>CM036588.1:107308939-107637032 GCA_020745705.1 Hemiprocne comata
TGCCCTTAACTGTTCCCTTGAAATCTCCATTTGCTCACTGTCTTGACATACAATGTGGGTTGGAGAGGAGAGGGAAGACATTCTCTGGCACTAGCTCTCTACCAGCTCTCTGTGCTCCTCTGAGGAAAAAAGGATGGTTTCTTGATCCCTCATTTGGAGCAAGAGCTTTGATCAAGAGGGGCCACTATACAGCAAAAATATAGTGGCCCATTCCGGAAGAGATATAAACAGAGGTCATACCAGGGCTTCTGTGCTGCCATTCAGACCACCACATGCAATTAGGTTCACATTTCTCAATATTATGGAGAAAAATTATGGAGAAAGGAATCTTGAGGAAGTTTTGTGGTATTTTTGTCCTACAGTGTCAAAAACCAACAAAATACCTTACAGATGCAGAGCATGATACACTGTAAAGTGGGACAGAAACATATCCCAGACTCTTTGGTAAAATAAAGTACACTTGTAGAAAGTATAATTTTCTACTTGCGACTTTCCTGAATAGAGATTTCATTCAAAAGAACTACCACATAATTATCAAGATCAAGGTCTTGACTGATAACATACTATATGATTGCTGCAACAGCTAGAGACAACTCAATTTTCCCTGCTTCCTCATCTCTCTCAGTAGCAAACTGAACACACTGCAACTTAAAGTTTATGCAAATCCACAAGTTTCAAAAAGCTTAAAAAGTCAGGAAAACCGAAGAGTAGATATTGCTAGAGCAACCTTTATTTGCTGGACAAATCATATGCAATAAATGCATTGGTCATTTTGCCTTAATTTAATTGTATAATAATGCTTTGTTTGCCATAACACACACATCAGAAGATGGACTGAAAACAGTGCAGAGGAGAAGGACTTAGAGGTGATGATGGATGAGAAGCTGAACATGAGCCGGCAATGTGCGCTTGCAGCCCACAAAGCCAACCGTGTCCTGCATCAGAAGAAGTGTGGTCAGCAGGTCAAGGGAGGTGATTCTGCCCCTTTACTCAGCTCTCATGAGACTCCACTTGGACTACTGTGTCCAATTCTGGGGCCCCCAACATAAGAAGGACATGGAGCTCATGGAGAAAAGTCCAGAGAAGGGCGACAAAGATGATTCAAAGGTTGGAGCACCTCTCCTATGAGGACAGGCTGAGAGAGCTGGGGTTGTTCAGCCCGGAGAAGATAAGGCTCCAGGGAGATCTTATAGTGGTCTTCCAGTCCCTGAAGGGGACCTACAGGAAAGCTGGGGAGGGACTTTTTACAAAGAAGAGGGGAGATTTAGGTTAAACATTAGGAGGAAATTTTTTTCTGTGAGGGTGGTGAGACACTGGAACAGGTTTGTCCAGGGAAGTTGTGGATGCCCCTTCCCTGGAAGTGTTCAAGGCCAGGCTGGATGGGGCTTTGAGCAACCTGGTCTAGTGGGAGGTGTCCCTGCCCGTGCAGGGGGGTTGGAACTAGATGAGCTTTAAAGGTCCCTTCCAACCCTAGCCATTCTATGACTCTGATTCTTTTGAGCAGGTCTGACTCCTCCACAGCCTCTCACAAACAAGTGCACCTAAAAATGTGGCGATGAAACAGCATTTTAGCATACTACAAGTCATTAATACTTGTACTTAGCTAATATAAAAATTCCTTCAATATCATAGAAGAATCACAGAACTACCAAGGCTGGAAAAGACCTTTAAGATCATCAAGTCCAGCCTATGACCAACACCACCACACCATCTAGACCATGGCACTAAGTGCCACATCCAGCCTTTCCTTGAACAGATCCAGGGACGGTGCCTCCACCACTTCCCTGGGAAGTCTATTCCAATATTTAGTCACCATATTAATGTTTAATCACCATACCGGTCTTCAATGTCATCCAGCTGAGTAGAAGGACATTTTTTTAGCTTGTCTAAAGAAGAAAACCCCATGAATCATTTTTTATACTTAGCTAGATTTGGTTTTTAAACAAAATTATTTACACTAAAATAGTGAGTGTATATTATTGGCAAAGGTGAAAAGATAGGTGGCTACCCTAAGACCAATAAAAACCTACACACAGGGTTGTTCTGCAACATCAGCCATCAGACATAAGGTGCAAGACTCAAACCTATCCTCACTAGCACAAGCTTTTGAGTAATACTGCCCATGAACAGCCACCTTGAAGACAGACATTTTTCAAAACGTGTTATAAGTATTAAATGTATTTAGACTATATGACACTTTCATTACATCTTCTGGAACATGTTCTAATCTGTAGGTGAAACTTGCAAGAACAGCTGAGAGATTCTCTGCTGGAAGATAAGGTTTAGTGCATGAGCTAATCAACAACATTATGGAAATTAACAAGCATCTGCACTTTGATTTTAATTTGAATGCTTTCCAAAAAAACACACATTTGAAATCTAAGCTTCTACAATGAAATTTACTGATAATACATTTGCCAGAAACCAGCAACACCTCAAGCAGCCAAACATGGATAAAGGAGACAAAAAGCTGCCTCACCAGTATGAGTGAAGTGCAACCACATTACATGCTGACGTATCTTACTTGCTTTGATCTAGACACTACAGCTTTACTGCGGTTACCCTGGTATCATGCACTTCAGCAAGGTCTAGGAACCAAAATTATCTGTACACAGTTTATCCTGGATTGTACAACCACGGATGAAGCCAAGGATGGTATCTTTAACACTGCCCTTACTTGCAGCAGTCAGATGAAAGTTAATGCATACACACTGATACACTTCGATTAAACCTGCTATATGCAATGTCATCAAATCTGACGTGGTCTGTGAGAATGTAACAGGATACAGTCATGGCTGACTCTGGAAACATTATTTTCAGACAAGATTTAAACCATCATGTAGTGCTATATACTACACACAGTCATAAACAAATACAAAAAAGAAATACTCACCCTAACTTCATAAACATTATCTGAATAATCCACAGTCTGGCAGACATAGCTGTACCCTCGAGCTCTTGATGACAAAAATAGCTGAAAATATTAAAGTCATACGTGAGGGGAAAGATGCTATATAAAACATGTTCATAACAATTCTCAGCAAATTTCTTGCTACATCAAACTTACCTGAACAGAAATACTTAGAATATCTTTACCCGTCCTGAGAATACTATTGAAGAAAACCAATATTTAGTTCTAACACACTGTTGTCTTTTTTTTTCTTGTAAATTAAAAATTATTCATTTTTCACTCCTTGTATCTGCCCAGATAATTAGAACCTTTTACAAATTAGTACAAACTCCAGTATGACCTTATGCTACTCAAACATTAATATTCCCTCTGACTGCTCTAGCTTCAGAGATAGAAAATACTGAATTGCTTTCACTATGACAGAAATTACATTCCCATGATGGATTCAAGAGAACTCTCTCCAAGAGACAGGGATTAGATAATTTGGATCTACTATTCTTAAAACAGTACACCAATCAAAATCCAATGCTGAGCACCCATAAAACAATTGAGATAAACTGGATGAAGAAAAGTTCTCCACTTTGTGCCATCAGAAATGATGTAAAGCACATGAAGTGCTCCTGTAGGGCCATGCCAAATAAAACACATTGCAATAATCTGAACAGGAGAAGATAAACTTGACATTTCAGCAAGTTCCCATTGGAAAGAAGAACTCTTGCTTAGAGCTGGACAAGGTTCAAGTAATACTTCTGATGCTGACGTTCATAAATGTTATGATCCAAGATTGTTTAAAGCCAGGCAATCCCACCCTGTTAAAGATCACAAGACAGCAGTGGAGCAGACATAGCCTGTAAATTGTTAGCTGCAAAAGCAGCATGGTACAAAAAGATCTCCATAATAAACATGGGTAGTCACAGATTATTCTTAACCCTAACCTGACTTCAATCCTACTTAGACTGAACTCAAGTTTACTTCAGTATCTCATCTTGCAAACAGCATTAGGAGTGCTGTCACATGTAGAGACAAGTGTTATCCAGATAAAACCAACATACAAAACCTGGTGAAACCCTGGACTTAATTGCTGTACATGTCTGTTAAAGTAGGGAAGTGAAAGAACTGTCCACAGAAATGATCCTAAAAAAAATAATTGAACTACTTCTGCCTAATCCTTTGATCTTAAAGGTCCAACCAAAATGATTCTATGATTCTATGATCCAAGTCCATTTACAAACTGCTGTAAGAGCACTACTCTCCAGTGTGGTCCCAGACACACAGGAGCACACTTGATAGTATCACAGAAGAGCAGGGAACAGTTTAGTTTGTGTTGTCACAGAAACTAACCAACTACTGTGACCTACTGGGTAATTTCATCAAGGTTCACTTGGCCACAGGCAGTAAATTGACTTCACCTGACTGTCTCAGAGTAGAATAAGAAATGCAAGATTCTGTGGCAAAATAGGGGCTACCCATCTGGGAATTCTGCATGTTCTAAGCAAAATTTGCTCCTCATTTGAATCTGAATTTGAGTCCAACAAATTTGAGTCTTGGACCAGACAACCTAACACTGCTTTATGGACTTACCATTTCACCTAAGCTATCACAGATGAACAATGCATCTTACCATCAGGATTATTATTTAAGTAACATTTAAAGGCATTTCACATTCAAATTCTGTTCTTAGTAATACCTGAAAACTTCAGTCATTCACAAAATGGAAACCATGTACCATTTTACTCATAACAATTACAATACTCATGTGTGTTACAACAGTGGCACACTGTTACTGTAAACCTCACACAGATTGAAGTAGAAGTTGCCTGGTTAAAGACAACAATTGAAAGTTGAGCACCTTCCTCAGATCAGTCTCCTAGATCAAGAAAGGACACTACCTGCAAATGGTGTACCCATAGCCTTAACATCCATTGACTAACAACCTATCATCGAAATATCAGGAAACTAGAACCTTTGTGTATAAACCTAGGAGCTTTCAGCCTATGAGCAAAAAATGCGTATCTGCAGTCCCATTCATTCTTATGCTAATTCAATTATTTGGAAATGCCATACAAACACCTGTTATCCCATAAGCAATACAAGTTTGAAGATTGATTCATCTGGTATAATTCAGCTTATGGATAGAAAAAACTTAAAACAGTAAGTGAAGAAGACAGACACCGCAAAAACAATGCAGAATTAATTTAAGAGTTTCAGTCTTAACCTGCCAAGATGATTGGATTTCATCCATTCCCACAACTATCCTTACATGTCAGCATTAAATTATGTTGAACCTGTAGTATTTTATTACTTAGTTGAATAGTGCAAAGAAACAATTTAGACAAAATGATGACTGAGGTGTGATGGCTAAACTTTTACTGAACCACATCTTAAAACAAGGCTGCAATCAGTTAATGTTTTTATAATACAAGCTCTGGGGATCATAACCAGATATGCCATGCTTTCCTGGCAGAAGTATAGAACAGGCCAGCCAGGAGGAGCTCTGCAATGCTGTAATTTTAGCTGCTCTGTTAATTTGCTTACTTCTCGAAAGGGATTTTGTAAATTTGTGATCTCAAGGAAGAGAACCCGCAACCCACATGAGCAAAGTCACAGCAACATAAATCATTCCTTATCATCAGCTGTATTCTGGAGAGCTATCCTTGTATAATGGTTACCAAACTGTTAAATAATCCCACTTAGCTACTGCTAAAGAGCTGATCCACTGCACTATTAGTAACTTCCTCTGTACAGAAAATCTAACAAAGGAGAAATGCAGCAACACTAAAATTTATTAAAATTAACACACTCAGAACTTTGCAAACCAAATATTAGAAGACTGTATTATTTTCTTTAAAGATACAGTTAATTTTTATTCTTATTCTAAAAGATAACTTACAGACAAGATACTTTTTCTCACTACAGACAATGGATATCTGAATTGCTAAAATGATAAAATACATTGAAGGCACCAAACAGCTCAATTTCTAACAAGATACATTCTGACACACTTTAGGATTATTAAAAAAGAAAAATCAGTTATAACTGTTAAACCTCTACAGATTTTAGTTTATCTGTCCAGTACTTACACTAACATAAATCTAAGAAGAACACAAAATAGCTAGTAAACACATTCTCTCTCCAGACTCATTTAGTGCATTTATTCCCAAACAGAATGTAC
This sequence comes from Hemiprocne comata, assembly GCA_020745705.1. Lineage (NCBI taxonomy): Eukaryota > Metazoa > Chordata > Aves > Apodiformes > Apodidae > Hemiprocne > Hemiprocne comata. The sequence continues at coordinate 107,315,023 of CM036588.1, forward strand.
CTAGCTACGAAAATACTCACACCAAGGGTAAACTCAGCTTTAGAAGTTTGTGCAATACATTCACTCTCAGTAGACATTGTGAATATATAAGATTATTTTCATTTGCAATCTGTAGACACCCTCAGATTTAAACAGGAATTCCGTCCCGCGAGAGGGCATACACACCTCTTTGAAAATGAAGAAGTTGAGTAGAACCATTCCAAAGTTGTAAACAACCAACAGGAAACGTAACTGGAAGGGCTCTCTTGTCTTCATCCATTTGGGGCCCAGCCAGACAGTGAGAAGATAAATAGTGCTTATAGTCAGTGTTGGAAATGGAGACTGCATCAAGGGCCAGTCATCAACACGTTTGTCTGTGGGGAGCAAAGCAAACATAAGGAGTCAACAAGGCCTGAACAAAATACATTTCATCTTCATTTTAAGCATTGCATTTGTTAAGTATTATCTGCTGGAATAGCTGCATCAGATAGTAGAAACACAATACACTAATTCTTTCTAGGAAGGTTAAAGAACATAGTTTACAAAAACCACACTGTATCACCTCACACAGATTCATTATGTCATGCAAATTCTATTGTCCAGTTCTCTAATCCAAAACAACAAAGCAACAGAATCACATGAGCCCAAAGCCCAACCCAGCCCATTAACTGCCCAAAAACCAATTTTGCTTATGATGAATAGTGACTGTACTGGCAACATAATAAAATATTAAACATCACTGCAAATGAAAGACACACAAATTCAGTAAACTACTAAAATTTTTAGCTTTTATTAGTTTAAAATTAGGCACTAGAAAGCCTCCGATCAATTTTACACAGGTTGTATGATGCTAACAAAGTACTTTTGCTATTTGATGTAGGTTAGTCTCATATGTTTCAGACAGAATCCTAACAACGTTGCTGGAATACAGCTAAATAAAAGAGAGTAAAGGGATGGTTCTAGGTAATCTGTGCTGCCATATGGGAGATAAAGGCTTCATTTGCACTCTCCTTCAGTCACTCATGGGATCCAGAGTTACACATACTCTAGGGCCCAGAATATGCTATATAAAGTTATGGGTCTGTATCAAAAAAGCACTCTTAGCCTGATGAACCGGTGACATCTAGAATTAGAAGATGGCTGTGCTACAGAGGAGGGAAGGGAGAGACTACAGTGACACTGTCTTACTCAGTGTTTCCTTCCCCCCATATGAAGGCTAATCTCTAGTTACAGCAAGAGATAAAAGATAACTAATCCATAAGAATCAACACTTCAGATACTGCACAGCTCTACAATAGTGACTGGGTTATTTTCCAGATGCTTAGGCCAGATGGAGTTCAGATGGGAATCGCACCACTGGGCTCCTTAAGAACCTCATACACATAAAACACCTGCCTTCAGTCACTTGTGGGCAACCTTATAAATAGCAATGCAGTTGCCCATGGATTTACCTAGAAAACAAGTTTATTTTGGAGAACTGTTTTTCTTCATGGTAACCAAAAGACAGTGAAAAAACCCTATTCCATAAATTAGTTCCTGATCCCAGGCATACTAACAGGTAAGTTAGAAAACCCTTCTTATCTACAAAAGGAAGAACTCTAATACAATGAGAAAAGTAGAGAACAGCACTGCCATTACTCCTTCTGCTTCTTTCTCGTTTCCTTGGTTGCCTTTAAGATCATAAATTAGAACTTCATTTTAGAAGCACATGTCACGAGACCCTCTATTTCTAATACCACATATTGTGACCTACAGAAAGACAGTGTGCATGACGCTGACTGTTCTTACTTTGAGTTTATTGAACAATACTTGATCTGCACATTGCAAATAAGATGCTAGGAGGCCTAAAAAGAAGTGGAAAAGAAGAAAGATAAACCAGTCTAGCTGCTTCCATTAATGGCTGTTAATACCAGAAGACAGAAGTCATCCTAATGCACAAAACCTCAGCAAGGCTGATGCTGCCAGAATGACGGGAGTCAGCCTTGTGACCACAGCCACCAAAAGAAGCTAAGGGCAAGATAAGGCAAGGAGCAAAAGGAGGAGTGGCAAAAAATTCAGATAGATCAGCTGTAGAAACACAGGCAGTGAAACAGAACTGAAGAAAGTGAGAGAAGAAAGTTACTTCTTACTTGTCAGCAAGTCCCTGAACAGACACTTCTATTACAATATAATGTACCCTCTTTGAAACATGAGAACAAGTGCTTTATAAGTACAATATAGTGTCTTGGGATGTAAAGGAACAACCCCATTCTCCAGATCTCACAGAATATTACCTATTGAAACTGAGAACACACTGCTGTGTTGCAATTATTACACTATCTCCGTAATGCTTAATTTCTTGCTTGTTTTTAGCAATCACTTTACCAATCTGCATTTTAAAATAAAACACCATTTAAAAGACAAGAGAAATGGAGAATCTCATCATCCACTTGATATGAGGTAACGGACAAAGACTCATCTTCACCAAGCAATAAGAAAGGTGTTGTTTCTTAATTTAGAGACAACTTGGGAAATAGCCAATGTGTGACATGCTTTAATCAAATCTGCATCTCACTTCACTGTAGTGTGCAAAGAGCTAAGAGGAGGTGAGACAAGAGACCAGTTGCTTTCCCAGCCTTCTTGCACTAAGCAATAATAAAGAGACAAGGATTAGAGAATCTGTCTCCTATTTTCTAACCCAGTGTTTCACGGAATCCTGAATGCTAAAGAGACAATATGAAAAACCTGAAAAGGAAGATCTGAACTTTACCCAGGAGCTGAATGTTATCACCCAATGCTGAAAAAGAGGAAAACATGACCTATTCCAGATTTTTTTTGGTGGCAGATGACAGAGGATTCTAGAGGGAAGAATGAGGATTCACTAAAGGGTGAAAGAAAAGACAAAGGGACAACTTCTATGAAAGCCCAGCTGCAAGTGAGCTTTGCCTCATGCTTCCTCACCACTGTAAACAATCCTTTCAATTACTTTGCACAAATATTACAAATTGAACAACTTACTTGAAGAAAAACAAGAGATATCTTTAATTGACTTGGACATCAATAAAAGCACCTGGGCAGCTGCCATTACACTTCCATACCTGTATCATGGTTTCAGCCTGTTACTTTCCCTCTGCACAGGGTTTTTGGACAGTTTTGGACACCACATCTCAGAGACAAGTCTTAAAATACTTGCAAGAAAAGCATATCTTACTGACACTGCATAACACACTACCCAGGGAATCTACCTGATTTTGGGGGCCTGAACTCTCCTCAGACAATTACCCTTTGAACACAAAACACCTGTAGGAGAAGGAATACAGTAGGCAATTCAGATCTGCAGTACATCCTGGCCAAAACAGAAGCATACTGAGAGTCAAAAAGTTTATTCTGATTCCTGCTGTGCTAACTAGGAACAACAGCTTGCATTTATTTAAAGGATTTAGAAACTTGTTCATCACAAGATCTCACCTGGGTAATGCAAACTAACTTGATCAGTTTTAAATCAGCTCCATGCACCATTATTGTTGCACAGAAGGTATTACAAAACCAATTTCATTTCAGTTTACCAGGTAAGTCTGCTTGTCTGTGTTTGACACAGAAAACAAAGTCACATGCAGACCCTTGCTCCAAACTTCTTACCAGATACCCTCCTTCAAACCAAGATAAATTCACTCTCTTAAGTCATCAACTTAAGTGACAAACCTCCCAAGCTTCTCCAACAGCCTCCTCCCTCCCATACCCCACCCCGTTTTAGCAAAACCAGCATAATTTTGTGTCCTACTTACTAGCTGGTGCTGATGACTACAAATTATTTCTGCAAATCACAGAGAACTGTGATAGCTGAAGGGGACATAGGAGTGTATTAAATACTGCAGTACTTCAAATGCAATAGGTACATTATTACCTGAAAGATGAAATATGCTTGAAAAAAAACAAACCAAAAGGCCAGCTCCCTGAATTAAAAAATCCCTCCAACTGCTTTGAAGCAAAATGACCAATGCCTTTACCTGATTAGAATTGACAGAGACTGACTGAATCTTTCAGGGGATTAATGCGTTTGTCTTTCAAATCCTAAGACCCAGATTCTAATTTGATCACAAATAAAATGTCTGTTGTGATGGCACAGCCTGTAGTACAGTGCTTTTTTTTTTTTTTTAAGGTGAGAGACGTTTCAGAACAAGCATTTACAGTTGCACTCAATTGAAAAGGTGAGAATCCAGAGTAGAGTAAGGCATCTGCTAACATGTACCTGACAGAAAATTAGTTATGTAAGGAAATAAATATGAAATATTTATATACACAAGGCTTTCCTGTCATTTTGAGTATACATATTTTAAAGTTCCACATAGCAAAGACAAGATAAGAAATAGAACAAATATATATTATTTTTATATTAAAAAAATAATTGAAATTGCCCTGAGGCACCTACCTTTGCAGGATTTAATTCTTTATGTGGGGCAATTAACAGGAAATACACTAATACACCTCTCTGACTTCTTCCTCCAAAGCAAGAACAAGAGAAGGACCAGTGAAAAGGACTGAATATCCTACCTCGTAAGGTCCAAAGAGGACGTAATTAACCTATATTGAAATATGGATGGCAAACAAAGATGAATTTCCACAAGTGAGGTTGCACTGATGGTGATAGAAAGTTAAAAATGCCAAGATGCTTCTGTGAAACATACTGTAAGTGCTTTTAATATGCAAATGCTAGGATTTCAGATGGCAAAGTGTCCTGCATGTTACTGAGCCTATGATATTTTTTTTTATTTCCTCAAGAAGCACAAACTTTAAAAATAAGCAAACACATTGCAGTCACTCCAACATTCATCAGGAGAAATCATGAAACTACAATGGTGACTGTCTCTGTGTGTATTTTTTGTTTCAGAGAAAGTACTACATAACTAAAATACAATACTTTTAAAATTCATACTAGGCTAAAAATCAACACTTAGTAAGTCTTTATTTGTACTTCCTTAGTTTACTTCAATGACATATAGCATTCCTTAGCTATAAGGTCGCTACTCACTAATTTATCCAGAGAGCCTTTCACAGTTATTAATAGCTATTGATACTATTCTCAGCGCAAAGACACTTACAGTGCCAATCCAGCACCTCCATCTGTCCAATTACATTTCTAAAGACACTGCAGAAATGATGGTGACTGTTTAAAAGTGGTTCTTAACAGTGAGAGCTCTCTGCAGATCATCCTGTTTATTTTAACCAGAAGTCCTCACAAAGCCCAACTGCAAGTTGAAGAAAGATTTCCTTAAATGAGTGAACTTTTAATCACACAATATAAGGAAGGCAAACCAGTCTTATCTAATTGGAGTATTGGTCCGTGAACTACACTGTTTTAATTATCTAAGGGCTTCACACATCTTGTCAGCTCAAGCACTGTAACTGAAGCATATTACAAAAAGAAAACATCACACAGGAAAACATGTGAGAAACATAACCTTGCACACCTTAAAATGTTTACAAAGCTTTCACATTAAATTCCTTTGCTGTTTTTTAATGCGCCCCCTCTCCCTCTTCTCTATCTCTTTACAGATTAATATTCTATACAACATACTTCTCTTTCTGCATTTGTATTAGAAATACTGTCTCAGTCCTGTAAATATTTACAAGCGAATATAAGGTTCACTGTGTCTGTACAATCACTTGATTGAAAGTAAACTCGAATAAGCATCTACATGATTAGACCCTAGGCTTTTAAGCTAAATAGAGTAATGCATCAGAATCACTTAAAAGTACATTTACTGTTAATCATTTTCTAGAGATTCCACAACAAAAGCTTAGTCTTTGACTAAAACTGCAGAACGTACAAATGGAGCAACAGCTGAAGCTATAGACTAAGCCTTTAAAACAGCAGACAACTAACTACACGGGCTTGAGACTGAAGACTGCTAGAGAAGTCAGAATGGAGAGGCTATACACCTTTGTTTGACTTCCTACAGAAGTTAAAATTTTGTTTGCTTATTTATTACAACTTTAATAGAGCAGTTTGTAGGGTGTGAAATGAATAATTCTTCTAAAAGTCTCCAGTGCTTGAATTAACTTGTCTGCTTTGACATTGATTATTCACTGCACATATTGCACTCTAATCCTCAGTTATCTCAGTTCACCAATTTTTGTCATGAGATACCCTATGATAGAGGATTGAAGCTAGTGCACAAACTAAAATAACATGCCTACAGCCTCACTCTTGTTTAAATCAGAAAAAAAGTCTCTGTCCTCCTAGCAGGGACTGTGCAGACAGATTGCTCCAGGAAAACAAAAGGATTGGGACACAAGGAATGTTCAGTCTATGCTTCTTTCTCACTTACCATACTTGGCAATGTCTGTGGTCTTCTGGCACTATGTGTATTTCTAAAGAGTCTGACAGGGTCAAAGATACCTGTACCTAACTCAGGAACATGGCAATCTAGTATAATCTGCAATCAAAGGCCAAGAAACTTCCCTTAATGCACATTTTAGCTAAGAGATCTTCCTTAGAAGAATTTCCCATTTTACTTAGGATATGTCTTTCCAAAGGCATAGAACCAGTAGAACATATAACAGCTTGCTGTAAACTGTTAACTAGACCACTGCAAGAATGAGCTCCCTAAACCCAAAGGAATTAGAATTAAATTTTAACCAATTTGTGATACTTTTCTCTGCTAGACTGAAGACCGATCTTTTATCCATGTTTTTTCCCCTCATCATTTAGGTAGTCATAAGCAGCTACCAGGTCGTTGGTTTTTTTTTATTTTGTTTTGTTTTTGATTTAAAGAAACGCCTGAAGGAGTATTTTCCAATCCTTTATCATTTTTATGGCTCTTCTCTGAATACTCTACAAACATTTAAGTCAGCCTTGCACCTGTCTGACAGGGAAAATTAGCCATTCCAATCAACTTAGTGCCACTTCCTCTCTCAAATTCTGTGTTATCACAATAATATAATGGCATCAGAGGTGGTTATGACTGGCAAGAAAGCAGAGGTATGTTACTTGTAAAGCTAATGATGACATGCACACTATGCTATATGGACAAAATTTCCCAAAACCTGGCACAAAAAAGCCCAACAGCTGGCCTAATGTAAGTGATTTTTAAAAATAAAGAACACTACAGAGAAAACATTTACTTTGATCTTCAAGAATCAACAGAAACGTGAATTAAGTATTTTGTCTATCCTCAAGCTTTAACTAGCCATGAACAAACTAATTTTTTGGGGCCAAGAACAAGAGATGTCAAAATTGTATAGCAAAGCCTTGTTGTTTTAACAAACAATAAACATCAAGCAAAGATGCAAGAATAAAAATACTCAGTCTCAAGCAGAATGAAAGTATATGCTCTCAAAAATAAAACAACAAAACCCAGAAATTTTAGAAGTTTGCAGATGAAGCTGTACAAATCCTGTTGCACTCAGAAATAAGATATGCCTGCCCCAAAATCAAAAGGACTACAGACAGGACTAACAGCTATTGCCTATAACCAGCTCTGGCTGTGGTTTAAATTTCAGAGCTTTGTAATTGACTATTTAGTTTTCTTTAAGGCTATATACAGCAATATAAAACCAAAATACCATACAGCTAAGAACATTTTCTATAGCTAATGAACACCTGTATAATATGCATGTGTTTCATAAACTGCCATTAAAGTAACAGGAATGCCTAATTCCATTTTGCTGCTAAAAGGTCAGATGCATTTTAACTAGTATTTCCATTATTCTAACTAGCATTTTACTCTACTAGGGACTCCTATCATTTAATCACTAATACCATGTTGGCTTTGTGTCTGTACACGACAACCACAGGATACACTTGTTTCAAAACAAGGATACTAATGGAATTCTTATGAAGTTCAGGAGCCATATCAATTCACCATCAAGTCTCATGATAGTCAAGTCTAAGAGATTGCCTTGTTCACTTTTTCCTTTATTTACCACCTCCGTTGATTATTTATGAGGACAGTGCAAACACTCTGCTTCAAGGAGTAATAAAAATATACTCCTCATTCAAGCTTACACAAGATTTGCAAGATAGTAAGCACTTGAGGCACATAACATTCATTCATCAAATCTTACTTTGCCAACCCTGACAAAAGCAAGCTGCATTCCCAATGCAGTAATACCTGCATGTTACAGGTTATAAAGGAAAAAACCCCAACCTTCCCCATCAACCCCTGGGATGCAATTTTATGAACTAGTTGCAGAAATCTATGATCCACCCCATGTTTCTGTATTTCTAAAGATATAAAAGTGCTGCATAAAACACACTTCAACAAGCATTCCTTCTACAGTGTTTTCTTTATTGAAACTTTTGTTCAAACATCTCTGGTTTTAGCCAAAACTGTATTTCTGAGAGCTCACACTATTACTTCATTATTTCACAGAAAAGCAGGAGGTTTTGGTACTATGAAAACAGTTGTAAGGGAATCAGTAAGTAGTAATATAAACACAGGATTTATGCACATTCAATGTTGCAATGAACAGATTAGACTACTGGCCTGCCTGGTATGCTTCAGGGTTGTATAATGGTGAAGGGGATGATCACAGAATAAATTTGCTGCATAGACAGATTTTTTTTCATTACATTTCTCCAGTTGGAAGCTACCATCCTTGAAAAATGTGAAGGATTATTAATAACAGCTTAATAATAACTCTGCAAGGCCTTCTCCACTATAGAGAGAGATATACATATTCAGCACACACAGGACAGTAAGTTCAGCACAGATACATGTTTTGCTAATGTCCTAGCACAGCAGACGATACTGATGCTTAACTAAACAGCAAATGTAAACAACTGACACTGCTGCTCTTAAAACAGAATGATTTGGGGTTGCAGATGAACATTTAGAGACTCTTAGATGCAGTGATTGAACATGTATGAAAACCAGCAACAGGAAGTGAAATCTATCTAAAAATAATACCAGAAAGCTACTGGAGAACATTTCTGAGAAGCTGCACAGAAATCTCTCTGATAAACTACATGTTTATTTTGTGTTTGTATCAGAACAAGGATGTTGCTTATCTACTTGGTTTTACAAAATTCTGGGAGGTGGGAATTCTGAGTAAAAACTACAATATGAATTACTGAAATATATTAGTTCTTATCTCCAAAGTTCAGGGGCAGAAGTAAAATTTACATTTATGCGTTAAATTATATCTCCTGTTAGCCTAACACAAGTACATTACTCAAAGCCTCCAAAGAAAAATAACACTGCAAAACATGTAGAACTTATTTCCTCAACGTATCTTCAACATCAGCAAAGATGTCAAATCAGGGGGGTGGATGGCAGAACCAACACCAAAAAAAGACTGATTTTGAAATGTTGATTTTCAAAACATGAACTGAATGATAAAATGTTGTTACACCCAAAGATGACCAGAAGAATGATCAGTGTCTGAACCTTCCACTCACTAAATATACAGTAGCAGAACAGTCACTTTGGCAGCTAGATAATGTAATATCCAAATGCCTGCTACAACTAAGTCTCTTCACTTTCTACAGTTGTGTTACCTTTCATGATAACATGTGGCCCCCAGTTCTAAGCTTCTTTAATGGTTTCTGCAATAGAGTTTCTCACTCTTGATCAGCAATTCATGGATCACTGAAACTGAGATTAGACAGAGTAGAAGAAAATCTGACCTAAAGATGAAAGCATTTTCATGTGCTCTATGTGCAAGTATTTCTACTGGGCACACCTGTTCCCGGTAAACCACTAAATATTAAAAGCAAACTCAGAAAATATGAAGTCTCTTATTTACAGCCCAGCTACTCAATTTAGCATCTGTATCCCTTATTTTTTTTTTTCCATTAGAGTATCTTAAAGACATTTAAGAAAAGTTGTTACAATTATGCTCTACAAATAGAACATAAATTCTTGTCTAGAGAGATAAGATTTACTGGCTCAACAGAAAAAGTGAAAGACACGGGTTATGAATTCCCTTCTTCCAGCAACATTCTGTGAGCATGTAGAAAGCAATAAAACAATTTCTCACATCTGTTATAACTGCGAGAGGGAAATGAGGAGATGACATCTATAAGCAGATAAAACAAAAAAAAAGTAAAAATAGAAAACCACCATAGTTGAGCATACAAACTGAAGCGTAACAGACTAGAGCTGGAAGAAGACACTTTTGAGATACTGCAGAAAGAGATAAGAGGAATAAGAAAATATGATGGAAACAAACCAAAGAGTCAAGAGTTCACAATTGTACTGACACAGAGGAGTACATGTGAGCGGTGGATGGATAGGGTGAAACTAGGGAAGCATCGCATGGTGCAAGCAGACACAGTGCCACAGAGAGAAAGAGCACTCCAGGGCAGGAGTTAAGGAACCTCTGAAATTATTCAAGTACATAAAGAGTGGAGTTGAGTTGCAGGTACATAAGTGAGTTAACCCAATGCAACTAAGAGCAGTTAATGCCCACAGGCGTGCTATTATCTTACATCAAATGCAAGCCAAATTGAGGTTGTTTATTCCCCCTCACCTTCCATGATAGAAAGGTAAACTAGCTCATGTTTATCTTGAGATCCAAGCACACACAGTGGGAGTTAATACAAAACACGTTGTACTTGATTCATGTCTAGGCTTACCTTGGAGCTACTTACTGCTTTACCTACAGTCTAGGGTGGAGTTCTGAAAATCCCCACAGACCTGACACCTTAGTCCTGGCAGTCCTGAACTTCAGAGCTGCCTTCATTATGTCCTTAAAATGCCACAAGTCCTTGAAGGCTATACACCTAAAAGCACTTGAGTCTTGACAAAAGTGAGCATGGTTGTACCCACCTGCCACCTAAACAAGATCCAGAAACTATGTATCCCTCATCTATATCTTCCTAAAGCAGATGTCAGTGTCACACACAAGTTCCTTATGAAATGCAATGGTAGCTTAAAATGTGTTTTCAAATACAGCCTGAGAAAGCAAAGCCCTGTCATATAATGGCTTACTAGTTAGTGAAGTCATAGAATCACAGAATGCCAGATTGGAAGCAACCTCAAGGATCATCTGGTCCAACCTTTCTAGGTACTACTATAGTTTATATGAGACAGCCCAGCACCCTGCCAAGCTGAGACAACTGTCTAATGTGGGGGAATCTACCACTTCCCTTGGGAGACTATTCCAATGTTTGATTGTCCTCATGGTGAAAAATTTACCTCTTGTGTCCAATTAGAATCTCCCCGGGAGCAACTTGTGCCCATTACTCCTTGTCTTTTCCATGTGACTCCTTGTAAACAGGGAGTCTCCATCTTCTTGGTAGTCACCCTTTACATCCTACGTTCTGGATCAGACCTGCCCTCAAAAGCCCATTGTCTCAAGTTCTGTGTTCCACACACACTCCACTCATACCAATGCCCTTTAAAAGCCAAGACTCATATTTTTTATGGCCAATTCTTTTTAGCCAAATGAACTGTCAATGACCAAATGAACTCCAGTTTTTGGGACCATTCACATTTAGCCCCATTTGTTTTACCTCAAAAAACTCTTCAGTGCATACCACAGGCTTCCCCCCCCCAGTCTTGCATTCTAGAAAATTCTTTCTTCCAAAGTTATCTCCATAGCCATTTGGTGCCTTTTCATTTGTTCTCCTTTCATCTAAATGCTCTATTAATCCTTTCCACATGAACTGAGTAACTCCAAAAACCAGTCTGGACTGCCATAGGAAAAAGCAGAGTCTTGTTTCACCCACTCCTCGTGCTGTCTGATCTACAAGACCTTAAAATGAACCACATCCTAAGTTTCCTACACCTTACTCTACTAATGGTCCTTGTGCAGCCTTTGACAATCTTTCCTGGTTGCACAGGATAGTATAGCATAGCTGCCCTGAATACAATCTTTTCTTGTCTTCCATAGCTATAATGATAGCCCTCCTACATGGCTCTTGACCCCTGAGCACAGCATAAACACAGAAGGACTAGTACCATGATCAACTTCTGTCAAGTTTCTTCACCTATGGACAGCTATCTATGAGTTCAATCACCGTACTTAATCAATTTACATAACCAGTGCAGTCCCCACAATTAATGCATCTGCTTCAAGCCACAGATATTTCAACTGCTCAAGAATTCTTCACCTCATTGCAGTAAGTGGCTCCAGGACCACATGCTGATTTGCACCTCGCTAATTAGCTGAGAAACATGATCTGCTGAGAAGTCCACTAGAGTAATGTATGGTGTGCTGCAATTTTAAACATCTAATCACTTGGCCTTCTGCAGTAGCTACCTGGGGGTGTTGGTTGACAAGAAGCTCACCATGAGCTGGCAATACATGCCTGCAGCACAGAAAGCCAACTGTGTCCTGGGCTGCATCAAAAGAAGCATGGCCAACAGGTCAAGGGAGGTGATTTCCCCCCTCTATTCCACTCTCATAAGACCCCATCTGGAGTATTGTGTCCAGTTCTGGAGTCCACAACACAGAAAGAACATGGAGCTGTTGGAGCGAGTCCAGAGGAGGGCCACGAAGATGATCCAAGGGCTGGAGCACCTCTCCTATGAGGGCAGGCTGAGAGAGTTGGGGTTGTTCAGCTTGGAGAAGAGGAAGACCTTACTGTGGCCTTCCAGTACGTGAAGGGGACGTACAGGAAAGCTAGGGAGGGACTTAGACAATGACATGTAGCAATAGGATGAGGGGTAATGGTTTTAAGCTGAAAGAGGGTAGATACAGGCATTAGAAAAAAATTTTCTTCTGTGGGAGTGGTGAGACACTGGAACAGGTTGCCCAGAGAAGTTGTGGATGTCTGCTGAGGAGCCCAAAACCCTCCTCTCCCCCATACACTCTCAAATAGCAATAAGAATAAAGATGAAAGCTACTGTGAAGGGAACTGAGTAACTTGCAGAATACTGATGCTCTAACATTAATTTAAAAAAAAAAGACATTCCTCAGTTTCCTCCAAAGATTTCAAAACATAGCCTTAAAAGGAATTTTCAGAAGTTCAGTTATATCCTTGCCATTTCGTCCCAACATTTCCTTTTGCTTCTGGAATATGCCAATGAGCATTGAAACAGAAGTTCATATCACATTCTTACTGGTGCTCCTCGAAGGTTTTTTTTCTGTTTCATCTCTTCACTGGAACTAAGAGTTGCAGGTGATGACCTACAACACCTCCTCCTTCGTTTTAGGAAAGAACTCTTCCACTCACAATTCAGTCCATAGCAGTAGTTTTGCTTCAGGCTACTCCCTCAGGCTCAAGTTCTTGAAGCTTGGTGATCAAAAAACTCTAAGCAGGTATTTCCACTTCAGTAATGTACTCTTCTGAATGATGTTTCCATTTCCAAAGATGCTTGGTATCTGTTTTGTTCTGATTGTCTTTTGAGTTCTGCAATCTGATAAAATCTCCTTGTGATGAAATGTTGGTGGGATTTCCCTCAAACACCCAGCAAATTGTCTTCAATAATGACAGCTGTTTTTTCTTCACTAATAAAGTCCCTCCCTCCACTGAAAGGCAGTTAAATGTGGTGCTTGATGAAACAAATCAAGTAAACTGGGATGCTCCTATTGCTCAGTTTGGTTGACAGTAGATTCACATAACCTAGCCTTTAACTTTCTTTACTTCTGCAATCAATTTCTCCAAGTGCTGCTTCTGCCACAGGTTTTCCTTTGTCCTTCTACCACAAGACAGCCAAACCCAGTTACACTAGCTTCTTCAGTCTCTGGTGTGCTTCTTCCTGTCTAATCCTTGTGTTTTACCCAGTCATGGTCACAGACTGAAAAAACTGTTCTCTTGAGAAGAAAATTGTATCTACAAGACAAGTATCATGCCAAATCACCAAGTCTGATGCTCAGCCAGCTCTCCAAAAGCTTAGAAACACATTCTGCTTTGTCTCTGTGAAACAGGCTTCATGAACCTTCATCTCACCCTTTGTTCTCTCTGCCCATCAGCACCCTCTGAAGACCTTTAATTGGGATTCTACTTGCCTACAGCTTTGGCACAGGCTGGTACTACCACTCCAGCTGTTCTGCTAACCACCACAATGAACTTTCCTGAAGCATAAATATTCAGGATCCTTTGGCAATAGCTGGTTTCTGCATGGGGAAAAGAACAAGGGAAGAAAAAACACATTTTTTTCCAGTTCTATTCCCTATGCTGAAACAGAAACTAAACCTGAACTTCCTGAGCATTTTTAACTTAGTCCCAAGTACTTCCTGGCAAAAAAAATTATGGCAATATGAGTTTCCATGGAAGCTGCTCTACTGGTTCACCCTTAAGGCAAGCAGCTGTACATCTCTCATGTTTCCCATCCTCATTGCCTTACACTTCTTACTCAACTGATGAAAGCTACAACTGATATTGCTCCTGAACAAGATGCCACTTCGAAGACTATTCTACCACTAAAGTGAAAGTTTGCATCTTTCTCCTCTCTTCTTTCCTCCTGATGGAAAAAATCTGTAATCTGATTAATTGCAACAACTGTAAATAGTTGCTGTTCCAAAGCAGTCCCACCTGACCTGCCTCCTTTTAACTTTGAGCTCCAGGAACAATAATTCTCACCCAAAGTCAGTAAATCCATCTGTCTTTTGCTTGACATATTCAAATTAATTAGTTCCTCTAAAATAAATCTTTGTGATAAATGGTTTTACAAATCTCCTTTTTGAGCCACAGCCTCCTACTCCCTCTCCCTAACTAGCAATGGTTTATTCACCAATGTTTTGAGATTTCCACTTTATTCTTTCCTGGATTGTATCCTGAGCTATTCATCTTAATAGTTTCCCCTGGACTCAGCCTGGAACCTCTCTTTAAGTCACTTGTTCAGTCATCTAATCATACCCTTAATCCTTCCTGGCAGATCTAACCCCAACCAGCTACCTGAGCCAAGAGAAAGAAGGAAGCCCTGCCCTATGATATTACCTGTAACCGGTCCCATGCCCTTCCAGAAATGATGGCATGGAATTCCTAGATCAACTTGCCTGATAGTAACTGTTCCACTGACCACCTTTTTTTTCTCCTGATGAAGGCTAAGACCATGCTTTTGTCCTTTCTACTTCTCCTTGAAGTTTATGTCTTACTAAATTACCTCCTTCATCCTTTTCAGGTGAATATACAGTTACAATGGATTTCAGGCTTTCATTAAAGGGGTTTAAAAAAAGTAGTCAAGAAAGGAGACCAAAAAAAAAAAAAGTTTTTCAATAAATTAACAAGCAAAAACATTAACCTAAAGCTGAAACTGTTATTTGATAATATATATGGGGGGAAAGCCACAGAATACTGTTGTTATTCCCAAACTCAAGATTTCAAAAAAATCAAAACCACAAACAAAACAGCTTTAGACAGTATGCTTAATGTTAAGAAAATAGTGACATCATTTAAAAAAAATCCAGTTAGGCTCATCATATACTTGTTTTTTTGGGGTACTTTCTGGTCTCAGAAAAAGTTGATTGCTTTTTAAATAGCACAAAGCAGGGGAGGAAAAAGACCAAAACTTTACAGCACAAAAATAAAGCAGCACAAGACTCAGAGGGATGTTCTGGCACAGTTCTACACAAGTCTCATCACAGCAGTCCCTGGGAGCATTAGAAAACACCTGCTGGCAGAACAATCCTGCTGAATACTGAGGAAAGGGCTAAAGACAGACTTGGGTGTCCAATAAAAAAAGGAAGAGGCAACTCGAGAGAACAAGTAAATTTGGTTTTACATGAATGAGAAGTTTTTGTGTAGGAGTAGTAGTGGGAATAAAATTTCTTCACATTTTATTGTGTAATTTTGCTGTGTAGTAGTGTTTCAGTATGATTTATTGTGCAATGCTATTGCATGGCATAATTTGTTGAGCAACTATGCTGCGTGGTATAGTTTTTTACTTAATGATATTGAATGTTAGGCAATGGTCTTGCATGCCATAGTTTGCGTTTTCTGTTGAGCAACATCACCGCCGTAGTTCTTGACACAAGGGTGAATTGCATGAATTCACTTAACAATGCTGAATTGATGATTTTAACACATATTCACTCAGATGGCAAATGGAGAGACATGCAGAAAAGCAGCAAAGCTAGCAGGTACTGAAGCAGAACCTAGGGCATTAATATACAATTTAACTAAATGGCAACACAGCATTGCCTCCAAAATGACAATTTCTTATCCAGAGCTACCCTGTTACTACACTGTGTGCTATTACATGTTCCACATATCCATACCTGACTGTAAAAAATACAGGAAGACCTTGTTTCACATACTGTTGGGTATAAACAATAACATTAACATGCTTTTGATGTGACTTAGGCTCTATCTAAAACTATCCTTGCAGGGATCCACTTCAATCCAGAACCTGAACAAGAGAATCTGCATCTCTTACACAAAATGCAACTGATTACTTCATGACAGTGGAATCCTGTATTAACAGCAACACTATTCAACTTGGAGTAAAACTTTAAAATTTTGCATTAGTAACTTAGTAAAAGACTTGAGCATAGTTTAGATGCCATCACAATGTCACCCTACTACTGCTTAACATTCTCCAAAGAAGCAGGAGGAAAAAACAAAAGTTTGTTCCAGATGTAGTATTAATGAAGTTACTTATCTTTACATTCCTTACATAAACTTGTCTTTCATCCCTCTTTTTTTTTTTTCTTCGATTGTTTTTGCTCAAAAACAAACATGGTCTATATACAGACTTTACTAGCACATTTGAAGTTACAGAAACGTATCAGAACTTGGAAGTCTTTTTCCAAACCAATCAAGTAATCCATAAGGATATCAACTTTGTACCCACATCTGTTTTTATATTCACCTGAAAATGCTACTAACTGGCTAGAACAGCATCTCTTTCATGCATTACCTGGCACTCTATGAACAACTGTATGTTGCAAGAGGCAGAGAAAGAGAGCAAACACTGGTAGATTACAATGCAGTGCTGCTGCAAGCATTTTTATTTGATCTCATATTCTGGCGGGTTTTAGAAACAGAAGAAATAAGCATGCAGGCTTAATTTTTAAAATATGGCAAAAAAACAGGAGATAGGCTGGGAAGGCAAATTGTGAAAAAAAAAAGTGAGCTCTCTCCATCTATAACATAAGATTAATTTATTATCTGACAGATGGCAGAAGGGAGGGGGGTGGAAAAGACTGCTGATGCAGTGAGCGTCCCAGCTGTAATGAAGGCTGCACATTCTCACTTATCATAATGCCACAAAATACATCCATAGGTGCATTTGCTCCATGTATTTCTAGGTTCAAATCGAGATAGCCTAAGACCTCATTGTTGTGTGGACAACTGAAACATGAAGAAAACATCCAGAGAAGTGGTTCTTCTGTCAACTGCCCAAGGCTACTCACAACAGCAACTATGAAAGTTGCGACTGCCCCGCTCATTTCATTTGACCAACGAGCACGAGCCATTCACGCTGACCAGTACTTCCAGAACTACTGGTCATTGCAGCAAGTTACCATCTCATTTGCTGTCCCAGCACTGAAAGATGATTTTTCACATTTCTCCATATTCCAGGACATTTTCGCTTCCTCCAGCATCTTCCACGCTGCAGTCATGGGGTGCCAGTACAAAAATGGAGCATATTGAAAACGGAAAACAGCAGAACCAAACCAAACGAACTTAATATAAAACAAAAAGCTTCTGCACTGACGGTAACAATAATTTCCTCATTTAGTTTGCTGAACTCCATGCGACGCTGTCACAGGACTCCCACCTGCCGCAGAAGCCGAAGGCTGCCTCAGCTCCGGCAGGAATTACCGAGGGCCTCGCTTACCTCTGACACCAGATTCCCGTAAAACCACCCCAAGACAAGCTGCGGCGACAGGGAACCAGAGGAATGACGACTCTGGGAAGCGGATTTTGCCACGTCCAGCCCACAGGCGCCCGGGGACACCCTCACCTTGCCACCAAGAGATGCCCCACGCACCTCGGGCCGTTACACGGGATTAAGAGAGATAAACAAGCAAAGCACCCAAGCACACCCAGAAGGACGAGGAGAAGAGGGGCCTAGCTCCCCGCCGCGGTCGCAGGCCCGGCGACCCAGGCCCGGGGCCGCCCGCTGCCTCAGCCCCCCTCGGCGCTCGCCGCGTCTCCCGGGAGATGGAGCCATTTTGAACCGCTGCGCCTCAGTGACAGCGGGCGGGGGGGCGCGTGGCACGGCGATGGCGGTGCCGGGGTTACCGGCGGGGTCGCCCTGGCGCGTTACCTCGGATGCTCCAGGTCCAGCGGTAGAACTCGAGGGTGTCGTTCACCACGCTGGACATCAGGCCCATGGCGCGGGGGGGCTCGGCGGCGGCGGCACCCATGGTGAGCAGCAGCAGCAGCAGCGGAGCCGGCAGACCTCTCTCGGCGCGTGCGTCCGTGCCTCTGCGCCGGGGCTGCTGCTGCTGCTGCCCTTCTACAGCCGGGGATGTGATTTAAATCTCTATCTCTCGGTATCTTCCCTCCAGACTCCGCCTCGCTCCCGTCACCGGCTCCCGTGCCCCGCAGGCAGGGAGGAGGGCGAGGAGGCGGAGGCGGGCGGGATGGAGGATGGGGATAGAGGGGGGGACCCGGCGCGGCGGCCGCGGCTCCGCAGCACCGTCCGCAGCACCCGGTGAGGTGTGCTGGCGTCACGTGACCGCCGGCTGGCTGCCCGCCGGCGGCTGCCCCGCGGGGAGAGCGGCCCGGCCCGGCCCGACCGCGCAGGCGCATTGCGGGTGCCCAACAGCCGGCACGGCTGAGGGGAGCGCGGCGGGAGCAGGAGCAGGTGCAGGGCGGCCCGGCGGGCTGTGGCGGCTGGCTTGGGGGGCGCCTCTTCTCCCTCAGTGGGTATCCGGGGTGGAAAAGAGGTGCTTGTTTGCCTTTTATTTTCAAATAGGCTTGTTTTTAGCAGACGCGGGAATAAATATTTCAATCAACTTTTATTTCATTTTTTCCTTTCCTATTTTGAGCGGTTTGGATTTTTCCTCTTCTCACCTTCCCCTTTTGCTCCTCCTTGACGGACAGGTCAAGGCACCGGCGCTCGCTTTACCTCAAGCTATGCATACTGAGGTGTTGCCTTTTCTGCTGACCACGCCGAGAAGCCTCCGCTAAAATCCCTTCCCCTCCCAGCACTGATAAACCCAGCAATCTCAGTGGGATCTCAGTATCTCGCTGCGCCACCGGCGGTGGTTAGCGGCATTTCCCTCTGACCAGCAACTTGTCCAGCCTGGTCCAGGCCCCGCCAAGGTGCCTTTCATACACTCCCCTCTGCATCTCCCGGACCACAGCATTATGGTCACTTCATGGTGCAGAGAGGTTTTCCCGTCTGGAGCGTTTCTGGGGACTGCACGAGCAGGAGCCTCTGTGGCAAAGGCTAGCAGGGCTACAGGTGTAGTCTCGGTTTGTCCATTCTGCACTGTATGTTATCACCCCAACAAATTCTCTGCCTAGTGTGGGCACACCAGCTGCTCCTCACACCCTTTGCCTCTTATCTCCTTCTGCCAACTTGTCTCCCTCCCTCTCCCACGATCTGCATAGTGTGGGTGGCTGTGTGACACCCTCAGGATCAGTTTCCCCACTGAGGGACAGGAGGGGAGCTGCTCCACCTGAGTTGCGAGCTTTCCTCCTGGCAGACAGCAGGTCAGATGGTATCTACCTCTCCCAGTGCACCAGCACCTGTGTCACTCATTGCCACTTAGTCTTGGTGAGCACAGCTCCCACTTCTCCTCCTGGGTGAGTCGCCCATCGCCCAGCTCCTAGACCACCTTGGCAGCTGTGATCCCAGCCCTATGGAGAGGAGAGGTTCACTGGCTGTGGCTAGTTACTCCACTGTGTTTGGGAGTAGCAATCACCTGCACTGGGAAAAGGAAGATGAGCTATCCCAACCCCTGGAAGCCTGCATGGACAGGGCAGTCCGACTTACCCCAGTGCTGCCTGAAAGTTGCATCCGGAGCAAGGTTACCTCATGCTGATGTATGGACAGCTGTTACTTCTCACACATGAGAAGAGACAATAAAAAATCTGCATGAATTGCACTGCCTTGAATTACATTTTATTTTGATGGCACTGACCATGGCAGGAGGTCTGGTGAGAGCTCTGAAATGGATCTGCCATGGGGTAGGACATGGTGAACACCAAGCTGCTTCCCGAGTTGCAGGCAGACGGTGTAGCATTAGCTGTGGTTCCTGTGCCTCCTTCAGGTGAAACCACTATGGTGGATTGCTGAGCAGTTAGAAACTTGAAGTGTGTTTGGCATCGTCTAAAGCACAGCTTCATTTTGTTGTTGTTGTTGTTGTTTTATCATTATTATTTAAATAAAAAGGAAACCAGAAGAATGAGTCATAATCCTCAGATTGGTACATGGCCATTTGCCTTGCCCACATGTTTGAAACAGAACGGGCTACTGAATGAATCAACATGACAAAGGATTTCACTTCCCTGCTGTCCTTGATGTTAGGCAAGATGTGGACTAAGCATCGTGCCACCAACACAAGGAATAAAGATCCACAGCCTACACAAGAACAAAAAAGAATAAGATATATTAACAATATTAACATATCTTGATAATTATTATGATTTATACTATATCCTAGATAATCTTCTTTATTGAAATGATTATTTACTTGTTCTGTGGAAGTTTTTTTGCACAATCAACAATGATAATAATTGTTTATAAAATATTTACACGGTCCAGTTTATTGTTTGATCTATTTCAGATTAGATGACTTTTCCTTGATTGCAATTAATTCCTTTGTATTGGCAATAGGATTGTACATAGATAGTTTTACAGAGCAATTAAGTCTTGAGAAGAGCCATAACAGAGCTGCAGAGCATGGAGAATAGGGTGAAGATGAACAAGTTAACCACAGTAACCTCTTTTGTGCTTCAAGAATTGACATTGGCTTCAGAAAATGCAATTAAGTTTATGACAAACTATTCTAATTCATTTAACTTTCAGCCTGCAAGCATGTGGAGAAGGATTTGAAATTAGGTCTGTGTCTGAGGGCTTTCAAACACATCTCAGCTAGTTTTCCTATGTTTGTGCACCCAGCAGGAAGTGCCAGTTTTAAGGAAGCTGAGACCCATGTCTTTACTTAAAGGGAGCTGAAGGAGGAAAGTATCCAAGGGCATAGCATTGAAGCAGCCTCCGAGTAAATCTGCAGCATGGTAGTCAGAAAAAGATGAATTTTTAGTATAATGAATAGCTGGTGTTGTCAGCTCCTACTTGGTAATCCACACGCTTCTAAAGCCTGGACATCTCAAGTTTAATCTTGGAAACGTCAGGCCTGTGGCACCTGACCCCAGAGGAGCACACAAACTCTGAGCTGTGCTCCAGACATTTGCCCAGCACTCCGGGGTGCTTATGCTGTCAGCAGGAAAGCCTGCAGGCTCCTGGAAAGGTGCAGAAGGTAACAGGAAGTTGTGGGACAGCGTGCCCCAAGGAAGGTCCCCTCCCAGATCCCATTCAGTGTTTGCTTATGCTCTGAGATGCAGACCATTTGTATTCCTTCCAGACCTTTTTGTAAAACAACCAATTATATCTCTCATTTCAGAACTATTTCAAGCCATTTTCTGCTTCTTCGTGACACGAATAAATAGCAGTAGAAATGTTACAAAGTCTGGATGAGCAATGCATCTAGTAATGTACGTGGAAGAGCATTTATTCATTAATTTCAGTGAAGCATATTCTGCTGTAATGTTTGATGAATGAGCAGATGCTTCAGCACTAATTGAAAGTATTCCCACTTGGGTTTTGCTTCAGGTTAGCAATGAGATTGTTGTAAGAGGAAAGTGAAATTCAGGCATGCTGGATATTACTTGTAAAGTGTAGTAGGAAGAAAGCAGTTGGAGTTGTTATGTTGCTGCCAGTGATCCCTCCAGGCAGCTCACCACAAAATAAAACCAGCAGTAAAAGAACTGTGCTGAGCTCAAAGAGAACCACAACAACCAGTAACTTTGCTGGTGCGAAACTGTAAAAGTGCTTGAATCAGTGCATTTGACAGAAGATCTAAATGTTACACTGTGTGGAAAGGAACAACCTATTAACTTACCAGTAAAGAAGACATACAAAGTATTACAGGCACTTGTCATGACCAAATAAAAAAATTGTTCAAAAGACCTTAGCTTTAGAAATGTATGTGTTTTGATTACTTTAACTATTGAACTATCATAGATATTTTTTCATTTGATTCCATCAATGTTTTAAGAGGGAAAATGATGAAATAAATCAGCACATCAATTTCCAGTGTATGGAATTTTCTTGCATAGCCTGTCAAATTTATATGGTCCTTGCATTGAGGCTTTCTAGCTGATATGCCTTATCAAGACTGCTAGCTGTGCCAAAAAAGCTTGTCTGATCTTTGAATCAACAAGTACAGGCTTAAATATAAGCATATGCAATAGCACAACTGCTACCTGCTTCAGTACAGAGGCTGGCTTAAGGTAGCTTTGTACTATACATGCTTAGAAGAGGCTGTTTTCAAACAACCATAATTTTAAAAAAAGAATAACTTTAAACCCAACAATGTGTCTTTCAGCACTAATTAATTTTTTTTGTTTATTACGTAACATGTTGTTAACTCCATAATTTGAAGTGGGGTAACTCAGGCACACAGGGATTACACAGCTTTTGCACAGGGAGTCTTCTGTAGGATCTGAAACAGATCCAGCTCTTTTGTCTTCTAAACCATCTGCTAGATGCCAGCTGTCCTTTCATACATTCAACTGTATCAAAACAGTTTTTTTCCAAACCAAATATATTGGAATGATGCATCAGAAGGTATCCAGAAATGTTAATACTCAGTGCAGGCTTTGGCCAAAACTTAATGTTGATGTAAATTCTCACTAGGTTCCACTTCACTTGCATCTGCCAGCACCAGCACTGAATTTGATTTCTGGTCTGTACCAACGTCATGTATTGAACATCAGCCATTTTTGCTGTGGCTCTATCTGAAATATCAGATAAAATATGTTTAATATCCTGGCTCAAATGAACAAGGGGCAGATCCAACAGAGAGAATTCCTAGTGAAGTAAATAGAACTTTTATTTCCACAGGACTCTATATAAACATTGATATTTCTTCTCCATCTTTCTACCCAAAAATTTGGTCCCAAGAAGAATACCAGGGAAGTGGCTGACAGCTTTCTCCCAAGCTACGTCAGGTTTTAAACCCAAGTAAATATAACTACGGTTCAACTCCAGATCAGTATGTTTACAGATTTTAAACTGTAGATCCAACCCTATTTATTGCAAATATGGACAGAGACTGGAAGCATTGGCTTGCAGTGCTGGGCTGCATCCAACTTAAACTGCTGTTCCATACTAGTCTGGAAGAGAAGCCATTAATCCAGTGCTTCCCAGCCCCATTCTGAGAGATTAATTTATAATTCATTCCTCTGTGGGAGATTTAACCCTAACCAAGAAGCTAATGTGTATAAGCAGTATATGAGAGGTGGTGTATACTCAGCAGGTACATGTTCATAGCTTTACTTGTGTTTTGGCTTCCTTTTAAAAACTAGTGTTTCACAGGCACAAGGATGACAAAAACCTGTATGCATACTATCCTAGTCTGCTTTACTGATACTTTTCTTACATGGTTTCTCATACTTTTACACAGCTTAGATTTTTATCTGCAGTGATATCTGTCACAGCATCTATCATTTGTGAGGTGTGGTAGCACGCTTTTGCAATGAGGGCTTCATATGTGTACATGCTGGAGAAAGGCTATGCCAAACTATCAGCTGATGTTTTGAGGGCACTGTGTTGAAACGACAGCAACATGTATAGTCAGATCCGCAGCACGTCGCTAACTACCAAATCCAGCCTTTTCCATAGGTGTGTGTCACTGGTACTGCACCCACTTCATTGGGTGTGTCAGCCTCCTGAAGGCGTGTAGCTGTTTGTAGGGATGATTTTGCACCTTTGCTTCTGCACTAGTAATGGCCTGAAATGTAGGGCACAGTCTCCTGCAGAAGCCGTTTATAGCAATATCTTTAGGTGGAGGGGTGCTGCTTACGCAAGCTGAGAGGTATTACACTGTCTCCAGCTGTACCTGTGTGAGTATGGATGGTAATGATGGTGCTGGGCATACCCTGTATCTGTGTGATGTGTGGAGGACAAAATTGTGGTGAAGGAGTTACATAAAAGTTGTGTCAGGGGCCTCTGAACCTGTGCGACCTGGTGCACGCTCTGCCTTTGACTCTGCCAGGGGGATATTCTGCAGATCTCTTGACAGACAGCCTGAATGCCAGTCCTCATTAGCAGCTCTCATTGTCCTGTCCTCAGGAGATCATATGGAAGTATTTGCCACAGGGTTATACATTTTATAAACAGCAGGTTACCCATATAACACCCTACTGAGATAAGCGGGTATTATTAACTTCATTTTACGTATTGTGAAATCAAGCCTAGAGAAAAGCATTGGCAGTTCCAGCTCTTTGGAACTCAATAGAACAAAAATGTTCTATGTTCCTTAAGTTAGCCAAGTCTTGGCCACTGACTGCTATAAACCCATGCATCACTGGTCTTTCCAGCACCATATTCAGGCATGAGCCTCAGGACCCTACTTGGAAAGAGCTTGAAGATGCACTAGGTAGTTGTAGGCTAGACAGATACATATAAAACATAACATTTCCTATACTGAGTAGTGAAATTTAAAATTTCTCACAAAATGTATGACAGTTTTCTTGTACAGTCTCATGCAGTGGCTGCTCCAAGGCTTTTTAATTGGCAGGGTTCTCAGCAGAAAATTTTGTAGTAGTTGTGTGTGTGTGTGCATAACACAACAGTGTTTTAAGAGAAAAAAAACAAGAGCAGAAAAAGATAATATAAGAATATTTAGTTGTTGAAATCAGAAAGACAGTGATTACTTTGTAAAGGACCTTGACATTGTCTTCTACAAGGTCCTGTCCACACTCCACCCAAGTTGCCATACATCCATCTCTCTGGCCTGGGGATAGGCAGGGAAATCCCCAGGGAGAGCTGCTCTGCAGGCGCACCCTGCTTCCTGCTGGGATTCGTGCTGCCCGTTGCAGGATGTTGAGGCGCTGGGCTTGGTGTTAACCTGTGAGCCATCCGTTCTTACTGCAAAAGGCAATTAATACTCAGGATGATTCTACTACGATTACAAAGCTCTGGTGGGAATGAAGTCACCTGTCCCCAAAGTAAGAGTCATGACTCTTACATGGCAGCTGAATTGACTCCCAGAAGGGAAGTCAATCCTAAACTGTTGTGCTTTTTAAAAGGCAGCTGTTATGTATGAGTAGGTACACAAAATATGCACATTTTATCTGCCATGCACATTTAATCAACCCTGCATCTAACCACAAATCTTTATTTTGCCTCAGGTCTTGTCTCAAAATTTTAGGTCTTATCTACGTAATAGGGCAGGATTCTTAAAACCAAAACCTGGGAAGCCTGACACTGGAAGTGGATCTATCTGTTAGAAGCAATATTAAAGTATACTCAAATGACAAAGACTAACCAGATATTGTAATATCTGCCCCAAAATCATAGGAACGGAGGTGCTCGTGGACACAGAACAATAACTCTGTCTCTGAAATACCTCAAGTATCAATGAAACAACAGCTGGAACAGATCCTTAGCTTGTCTAAATGAACAGGACTCTGTGGACTTCAGTAGAGTCTTTATGGACACCTATTTTATGTTGTTTACAGACATAAACACCAAAAGAAATATGATACTTGCCTTTTCATTGACAACGTAGCAATTGAAAATGTGAGGGATGCCAAAGATGCTGCACTAAAGGAGCACAATAAAATGTTTATAATTATACTAAGATACTCTAAGGAACAATTTAATAATACATGTCAACATGAAAAAAACTTTATTTTAAAAAATAAACTTGTTGAATAATAAAA
Source organism: Hemiprocne comata (assembly GCA_020745705.1). Lineage (NCBI taxonomy): Eukaryota > Metazoa > Chordata > Aves > Apodiformes > Apodidae > Hemiprocne > Hemiprocne comata. Next base: position 107,340,728 of record CM036588.1, read on the forward strand.
TTCCTAGCTTATTCTAATAACAAAAGAACTGGACTTGTTTGGTCTGCTCCTAGTGAGCCATAGGATTTGAAGATGGAAAGCAAAGGAAGCAAGAAGCAATAATGACTCTGAACTTCAATAGAGAGGACTTCAGGGAGATTCCGGTTGCGCTAGTTCCCAAGAAATGCTGCTTTGAAAGAAAAGGAGCCCAGCAGAGTGGGTTGATATTCATGGACAACCTGCTCAAAGCATAAGCAGCATCCACTTCTGCCTGCAGGACATTATGCAGGTGTGAGAAGGCCAGACTAGCTCAATGGAGACTTCCTGATTGAGCTTTGATGGAAATACAGGAAATGGAAGCAGGGATGGGCTGCTCAGGAGGAATAAGGAAGGAGTGCTCAAGCATGGGAGATTAAATTAGGAAAGCCAAAGCTTAGCCAGAGTAAAAACTGGTGAAGGATATGAAGGGTTACAAAAACAGCTTCTAGAGGAACAAAAGCAGCAAGAGAAAGACTGGCCAAGAGGACAGGTGACCTCCTGATGAAGGAGATGGAAAGGCTGAAGTTTCTATGCCCAAGTCTTTACTGGCAAGGTCTGTTCTCAGGCTTTGCATGCATTTAATGGAATACAGCCAATGTTAGAGGATGACTGAGTTAGTGATTACTTAAGCCATGTGAACACAGAGCCAAGCAGGATGCATGGCTGTTATCACTGCAAGGCTGCAGTGAACGAAGTTCCCAAATGACTGCAGAAGCCAATGTCACACCCATCTTCCAGAGCCCAGGGAGGAAGAGCTGGGGAAATACAGGCCAATTGACTTTACTGCAGCCCTTGCAAAGGTTATGGAGCAAATCCATCTGTAACCCATGTCCAGGCACCTTAGGGAGAAGAAAATTATTGGGGATAAAACAGCATGGATTTACCAAGTCCAAATTGTGCTTCACCAGCCTAATTGACTTCTATAATGTAATGACTGGATTTGAAGATGAGAGCAGAGCAGTGGATGTCATTTACCTTCACTTTGGCAAGCTTTTGACTCTGTCTCTTGAAGCATCTTTTCAGATAAACTAAAGACATAGGGACTAGCTGGGTGAACTGCAAAATGAGTAAAAAAAGGGCTAGAGCAACAGGCTGAAAGTGTTATGGTGGCTACTTATAAGTTGCCTTCCTTGGGCATTCATATCAGGACTAACATTTTTTAACATTGTTTAACATCTCCATTCACGGTTTTCACAGTGGAACAGCATGTGCCTTCCACAAGTTCACAGATGATATCCAACTGGGGGAACAGTCATTGTGCTGGATGTTACAGCTGATATTTGGAATACCTTGCCAAGCTGGAGAAATGAGCTGACAAACATTTTATGAAATTCAACATGGGAAGATGCAGTCCTGCAGCTGGGATGGAATAACACCATGCAACTGTACAGGGTGGGGACTGAGCCAGGAAGAAACTTTGCAAAAAAACTACCTGGGGGTCCTTCTGGACACCAAGCTGAACATGACTTAGCAGTGTGAGTTTGCAGCAAAGGTGGTCAAACACATACTGGGCTGCAATAGCAAGAGTGTAGCCAGCAGGAAAAGGAAGGTGCTTCTTCTCTCTCTTTGGCACTTGTGGGAGAGCATCTGCAACAGTACGTGCACTTTTGGGCTCCTCACTTCAAGAATGACTTGGACACACTGAGCCCATCAGAGGACCACGACGATGGTCAGGGGCTGGAGCATGTGATGGAGAAGGAAAGGGAGGGAGCTGGGTTTGTTCAGCCCAGAGAAGAGACAGCTTCACGAAGAACTTTCTGCTGTCTACAGCTACCTCCTGGGAAGGGGCTTCAGAGAAGACAGAGCCAGATGCTCCTCAGAAGCAGATGCACAGAGGAAGGATTAGAGGCAATGGGCAGAAGTTGCAGCTGAGAAAAAGATATGTAGAACCCAACCAAAGGGCCTGAACAATCTGCTCTGACTTCAGAGTTGTCCACAGTTTGAGCAGAGGACTGGGCTAACTGATCTTGAGATCACTTCCAGCCTAAGTCCTTCTGTGATTCATCTGCAACTCCAGAAGTTAAACATAAGTACACCCTTGCCAGCATGTAGCAGTTTCATTTTATTCTTTTAGTCTGAGTCTCACTGATTTAACTTTAAATTTCTGAGTTTCCACACTCCACATGGCAGCACCTGAAATGTTCACAACCATAGGGCTGTTCATGCTGGACAGAAATTTGGTTGTTGGACTAGATGAACATTATAGGTCCCTTCCAACTGAAACTATCCTATCCTATCCTATCCTATCCTATCCTATCCTATCCTATCCTATCCTATCCTATCCTATCCTATCCTATCCTATCCTATCCTGATTAAGGTGTCTGTATGTCCCATTTAAGTTGACAACTAATGAAAGTGACTGTAACTTGTACCTTCTGGAAAAAGAGTAGATGTTGTACTTGTTTTAATAATGCAAACATGTCCAGGCAAATGTAGGCTGTGTCTGGTAGAAACCAAAAGCAAGATAGAAAGTAACAAATGAGAAGCCAATTAATGGTAATTCTCCAAGAGATTTCCCCAGCTGCTAGCAATCTGTGACTATTTGATCTATCTTTGAAATTAGTTTTTTGCGCATCCTTAAATGACAGAACAATCAGCTGTATTTCAGCACCAAAGAACCCTGTTTGAGCCATTAAAAATGGAATTTCAGAAAGCATGGAATACGTTAACACTGTAGCTACTTGGTAGCATAACCTTCTAGGGAAGGAAAATAGTTTCTTTGCTATCCTAAGAAATTTTTTAGTATGTCAGAGAAACCCTGGATGACTGAATTTATCTGTATTTTCCACAATCCTTTAAAAAGATCAGTTGTTACAGTGTATTAAAGAAAATAAGTTTCTGTAATGTGATATAACAACATACATCAGACACTGGGCAAGAAAAAAAAATTAAAAAATGAACAGTTAACTCTGCACATGAGAATGGCTATCATGCAGCCAAAAGTTAATAGGGGTATATACGGTTATTATAGTAGCATTAATTATACCAGCATGCTCTAGAAAGGGTATCTCTAGGTACAGGGCTAGCTCCAAGGGTGAATTCAAACACCACAGAAGGTTTTTTAGCTACAGAAATGAAATAATACTTTAAATTTTTTTACAATTTCACACAGTATAATTGGTACCTAAAAAACAATGCCCCGTAGGACAGTATCTTAGGGTAAGAGGATCTGTCTCCCCTCTTTTGCTGATGTAGGGGTAAGGGAGCACACCAGATAATTCTGCCAAGGTGCAGGTCTATGTATAACCCAGTGCCAGCCTGGAACTGGTCAGTGACTGCAGCACAGAGGTCTTGGTCCTCAGACCTGCTGGTCATTGTGTCAAGAAGCAGCTGAAACATCCGTCTTGGTTGCTGTCACCATCTCCGCTCTCTTTTCAGCCCAGGCTGGCTGCCTGTCAAATAAACTCCATCTAACTTTCTGGAGCAAAGCAAAAGGACAATCGTATCTTTTATCTCAGTAGCATACAAGCATTTCCTTTTCTCTTCTATTTTGAATTAAGTACTTATAAGTTGTTATTTATCATCAATTTTTCCTGTCTAAATACCCTGTTGCAGATTTTAACTACCTGTTATACTTTCTCTGTGCTATTGCATAGATCAGTCTATTGTCAGCAATCTCTTTGCTATTTGGGTGTTCATATGTCTTCATTTAGTAATGTCTTGATTTTTTAGGATTGCAAACCAGATTCGTTTTATTTTGACTGTTATTATTGGGCATATATTCCAGATGTTATATCATTCACCATGAGTTTATGAAAAAAAAAAATTAGAGATGCAAAATGCATGCAATTCAGGTGCCTAGAGAAGCTTTATCTTAATACTAGTACCATTACTTTTATTGGTGTGACTTTTGATCTTCAAGTAGCAACTCTATCTGACTAATTCGGTATTTCATAATACCAGGTTGATGGACATCAACATGACACCATTTATTTTCTTTCTCACAGCATCCTATTTCTGCCTTTTTAATTGAGTCCTGAAAGTTTCTGAAATAAATCAATTTAACATTGGATATGTTTTCTCTAATGAACTTGGAATACTTAATGGCTGTTTCAAGATTAGAGAAAAAATGACTTTAATATTAAGATAATTATTTTACGAAATATTTTAATATTCTTGGACAGTGAGTTCTCTGTTCCTATGCTTTTTAAAATATTGCCAATATAATTAAAGATCTGTGTCCAGTAAATTCCAATATGACTTCCAGTGTTTCAAGTGTGATAGCTTTACTTAGTGACTTGTGAAATGACTCGGTGGGATGCAAACTGTATTCCATGTGTATTGCATTCAATGTGTCAGAAATGACATAAAGGTTTTTGTATGGCAACTAAAAATGAAATCTATTCCTAGCTGTATTTTGTCCTTTTTTTCTGATATGTACGAAAGTGTCCTAGAACACAGGTTACAATGTGATGTGTTCTGAGCTATACTTCCACTATCTCATGGTATGTCATACAGGATTTTTGATCTGATAAGAATCCCAGTCTGGCTCACATTCATGAATGCTACAGATAAGACATACTGTAAGGGAATATTTGTGAATGTACAGGTGTGATACTAAGCACAGATATGCTACTGTATAGGAATGGCAATACTGTGGTTAATAACAGAAGTAACAATACAGCCAGAATATTCCTCATGGTCATCACAGGTGTGTTTGCAAGACTGCTTTATTTAAATAATCAAACATTAAACCATATATAGCATATATAGTACTTGTTATTGCCACTTGAGTTCAGATTCCCTGTAAATGTATAGGGCTTTTCCTTGCATGACAGTGCTAAACATGTCAGAATAGCTTTCAGAATATCCTAAAATATGACTACTTGGTATGTCTAGTATGTGTATGAATGGAATTTCACCCATGAGTGGAACACATCCAGTGTATAACAACTACAGATTATAGGATGTTTAAAAAAATTTCTATTAATTGCAAATAATAACAGTTTATCTGTAATGCCATAGTAATGAGAAACTCAGGCCACGAAGAAGGCTGGGAAGCCTGCCATATGAGGGAAGGCTGAGACAGTTTGGTTTGTTCAGCCTTGAGCAAAGAAGGCTCAATCACCATGTTCCAGTACTCAAAGGGTGGCTACGAAGAAGATGGAGACTCCCTTTTTACAAGGAGTCACATGGAAAAGATGAAGGGTAATGTGTCCAAGTTAATCCTGGGGAGATTTTGATTGGACACGAGAGAAACATTTTTTTACAATATAAACAGCCATTGGAATACTCTCCCCAGGGCAGTGGTGGATTCCTCAACATTGGACATTTTTAAGATTCAGCTGGACAGGGTACTGGGCCATCTTGTCTAGACTGTGCTTTTACCAAGAAAGGCTGGACCAGATGATCCTTGAGGTCTCTTCCAGCCTTCTGTTCTATGATTCTACAATGACTGAACTCTGCAACTTGAGTGCTAGAAATTACACCTACAGCAAGGACAAAGCCCTTTCCATAAAGGCATTGCAACACAGGCTTGGATAAGAGTATCTTCTAGGCAAGTTGGATATTGGCAGTTTCAAAACACTGACGTGCCTGCATGAAAAATCCTTTTGGCCATAGGAGGGGAGGCTAAGGAAAATGGCATCTGGTCCATGTTACGTGTAAGGATTGCCAAGAAAATATTCCTATATAGGTATAGTGTCCTAAAATAATGATTAACTGATATTATTGCTGTTTAAATAGCTACTTGAGGTGATTCCACCTTCTTCACTTCTTCCTACTATTCCTTTCCTTTTTCCAAACATGAGCTCAGCTTTGATGTTAAGTTTAAATAGATTCTTGCTGCGTATTGGATTTCCGTGGTTGGGGCTTGCCATGCATTCAATGAAGAAACCTGAGCTCATGCCTGCAGGACGTGGAGTTTCCAGGTGATTCTCCTGTGTTGTGTCTGTACACTAAGAGCATAGTGTAATAACAGCCCACGTGTGCAATAACAGAGCTGGGTACATGCTTGTATAACTTTTATTATCTGCCTGTCCAACTTGACTTAAAGGAAGAAAGCATATTGTAATCTTATAGCCATTTCATCAGCAATATCACACTTATGAATAAATAATACATAGCAGCAGTTGATTGAGCAAAATGGTAAGTCTGTGATTAATTTCTATTTACTTAGTGTGCCTGGGAGCTGGATATCTTGTATGAACTCTAGGTTTCATAGCCATTGGGGAGGAACCGACACTCACAGAGGAAGATGCATCCTGCCACTCTTAGATAAAACAAACCATTGCCTGAGGTTTTCTGCTGTTATCAGCAAAATAAAGAGCCTAGAATGGTGACTAAGGTGAGATGCCTAAGATTTAGATAGCTAAAGGAAATTAATTTTATACATATACACCCTTATAGATAGTCTGAACCAGTATGTGTATTCTCTGTTTATATACATACAAGCAGAACGTGCTGTCCTATTATGAATAATATTTTTCATGTTTCTATCTCTTTCATCTGCAGGATATCTTCTGTGTGCTTTATAAGCATTAATTAATGTGGCTTCATAGCAATCCCATGAGGAAAGGATTGCTCCCAATTTAGAGATGGAGAAATGCAGCTATAGCATGTTTAAATCAGTTGTCAAAGGTCACACAGAAAACCAGTGGCATAAATGTAAACACCTGAGGATGTCTCACAGTCATAGCCCAAAGATAAGGTACTCATAAGGTGTGGCTCCCAAACCAATACAAACAGTGTAACGTGGTGCTTGCTTCCGTACTATTCAAAGTAAATAGGTTGAGGTGTGGTGTCAACAGGGTAATTCCTCATGTGTTCACATAAGCCATACATTGAACTTGGTACAGATGTAGCCAGACTGACTAAGGACAGAATGACAGGGCAAGAGTCAAGTACCTGTTCCGTATACTTCAGACATTTGTGTGCCCATACGATTCTGCAGAATCCAGCCTTTCAGCAAAGAGACACAACTTGAGAGCAGCCCTGTGGACAAGGACTTGAGGGTGCTGGGTGATGAAAAGTTCAACATGAGCCAGCAAGGTGCACTTGCAGCCCAGAAAGCCAACCGTTTCCTGGGCTGCATCAGAAGTGTGGCCAGCAGGTCAAGGAGGTGATTCTCTCCCCTCTACTCCAGCCTGGTGAGACCCCACCAGTGTTTAATGACCCTTTCAGTGAAGAAGTTTCTTCTAATATCTAATCTAAACCTCCCCTGGTGCAACTTGAGACCATTTCCTCTTGCCCTGTTGCTTGTTGCTAGGGAGAAGAGACCAACCCTCACCTCACTACAGCCTCCTTTCAGGTAATTGTAGAGAGGGATGAGGTCTCCCCTCAGCCTCCTCTTCTCCAAACTAAACATCCCTAGTTCCCTCAGCTGCTTCTCATATGACTTGTTCTCTAGACCCTTCACCAGCTTGGTGGCTCTTCTCTGGACACACTCCAGCACCTCAGTGTCCTTCCTGTAGCGAGGGGCTCAAAACTGAACACTGGTTCAGTGGCCTTATCAGTGCTGAGTACAGGAGCATGATCACCTCACTACTCCTGCTGGCCACGCTATTCCTGATGAAGGCCAGGATGCTGCTGGCCTTCTTGGCCGCCTGGGCACATTGCTGGCTCATGTTCAGCCAGCTGTCAACCAGCACCCCCAGGTCCTTTTCTGCTGGGCAGCTTTCCAGCCACTCTTCCCCAAGCCTGTAGCGTTGCCTGGGGTTTTTGTGACCGAAATGCAGGACCTGGCACTTGGCCTTATTGAACCTTATACAAGTGGCCTTGACCAAAATCTTCCTTTCATTTTCCCAGTTATTAAAAGTTTTTACTAGTTAGTAATGAAAAAGAAGTTCTTAACATAGTTTCTGTTTGTTGATTTTGGCCCAGACTGCTTCGGCTTTAAAGACTTCCAAATGCACACTGTTTCAAACAGGAATAAATGCGTATTGTGTTGATAACAAATCTTAATTGGGCTTTAGTTTTTGCACATATGGGAGGATATTTTTTCCCTCTTCTATTAAAAATATTTTAAGTTTTTCTGTACATACTTTTGTTCCTGCACATACAATTGATTTTGTTGATATATTGGCTGAGTACTCTAAAAATGGGGTTATGTCCTTGGAAAATGTAGAAGAAACATGTTGTCGCACCCAAAACTTTCATTGTAGGTAAAGTCTCTTAAAATTATGTAAAACCAAAAGTCTCTGATGCACAATATCAAATCAGTTCATAACAGGAGAGTGGATATGCATACCACAGCAGCGCACAACACACAACATGACACATGATCACCTGGCGTTCCTTCATTCCTAACCCACGTCACCCTGCAGTAAGGGATGTGGGAGCCAGAGGCATCCCTCATTTTCCCTGATTGCCTCCCCTTTGCTTCAGAGGGAGGAAATGTCTGTGTGTGCCAGATCTAGGAGTTGAGTGTGTATTGGGATAACATATGTGACCAGAGCCTGCCATTACCTTCTCAGATAATGAGAAGATAACATAAGAAGTATGTAAGAGTTCACTATGTAAGCTGCAGCATGGCCAGGACCACATCCAGGTGTTTCCCTACACAGTGACATTTTCACTGCAGCCTGCACATCACTTCCATCATCACTTCCATCATCCACTAGGCATCATGGTAAGAACAAGTACACAAGTCACTATACACATACACAAGTTCAGTAGCACTTGAGAATGATGGAATAGCAGCCTCAGCAACTCACTTTCCACCTGCTCGTTTGATGGGCAAGTAATGTGCACCTGAGGACCACCTGATGACCATACTGACACTCGGGAAGCCCAATTCCAGACAGTTGCGATTTCAGGGGTTTTTCAAGAATTGTCCTATAACCCAGAGGTGTCATTTCAATGCCTGACTTTGTATAGTGCTACAGTAACAAATTAATCAGAAGAGCAAATAGGAGTGAAGAGTGTGGCAGTGGAGCTGGATCTTGATGCAGGTAAGACAGATGCAGATGAGGAAATGGATAGATCTTTCTGTTTGGGAGAAATTATGTGAAGACAGAGATAATGAGAGTATAATTTTATGATGTGGAATTGGGAAGGGATCTTCTGAATAGGATATAAATGTTTGAGAAGACGTGAAATGGTTAAAATAATGCAAGCTGATGTGGCATCAGAGACCTGATGAGAATTCAGTGTGGAAAAAGGAAAAACAGGTGAATTAGTGGTGACGTTTTTTGATCAGGCTCCAGTATTACAAGTGTTATTACAGACATGTACATGTTATTTTCCTGGAGGAAGGGAAAAGGTATGTTATTACACTCCCATTTTGATGACTTTCAGAATCTTGTTAAACAACGCAGAACATCTGCATGTGTGGGTCTCACTGACACAGCGTCTCTTCAGTATTATTCACCTGTCACAAGAGCTGTGCCCTTTTGAGCTGTTCTGTCATCAAAGAGGAGGGTACAGGTAAATGTAACTGTAGCTTCTCTTACGATTGCAATACAAACACCTTCTCAGAAGTCTGTTAAAAAGAGACTGTAACTGAATATGCAGTTTATTTCTTTGGAACTGTTTTGGACTTTTTCAAGCTCTGAGTAATTCTGTAATGTTGCTTACTTTCTTCTTTCTTTTTGCTCTTTATGATACAAAATTTGGATAAATACATTATTCCACAGCAAGTTGTGTAAGTCTTGCAACAATTATGTATTCAGTGTTCAACAGAATGGATGCTTCTGAGCAAAATACCTCACAGAAGTTTCATTTTAAGTTATCCTTAGCAAATTCACCATTTTGACAGATGGGCTAGAGAAGAGATGGGACTACGGTGCCTAGTGGTAGAAACAGGACTGTGATGCAAAAACGAGTTCCCCAAAATATTCATGTCATATGAATTACACCTCCTATACAACTATGCAATCCAGTCACTCAGCATATGGCAAGTCATTTAGGAAACAAAAAGTAACTAATAAAATAAACATGACAATGCCTTCTATAGTTCTGGAAAATGTATTTAGAATAAAAATTGACCTCACAGTCAACACTGCATTGCCAAGAATGCAGAGTAAGGTACATACATAAGTGACTAGTCAATGATGACAAAAACGGACATAATTCCATTGCAACTTCATTAGTACAAAATTAGATTGCAACACTGTTGAGTAGGAGTTACAAAATATTCAGTGTTTGGTGGGATCTCTTCTCCTTCTGGTAAAATGGACTTGTGTTTTACTAGATTGTTTTTTCTGATCTAAATTTCATGCACTACATGTTTTTAATTCCCATCTAATTTTGGTGTTCATGCCTCAAGAGCTACCAGAGATACCTCAGCTTGACTGTTATTTTTCAGGTATAGGACTAACCATAGTGACCAGAACAGGCAGTATTTTTTGATATCCCACATTGGTTTTGGCCTCCAAACTCACTGCCAAGTTTTCTGAAACTAATAGTTTCACAGAGTTTTAAGTCAGACAAGACTGGGAAATGTGCAGCTGTGCTGATATACCCAAAAGTCACTGCATTTCATTACCCTTGTATTGAGCCAAAAACATTATTGACAAAAACATTCTTTAAGGAAAAGTAAATTTGATTTAAAGATGCTAATTCACTAATCCCATGGAAAGCTTTTTTTTCAGTGCTGTGCCTTGTCTTCAGTTCAGATGTATCCAATTTCATCGTCCAGACATTAGTTCCTTTGAACATTTTCTCCACTAAATTAGAGACCACTCTAATTCTCCCTCTTTACTCAGCTCTTGTGACACCCCCTCTAGAGTACTGCGTCCAGTTCTGGAGTTCCCAACATAAGAAGGACATAGAGTTCCTGGAGAGAGTCCAGAGGAGACCATCAAGATGACCCGAGGGCCAGAGCACCTCTCCTATGAAGACAGGCTGAGAAAGCTGGGGTTGTTCAACCTGGAGAAGAGAAGGCTCCAGGGAAGCCTTATAATGGCCTTCCAGTACCTGAAGGGGCTACAGGAAAGCTGGGGAGGGGCTTTTTACAAGGGCATGGAGTTTTAGGACAAGGAGGAACAGATTAAAACTAGAAAAGGGCAGATTTAGATTAGACATTAGGAAGAAATTATTTTCTGTGAGGGTGGTGAGACACTGGTGCAGGATGCCCAGGGAAGTTGTGGATGCCCCTTCCCTGGAAGAGTTCAAGAACAGGTTAGATGGGGCTTTGAGCAACCAGGTCTAGTGGGAGGTGTCCTTGCCCATGCAGGGGGGTTGGAACTAGATAATCTTTAAGGTCTCTTCCAACTCAAACCATTCTATGATGATTCTATGATGATTAATACCTACTTTTTGATTCCAGCAAAGATGAACACAGTAATATTTATTTTTCAAGTCTTTTTTTCTTTTTAAATTATTAAGAAGGCATTTAGTTCAGCTCTGAGGTATTTTATGGCCTTTTTGTACATTTAAATGACTCATTTTTTGATATGAGGATTCTTTGCTTGTCTAATATATGGCTCACCAGCACCATATATGAAAATAAAATCACCACTCAACTCCTACTCACTAATCATCTGATTTTTATACATGAGGACTGAATAATTCCCTTTTGCAATAGCGTAATAGTTTAGCATTTTCTGTCCTTAAAACCCATATAAATCTCAGAGTTTTCCAAGATTTGCAGAGAACCAGATTTTAAAGTAAAAATGTGAAAGATCCTACCTGTTCCAGACTTGCCTGACTTGCCAGTGGGAAGCTATGGGAAAATCAACCAAGTGATGCACTGCACCTGGCTTGTAAAGGGGGATACAAATGGTGCCAGGGCCAAGTGGTCCTGTTACTACCATGTTAGTACAGCTCCAAGTTAGCACAGGTGTCCTTCTACAGTGCAATAAAGCAGGGCTCCCTGGGGTCTAGTAAAGCAAGAATCTCAATAATCTAATTATTTTCTCTGTTCTAAGGTATGCCACTATCTCCAGTAGCTTTACATACTTGCTTTTGGATTTTCCCCATACACTGTAATTTAATTTCTTGGCTTGGTTTTCCATTTTTATCCAGATGAAACCAATAGCTTGGCCATGTCAAGGCAGAATTCTTAAGAAAGGCTCCTGTATTCTCTTGGTTTTAAAATTTATGTCCCTGGCTTGGCAGTGAAAAAAATTGGCAAAATCTTGACTCTGCTTCCAAGTTGCAAAACCATTTCTAGAATAGGCTGTCTGGTAGACTTGATGGCTTAAAGAATTTTTGCATTGCCAAAGAAATAGAGAAAATGGAATGGCTATCTCTTCAAACATTCAAGAACTCCAAGAAAATGTCTTTGCTGGCTTTTCCAGGGTATTCTGTAACACATTTTCTGAGAAATATATACTTTATATAAGAAGTTAACCTGAAAATCTTTCCATAGATAGCATTAGAAAGCATTGAATTTAAAATAATCTGATCCTGCATCTTTAATATGTCACAGCATTCACAAAATCACAGGTTAATATGTTGTCTCTGTAAATAAACAGAGAAGGATTTTGCTTCATGGTGGAGTCTTGAAATACACCTTCCTGTTTCAAACTAGATACCACAAGTTTCCTGAATGAAAACAATTACTCTTCTCAAATGCAGTTATTATCCCTGACCCATAAGCAACAGAACTTAGGAGAACAGAAAGTGGACAGACTGCCAAGAGCTAATCTAGGGACCTGAAGACCCCACATGTCAGCTATTCATTGGTATCTGCCTATGTGCCTACTCTCACCTTGTGGGAAAAGTGAGTTCACAGAGGAGTGATCTATTTAACACATTCTTTGGTGATTAAACCAGACAGTAATTCATGGTAAAATGGGAAATTCAGGGACAGCTGATGCACTGTAAATTTTTACCCCACCTTAGCTCGCAGTAACCAACTGATATGTTTACCTCTTCAATTTACCTTCCTGGTATTAATATGAGACCATACATGGTTTCTTCTAAGAAGACATATAAGAAAAAGACTAGGGCAAAACCAGTTGTGATGTTATCATTGGCTACTCTACCAGTCTTCTGGCCAGCTAGTTTAAAACGTTGTATTTTTAAACAAAGGAATTCAGATTCCAATGAAACAGTCAACGTGGATTGTAATGGTTTCGTATGTGAGAAAATTTTGCTACATCTGTCTAATGCTGGGTGAAAACTCAGCAGATTTTTTTAGGGTGCTTTGTGGTTTCTGTGAAGAAACGCAATAAATGAGGCACTCAGCTGCCATGCACTTCAGAGACACAGCAGGCATGTTTTGGGGACAATCCAGGACTCAGTATTTCATGGAGTGCTCACAGAATAACATAAGCTATATGGCATTGGATTTGTTCAACCAGGAATGCTTAATAGTTTGTTTAACATGGAGAACAAAAATCTTCCTCCTTATCCACTTAAATTATGTTGGATTTACATGCTACAGTGAATAATTCACTATTCCTGGTCTGATAATTTTTTAAAATTTAACTTCTATTATCTTAAGTTATCAATTATTTTTGGAAGGAATAATACCAGTGAATAAGACAACTTTTATTTGTAATCTGTTTTTCTAAAGCATCTTGAAAGTATTAGTTTACATTTTTGTATGAAAGTGTTGGTACTGAGGCATGAGAGTAAGCTGGGTAAGCTGGAGTACCTGTAAACACCCAGACTGCAGGCTTTATTTCTGTTCTCTTTACAGAAATGATAGCGATCATCTGCTGAAAATGCTTTCAACATCTGTAGGGTAGGCTTCCTCTACATCACTCATTGATAGGTCAGACTAATTGCTAATTCAAACATATCCCAGCAGACCAAGGGAGGTAATTCTCCCCATCTACTCTGCTTCCCTGAGACCCTACCTGGAGTACTGTGTCCAGTTCTGGAGTTCCCAACATAAGAAGAACATGGAGCTGTGGGAGTGAGTCCAGAGGAGGGCCACGAAGATGATCTGAGGGCTGGAGCATCTCTCCTATGAAGACAGGCTGAGAGAGCTAGGCTTGTTCAGCCTGGAGAACAGAATGCTCCGGGGAGACCTCATAGTGGGCTTCCAGCATCTGAAGGGGCTACAGGAAAACTGAGGAGGGACTTTCTTGAAGGGCTTGTAGCGATGGGATGAGGGGTGATGGATTAAAACTGGAAGAGGGCAGATTTAGGTTAGACATTAGGAAGAAATTATTTTCTGTGAGGATAGTGAGGCACTGGAACAGGTTGCCCAGAGAAGTTGCGGATGCCCCTTCCCTGGAAGAGTTCAAGAACAGGTTAGATGGGGCTTTGAGCAACCAGGTCTAGTGGGAGGTGTCCTTGCCCATGCAGGGGGGGTTGGAACTAGATAATCTTTAAGGTCCCTTCCAACTCAAACCATTCTATGATTCTATGATCTCCTCTGCTTGGTTTTGCTCTACACTAGCTCAGACCTTGATCTTTGCTGCTACCTTGTTCAACACTCAGGCCATATTCAATGGGTTCAGTATTTTCTAAACATCCATTGGGATTTTAGATACTAATGACTTGAAGGTTTCAACACAATTCTTCAAACAGTGCTAAGCTCGAAGGGTTCCTGACAGGTTTCTCTATTTGGAAGGCAGCCCTTAAAGTGCTTTCTTGATCATACAGAATCTTCCTTTTTGACAATCAAGATATTTCACTTGGTCATAATTAAATTCCCTTCTCACTACTGCAAACAGGCACAAGCTTTTCAAAATTGTTTTCATTCAGAGTCTATATAAGCATCCACTGGAGCAGCCTTTGGCTACATCAGCATAAGGAAGTATTCCCTGAGAATGAGGCTTAGTGCCTGTGTCCTACCAAGTGATTACTGTATCAAATAATTACGTTCTCCTATTACATATTAACTGGTCAGCATAGGTAGGATGAAAATGTCAGGAACTATACCTGCCTGTGCCTGTATTTCAGTTTTGAAGGACTTATTATCAGCAGTTCTAAGATAGTTTCCTCACTTAGGACAATAGCCTTAAGGTCCTCTAAAAATGTCATAATCTGAATTTCAGCTTTCCCAGAGCATAAGGTAGTAAACTGGAAACTGGAGTGGTTTCTCCCCTAGACAGCATCAGACACGTGCACTGCCATGATGACTCCGCTTCCTTTGTTCTTGTATTTTTCTCACCAGGCACAAGTCCTCTCGTGATGCACTCTAAGTATCCAGCAACTGGTTATTCTCATGTCTTTGCTTTTACAAAGAAGTTTGGTTTTGTCTTACCTCCAGGTACCTATTTCACATGTAGTGAACACAAGTGTTACTGCAAGACTACAGCAAGTAGATCAGCTCTTCCAATGAGCCTGGCATTGCCTTGGGAAGTTCAGCCCTCCGGGTAGCAAACCCCACTGTCTCCACTGGTCTCTTCACATGTCCACCTACAAACGGGATGGATACACAGCAGCAGCATTGGTAAGTACCACTATGTGGGCTGTAATATGGCTAGTTCAGTTGACCACAGCATTGATAATCGTAGCATCAGCAGTAGCTGGGGCTAGACAATGAATACAGAGCACATTGGCTACTGGCCCACACCATGCTGCCATGTCTTCACTGCTATGCTACCTCTGCTTATTGGGTTAAAGCTAAGTTGGGCATGTCTACTCATGCTTCTCGCACAGCCAATGGAAAGTAGGGTGGACAAAGCCTTCTAATCTCTTTTTATCAGTATCGCATGTCTGGACATTTGCTAAATCACTAATCTCAACTCTCATACCTCATCATGGTTGGTTCCTTCATACCATTAATCTATGGGTTCCTTTCGGAGTAACATCCTTCCTTGAGAAACATTGGGAAAGAGGTGTCGCTGCAGCGAGTTAACACAAATACAGTTTGCTACCCAAGCCATGGTTCCTTTCCTAATTTTCTGCTGCTTTCATACCTCATCAATTACAGAAGTGTGCAGCTTGACATGCAAGATCTGATTCCCAAGGAAATAAACTGATTTTTCATTATCAACTTTCTGGCAAACCTGTCACATCAGAATAGAAGAACTGGCTCAGTACAAAATCACTATTGCCTCTATTACTGACTTTTGTATCAGGCAGTAGTCTGTCCCGTGCTATATATTTTAGGTATTCCTTAAAAAATGCTACTTGGGTTCCAGAAACAACAGTGACAGCATGGAGAACCATGCAGGATAGAGCACAGCTTCTCAGCTCAACAGTCCTCAGCAGCGTATGGGAGACCACGTTGCTCTTTGTTGCTGCCCTTGGACTGCTTTCAATAACCAGGTTAGCTCATTTAAGATGAGCTAAAATTAAGAACTATAACGAGGATGTCCTGAGGTGAATCTTTTGGCTCTCATGCTGTTATTTACAGCTGTGATAAAAATCAGTTACATATTTATTCCTAGTAATAAGATCTTAAAATGCACTTCATGTTTGGCAGACTTAGATCAATTTTTTTCTTCCAAATGTCTCCTGAGGCTCCGTTCTGGGCAACCTGCCTAGCAACAGCTTCCACAGGATTTCCTTCATTGTGTCATCTTGAATCACATTTTCGGCTGGAAAAGTGAGTTCTTTTTGTGGGAAAACGTTGTCCAGTGTGACTATTTTAGCCCTTTTTAATAACTTAGTACTGCAGACCAGACTTCGCTTCAGCTTCAATTTTAATTTCCTTCTTGCTTTACAGAAACAGTCAATTTTGTGTCTATTCTAAAGTTTCAGTTTGCTTCTTTTTTGCTGAAGTTCAAAATATATTTTTTAAATTCCAACAATGGTAAACAATCCCTGATATTTCAAATCACACAATTCTTCACTGTTTACACGGCCTCATACCATGAAAACAAAAAAGCATTTTATTTGCATTTACTGGCAAGTATCCCAAAAATAGCAAAAAAAAAGATTCAGTTCCCTTAAATGCTTATTCTTCAGTTGACCAAAGTTTTTTTTTTTTTTTTTTTTTTTTTAATTAAAAAGATATAGGAAAATAAGCCTTAATTTAAAATCTATCACACCTTAAAAAACAGGTATTTTTCTGAAATTGCAACAAACAGTTTGTATCTCAGGTTCTATCTTCCTCTCTGGCAAAGTCTGCTTAATTCCTGGTTCCTATATGATTAGAAATAACAGGGTCCACGTTCTCAAGAATACTGATGAATAATCATTACTATGTACCTCCAAAGTGTGCTCAAGCCATTAACATCAAGATGACACAACACAAAGCTAGAACCTATGGTACCAGAATCTGCTGCTTCTGTGAGTAATTTAAATTTTCAGTCCAACTGAATATTATAGCAGGATATATTGCTACTTCTTGTCCAGCTTCATAAATAATTCAGTTTTGTCCCATGTAATTTTTTACCAACTGCCTGAATTTTTAAATGTTTGTCCAAACTCTTTCCAATTTGTAAATAACTTTGTGATAACATAGTAACTTTGTGATAATGTAATCCTGAGCTGCAGTGATGCTTTTGATGCAGTCTGTCCAGAGCTGTTAAGAACAAGAATATAGGAAAGTCTGAATGTCATCTCTCTGCTAATTCTGGCAGCAGTGGTATTTGAATTCATGTCCCTGCCATCCTGGCTGAAGTGACAGGTCTCTTGGTAAACAGATCATTAATTTGTTGTATAGTTGGGGTTTGTGCATGCTCACAGTTCATCCAGCACATCAAAATCTCCTGTTGGAATGAGCAGATGAATGCTTCATGTCACTAGAGTCTTCCACCAATGCCAAGTGTTAGACAAATCTCAAACCTCCAATCTCATGCTGTTAACATTTGAGTTGCTTTCTCATTATTATTGACAAAAACAGTGAGAATTTCCACGATAGAAATTAATTTATCCATTTCCAGGGGTAGGAGATGATTTTCAGAGTCATTGGCCTGAATGTTTTGATCATATTGCTGAGGAAAGAGGTGAACCAGTTTGAGAGACTCCCTTCATCCCACTGCCTGAGGTTACTTTCCCTGTAGCAAAGTGCATCAAAACAAATCTGTATTTGAGCTGCACCATTTCAGTCAAGCATCCTGCTTTCACTCGGATTAGAGAAGTATGCTGCATTCTTTATCTGCATTATGGAAGTCGTGCCCTCCAACAAAAGAGGGAGAAAACAGATATGGGGTGAAAAGCAAGATTAATGAGAACTCTGTCAGAGTCCTTAATTGCTTAAAATGGCAACGGCTTTTGGGGGCAGTTGCGACATACTTATATCCTGTGTAACATCATTTATACTTCACTTGCAGCATTACTGATTGCCCACTTATTCTTTTAAAATACTTGTGTTTTGGGGTTTTTTTGTTTGTTGATTTGTTTTCAAATTTTGTTTTCTGTTCTGATGCTATTTTGTATTCTCCCAAGGCTGCTACATGTTACTCACTTCTATTCCAACTCCTCCCATTCACTTCTCAATTTCCCTAATACTTTATTTACTTCTTTCTTAAGGTCATTAATAAAGATAAAGATGGGTAGGAAGTGCAATCTCTGTAGCATAATGATACATTGTTTGGATGCATTGATAGTTCAGGGTGGAGTATTAATGATTGGCCACTTAAATAAATTTTGAATCGTACTTCTAGTCATGATGGGACACTTCATTCCAGTACATATATATTATTATTTATGTAATAATAACAATAAATGCATTTACATACTTATAATAGTATCTTCCACATGAGGAACTGCAATGATTACAAATCCCATTATTATCATCACTTTTCATAGATAAGAAAGAAGAAAAAAAGCGAAGCCCTAATCCTTAGTGCAGTGTCAGTAAGATATGGGAGAGCTGTGAAGAAAACACAAGTCTTTTCCCTATTAGCTTTTCATCAGCTCAGTTTGTATAAAATTATTGAAAAGGGATGCTGGGAAAAGAAGTGGCTGGCAAGTAAGAGGTGGCATAGTTACGAGGTTGTACTTAGTCCTGAGGGGCAGAGGATATTTTCCCACCTGTTGGGTTTGGCCTGACCTTCTCTAGGCTTGTTGGATCTTGACTGTACCTCCTTGGATTTAGTCATCCTCAAAGACCTTCTGTCTCTCTAGGTCTACTCTTTTTCCCAGCAGATGACTTCTGGAAAATCAACTCATCTATTGGTTTGTTGTTGTTTTTTTTGGTGTGGTGTTTGTTTCTGTTTTGGTCTGTTGGTTGTTGTGTTTTTCTTTCCCCTGTTAATAAACATCATAGATGCATGGGCTTATAGAAGCTGTATATAAAACCAGTCTGATAAGAACTGACTTTGTGGTTAAATAATTAGAAGTCACTTCATGTTCTTCTGTTTAAGACTATCATTTAGACTACCCAAACCTAGATCTTGCCATCACTTTTTCAGGACCAGGCAGTCTTTTCCTGCTTTCACTGGTAAAGGAATGATCAAAGGAGACTTTTAACAATTGCAATGGTCTCCACAGTTATAAAGTCTGTGGTGCAGCATGCTCAACATTTTATAGATCTCCCAGCCTTCTAAAGACCCCACACAGTTACATGGACTGATGAATTAGCAGAAACAATTCTGTATCCTATTCTCTCTCCAAAGTCCTAAGATCTGACAATAAAGAAATGTGTTTTGGTATTTATCTTTTTCTTTTATAGACACTGAAACAAGAATTGTCTGATACCACAGTTGTATATCACATTGAAGCTACAGAGGTGATTGTTGTTTAGATGTCTGTTACACCTCTTTTGAAAGGTATATGTTAAAATGACAGATGGCCACCTACTCTTTGTAATACTCTAATAATGCAGTGAAAAATGGTAACATGTTATAACAACTTTAGGCCTTGATCTAAGCATCATGAACAAGTGCATCTTTCACCCATGTACATTGTTACATTTACTACTTTGAGCTGCCCAAGTAAAACAACTTTTACTTGGTTCTTTCTCATAGTCTAAGTATTGTCATTCACAGATGATGTCCCTCTGCTCAAGCTCCTTATTTTCATTAAAAATTGCAGCCTTTTAGGGTTTTCTAAGGGAGAGGTGAAAATAGATTCAAGTTTCTCTGGCCAAGCTTAAGCTAGTCACTTAAAATCCACATGCAGTCTAAGGGCTGTACAGAGAAATGCCATGCACAAACTAGCACTTGCTGCTACTCAGGCAGAGGACCATTCCAGTACAACTGTGTCTCTCCTGAACTGGGCCCAGTCCATGTCCAATTGGACCAAAATGTGAGCAGAAAAGATTGTAGCTTGTAGCCATCTGACTAATTGCCCTTAACTGACCACTTCTGCCAAAGCTTTGATCACAGAAGTAGTAGTCAGTGTTATCTACAGTTTTACAGGTCAAAACTCAGATTTAAAATTTCACTAAGGACCTGATTAGTAGCCAGTTTAACAAGTTTGATAGGTTTTATTGTGGTTAATATATATTACCTGTCATTTTTGGAAATATTCAAGAATGCACTTATATAAAATGTACTGCAGTAAACATGACAACTGTACCACGCTTAACTGCTGTAAGATGGACATTCAAAAGGAAATTTCTGATAGATATATATACAAAATACATTTTCACCTGTTCTTACATGGACATCCAACAGAACCTAAGGATCTGGCATGACCTGAAGTTGTGAACCTGAACAACAAACTGTTCACATGATTTCTCAACTCTGTTCTTTTCCAGTTATTTCCAGCCCACGTGAATCTGTAACTCAGTGTGGCTGTACACGAAGTAAGCTGTTGAACAGCACCAGCTGGATCTGTTGAAATCGATGTGTACAGCTGGGTATTATCATCCTACTAAAGGTACCACAACTCTCATATCATCACAGATTTCCTGTGTGGCCTCATACATACATTGTACTGGACAGATAACAGAACAAAACATAGGAGAACTCCAGTTGAAAAGTCATCCATGGCAGATTAGTAATTATCCAGGTGAGCAATCACCTACTCTTTATTGTACTCAGTGCCAACCTGTAGAGGCTGACACTATAGTATGTCTATAGTTATCACTGTTTGAAGTGTATATATAATAATATACTTTTCCTCAAAGATCACCACAGCTAGTGTATGCCAAAGAAATCCTCAAATGAGAAAGTTCTTAATGTGCTGGAATTGTTATAGGCATCTCTGGAGCTGATCCCTAGAACTGTTTTGGGCATCCTATATGACTTAAGGTATGCCACTCACTTCCCCACGCCTTACTTTTCCAATACAAGACATGAATAATACTTCTCAGTCTTACCTAGGTGCTGAAAACAAAATTCT
Source organism: Hemiprocne comata (assembly GCA_020745705.1). NCBI lineage: Eukaryota > Metazoa > Chordata > Aves > Apodiformes > Apodidae > Hemiprocne > Hemiprocne comata. Next base: position 107,361,716 of record CM036588.1, read on the forward strand.
TAGATATATTCAAGGTATTCTGATGAGATGGTGATGCACAGAAAAGCATCTGAAAAATGAAAAGGCACTGATAGGATGAAAATGGATGTTTGGATCATGTAGTCTTTAATCATTGAGAGATACAGGCTGCCTTGTTTCTTTCAAGGGAAGTAAGTTAAAATCTGGAAAGCAGGTGATCAGCTGAATTAAAGCCATTCAGTTTTAAACTTAAAATACTTTGTCCAGTGAAAAAGTATATCCACAAAGGCAGGAAGCTAGTGACAAATAAGATTAGGAGATATAGCAGAGGACAGGGTGAGGAGAAATGGTACTCCTTGTGAAAGGAAGCAGTTTAGAAATAATCCACTTTACCTTACTTATTTGCATGCAAGCTGTGCATTTACACTAAGACATTCCCTCAACAGTCAGCTGAGAGGACAAAAGATGCCTCCAGAGAGTCCCTCACCTCATCTGTGGACTGGGAGGACACAGGGTTAGACACTTCCCAGTGCTGGGTGCAAAGGGAACATGGATCACTAGCTTTGTTTGGCAATCTACCTTTCAGATAGTTCAGAGGAGGTAAAATTAACCTTACCCTCCTGTTCTGATTTTTTCAATAGTAGCCAAAAGCTTAATGCTACCAGTTATCTCAAACTGTAATAATGAACAGACATTGCACCACCACATGAGTAAAGATGTGTTCGTATTATAAAATAAGTGTAATTGACCCTATCTTCTCCATAGCTCTCCCTTGTGCAACTGCTGGTTTGTTGTTGTTGTTGTTGTTTGTTTTTGGTTTTTTGTGTTGTTTTCTTTTTCAAATACTAGAGGTTTATATACAGAGTAAACAAGTTTTGTTTGATAGATTTTGAGTATTATTTGATACCAGTGCTCCTTATTCAGCAAAGCAGAAGGAACAGAGAGAAAAAGAATATAAGCTGGAAGAATACAAAACACAATAATCTATATATGTATAATCACAAGGGGTAAGAAGATTAATCAGAAACTATTTCTCCAATTTCCCAGGAAACAGATGCTGTGAAGAAACAAATCAGACTGGAAGGAAGTTTGTAAGAGGAGACCCATACTTTCCAAGTGAGTAAGAATGCTGATCAATTCTTGAACACCAAGGGTATCCCTCCTGAGTCTAGTGGATTCACAGAGTTCAAGGTGGAAAGGACCATTGGATTATCCAGCTTGATCTCTTCTTAGCACAGTTTAGAAATTTTCATGTAATAGCTCTACTAATGATCGGAGTAAGTTACACTAAACATAACATATTGTACTACAAGCTTCAGCTGAACTGTGAAAAGCAAGAAAACGTATGCATTTCTTTCTAGAGCTTATCACTGCTTTTCCCACTTCTAAGCTCTTTTTTGCTGCCCTGTGCCCTTTCTCTGTCCCCGTCTCCTCCCAAATATAGAACCTATATTCCTTTTTTTCTCCATTGGTCCCAGCTTTGATAAATCTACATTCAAATCTGGTTATGTCTGGCACCATTATCAAAGTGATCTCATACATGGTAGGGGTACTCCTGATGTGCTTATGTAAGTGCTCTTGCTGTTGCATGATCATATTCCACAAAAGATGCCCTTTGTGAAATACTCCGAATACTCGTGAAGTTTGTCTGTTCCACACATAACTTCCCCATAACCCCATGTGAGATCCAGCCACCTTTCACAGTGTGTTCTGTAGCTTTCATTCAGCAATTTCTCATTACATTCTCTAGATTTCCATGTCCCCTCAGCCACCTTAACCTCAGGCCAGGACCTAGTGAACAGCCCAATAATTTGCCTGCAGCCTTTAATCCACCTTTCCTGGCAGCCATTTTATATTAACCTCTGCATCACCAATACACTACTCAAAATACATCATAGTTAGAGCCAACCCCTGAGGTACCCCTCTGAAATGAACAGCTTGAACACTTCTTATTGACACTTCCTTTTTGGGATCTGTTGATTAGCCAGTTTCTAAATCAGTATTTTGTGTGCATGCATATCTGGGCATCTTACAGGCTTTCAGCAAAAAAACGTATTAGACAACACAAAGAAGCCCAGGTACAACCATTCTCATTCTTTTAGTGATTGAATGTGTCCATCAATATGGAAAAAAAGTTTATTATATAAGTCCAGTCACAAAGCATACATCAGATTCATAAATGAATAAACACCACAGGACAAGGTCCACTGATATAAAAACACTTGTTCTCTATTTCTCTTCATTAAAAACCAAAGAAATTACACATCAATATCAAAGTAGCCAGTAGTGACAAAAAAGTAGCAGATGAAGGAAACATAACATCTAGGAGGACACTAGTCATCTGGTGATTATTCTTACTGCTGAAAATCTTAATAGTTTGTTAGTTATGCACTTATTTTCAATACAGTTTCTCAGTGGTTGAGGTGACTCTGCCATCTAGAACATTTGCTTCTTCTCGGGGACATCCGTAGGTTGTAGCAAAGCATCAGCAGTCAGGAACAATCCAGATATTCTCAGTAAATGCTGTCAATACTTTCTCCAAGTGCACCTTCCACCAAGTCAGCTACACTGAATGTTCTGTCACTAGTTGTAACCAATGAGCTACCATCTCTTTTCTTTTAGATCAACCCTCCATATCAGAGAGATTAAAACCTTAAATACCAAGTTGAGCGGACGGGTTAGTGGCTGCCAAATTTTCAGCTAGAGGAGGAAGGCCTTTCTCTTACATACATTTGCAGAAAACAACAGTGTGGTATAAAGATTTTGGCAACATTTGAAAAATCGTTCATGACTCACCTGAGCCATTGCTAACTTCAGATTTGAGATACCATCATCCAAACTGGTACAAAGTCTTACCGTATGACACAGTACTTAAAGTAATGAAACAATACTCCCCTGATGGGAGCTCTCCTTTTGTCTGTCATCCAATCTTGTCCTTGTTTTTTGTGATTCACACATCAATTTTGTCATTCAAACAGGAACCTCCTTTAGGCGGAGACTTCAATTGGTATACTTTTTAAATCCCCTATAGATCGATGACTTTATAATGAAAACCAAACATAAAACATTTATAAGCAAATAGATAATGGTTCTACCCGCAATCCAAACACCACACATATTTTACATTTTATTGAAGAATAAAAAATGGAGAGTCCTTTACTTTTTCTAAGTGTATTACTGCTTTTCTTTCTCTGACCCTTTTCTCTTGTTGCTGCTTTTTTTCAGAGATCTACCCTGTCTTCTTTCTCCCATTCATTTTGGTTTTGCCAGGATTCTACATGGTATCCTGATTTCTTGCCACAGCTACAGAAAGACAACTCCTTAGAGCATTATTCACTCACAATTCTCTTCCCCTTTGACCCCATAAAAACTCCTGCTAATTAAATAATCTCTCTCAGGTGCAGACAGATGCAGAGCAGATCCATGCAACTTGTGCTGCGTCGAGATTTTCACTAGGTTTGTATTCTGGTGGAATGTGAGAACTACAATAAAACAACAAAACCACCAAAAATGTGTGCATGCAAGGAGTAAGGCATTGGAAAAAAACTTATAATCTCCTTAATCTTCACTGAGAAATAGAATTGGTCTATAATTTGTTGAGAGAAATAGACACCTAGATGGGTCAGACCATTACATTCTGAAACAGATGTTTGAACTGAAGCTCTCTCTTAAAATGCCTCTTTATAGAGTAAGGTTGTATCACTAGATAAGCTAAATTTCAATGAAAAGCCAGTCTATGTATCATTATATCATGTGTGGCATCTATGGAAACTTAATGCTTAGAAACTTGTCAAATTAGTAAGGCATATATACACATCTCACTTTTATATAGTGTTAACAAGCTTGAAAACATAAGCAACAGAACCACACCTGCTATAATGAACAGTAGTGAAAACTGAGACAGGCTGAACTGTTCTACTTAGTGCATTTGCATTACTATAATCCAAGAAGAAAGGGACAGCTCAGAGAAAGCGCTGCTTTTAGCAGATTTAGGCGTACTGCAGATACTGGATCCGCTTACGAAGAATACACCTGAGAAAAAAGTAGAGGAAAGACGTAATCTCAAGGAGCTGCTCAGGACACATAGTCCCGTTGTTCTGTTACAGCTAAACGAAGCTTCAAAAAAATATCCAGCTATTACTTAAAGGGGAAAATTTTTCAGATGTATTTTAAGTTAGTTTGCACTATCTCGCTTTTGTGCTCTGCACTTCGTAATCCAGAGCTGAACCCGGGCAGCACACGTTTCTCTTCCCCTCTCTTGTCAGTATTAAGAGCAGCGACTGGCGCCACGCCAGCGCCTCGGAAGCTTCTGCGGCCGCAGCTGACCACCGCGGAGGCGGGAGCCTCCCTTCCCTGCTCCGCAAAACCGGCCAAGGAAGAAAGGCCTGCGGCGATCCAGCCCGCCGGGAAGAACCCGCCACCACTGAATAAGGGTGATCCTTCTCACGCTCCCGCCATCCCAGCCGGACAGCCAGGCACTGTCTTCGCCTCAGAGCGCCGCGGGAGCCCTTCCCTCTCAGCTACAACGGCGGCAACCCCCCGACCCCTCCACAACCCCAGCCCATAACAGCCCCTACGCGCGCCTCCGACAGCGCCTGCGCACAAGACCCCACGAGGCGCTGGGGAGGGGGAGGCACCATGACTGTTATGGCTGGTGCTGCTCCGCCACTCTCCTCCAATAGGCGGGCGGGCTCAGCTGTTTTTCGCTCCTCCGGCCAATCACCGCTCGCTTCCTCCCATGCCCCGTGAGCTATTCTGACCAATGGGAAGAGGGCTCTTTGGGCGTCGGTCATATTCAAACCGAGAGCGGCGCGGGTGTCCTTGCCCTGCCGGAGCTTCGTTCTGGCCGCGCAGCACCAGCCGCTGATGAGGGTGAGTGCGGCCGGGCCGGGCGGCGGGGACAGTGGGAGGTGGAGGGGAGGGGTGTGGGGGAGTGATTCTGGCGGTGAAGCTGCCGAGCTGTGGTGGCGGCGGAGCTCCCGCGCCCCGGGCCACCTGTGGCGGTGGTGCCCGCCTGGCTCGCCTGGTGGCGGCCCCGCCCTCCTTTCCGAGTCGCCGCCGGAGGCCAGCGCTGCGCCGCGTAAAGGTGCACGCCTTCAGGAGACGGCAGCGCCTCGGGCGTCTCCCTCAGCTCCCTCCCAGACCCGCCGGGCGGGCTGCGACTGGGCCCTCGGCGGCGAGCGGGGCCCGCTGCTCCGCTGGGCTGCGGCCCGGCGGGTGAGGAGACCTAGTGCCTCTCTGTCCTCATCTCACTCGCCACCTGTTCTCACTGCCTTCTTTTCCTATTGTTTTCTTTTTTTTTTTTACCTGAACTTTTATAAGGCATTTCGAGAGTGGCATTGTTTGTTTTTTTTTTTCCTTATTCAAGCTTGGTATATTATTTAATGAAAAAATAAGTTCTGGATAATACAGCTGGTTGCAGACTTGCCAACATACAAGAAGATACGATTGTGTGACGATATCAATCCATTGTGCAACTTACCTTCAGTTAGGCTGAGGAGTAGCACTTTTTAGAAATAGATATAAAGCAGAACTGTGCTTGCTATTAGTTGACACAAATTGTTTTGGAAACGGGAAGGTGCATGTGGGTAAGGAGAGGGAAAAGAAGAGGGAAAAGCAGAGAAAAATCTTGGAATGCATACCCATTCTGCTCTGGCTAGCACAGGTGTTAAAGCAATAGCTGTTCCTGAAATGATGCTCTAAATTAAAGCTGCTCCTAGTTATGCCCCTCGTTACTGCTGGGCTGTATCTGTAACCCTTCAGAACTCAATACTGTGTCTCAGTGGCTTTGCGTGCTGCTCTGTTCTCCACTGCCTCTTGGTAACTCACACCTGCCTTACAGCCTCTGGTTTGTTTATGCTGCATTAGCTCACCTGCTTCTCTGCTGCTGAACCTCTTTCTGATTAGCCCTATTTTTTATCTTTGAGTCTTATCTGGGGTTTGTTTTTTTTGGTAGCTAATACTATGATTTAAATTTTTCCTTTTTTTTTTGAAGTTAATGTGGCTAATTTTTTCCAAAATTGTTTTTCTTACTTTTGGGTGTTTTTTTTTCCCTTCAAGAAAATCCTGATTTAGGCTTTAGGACTTGTAAACAAAACCAAAGATTATGCAATCATAGTTTTCTGTAAAGCCTGGGTAGAGGCTTCAAAAACACTATGCATTTTGGGAAATAGTGGCTGCAATAGAGAACAGGTTAGAAGTGAGTTTAAAACTAGTATCTAGTATGGATAACTAATTAATACTCTTTTAACCCATTCTTGTAATCAGGGTGTCATATGGGACATCAAGGGAGCTAAAGTTGGAGAGGATTTGAAGGGCTTTGTCACTTACCTGAATTCAGGGTTTTGTGATTGCTTATGGAACAACTTAGCTTGATGCTTTCTAGTAACAGCATTTTTTTTAACATTTGTGTGGAGTAAGCAGAAGTCACAGGATTAATTTCATATTTCTACCACTGCAATTTGCCCTTTAAAGTTTAACCTAAAAGCTTGTGCCTCTTAGCGAGCAGATCTGCTTTCTCAAGGGTTTTAACGAAACTTATGGGACATCATTTAGTGGTGGGCTTTGCAGTGTTAGATTTATGGTTGGACTCAGTGATCTTAAAGGTCATTTCCAAGTACATGATTCTGTGAAAGCTGGTATGTGTTCTTTCAAAGGAGTAACATAGATTACCTTCTGCAGTAGTATCTACAGAACAATAATTGATAATGGGATGAACAGTAGATAATGCCACGTGTCTCCAAAAATGGTTCTGTGTTACCATATGTTTCTGTTCCTTCTTGCCTTGCACTGAGGTGGCAAGATCTTGAAGGCAGGAACTTCTAAACACTTACATATCTGTGTAATAGATCCCAACATTCAGGAAGAGTCTTTGGTAGTAGTACTGTAGTGTGTTTTGACAATGTTGATGTAACTGCAGTTGGAGGTAGTTTTACTTACTGTAACTGACAGCATTTGCTTTACTCCCAGCAAGCATATGTATCTTTGCTTAAATGATGAACACGATTAAATAATGAACTGAGTATCTCTGCAGAATAATGCAAATACTGTAGAAGATGATGACTACAGTTTGTTTTCCCCTCTTGTTTTTGTGTGATCTTTCTGCACAGGAAAGGAAGGCAACAGAAGAGATATATATGGGTAAAGTTCCCGATTTAGAGGTGGCATTTTTACTTCTCCTGTACCAACTAGAGGACTTTACTCTAAGTCCTTCAACAAATAGTTTTTTGACAGTAGGATACACTTTAAACAGACCGTAGCAACAGAGCTAAACAAATATTTAAGCTAACAATTGTAGCCACAATGGTTTGGGGGCATAAGGAAAATTTAGGTAATAGGATAACAAACATATTTTACTGGGCTGATCAAATCACTCAGAGATAAAACGCCAGACAAGCTCTTGGGCACTTGCTTAAATTTTTCCTGCCCTCTACACCTCCTTAGATAAACTAATGAAATATTTCATTAGATTCTAGGGCTAGGGGGAGTGTACTCCCTTTTTTCATTAGTGAAAAGAATTTTCATACTTTCTTAGAGTTTGCATTTGAGGAAAAACTGCAACTGGCTCCACTCAGACCTGAACCAAGTCTCTGTCACTTGGCCTCTTATTTACTGCTCTATGAGGTGTTGGAGTTACTTTACTATGGTTTTTTAAAGGTTGTTCTGTATCTTCCTAATTTCTGTGTACATGGTCGTCCTGTTCTTTGCTTCCCTGTCCCTAACATCCTCTCCAGCCTGGCTTTTCTGGATCTCCAGTGTGCTATGTAGCTGTTGCAGTTAAAAGCTTAGTTTTTCTTGAGCTCACGTGTAACAGTGCGTTGCTATTTTAGGTCTTTGCTGCCTTGTCAGTTTGAACGCACTTCACACAGCGAAGCAGATGTCAAATGCTTTCTTTAAAAGTAGTTATGCAGCAGGTTAAGCCAAAATGAGGCTCTGAATACTTGCTTATGGTTCAGCTTTGGCATGAGTAGAAAGATTAGTTGCAAATCACAACAATACACAGGTGGCCTTCATGTATTTTTCATCTGCAAGCGTTGTGACAAACTGACACATTTGGAAGTGCTTGTCTTTAGTTCTAAAGCAATCTTTGAACATTTTTGTACTTTTTTATTATGACCTATGAATAATTTTATTGATTCAATGAAAACTCTTTGTGTTGGTTTGGCACCGAGTTGGCACCCTCCCCCCCTCCTGCCCCAAGGTAGGGAAAGAGGGAGAAAAATGAGAGAGGCTTTCTGGGTTGAAAAGTGAAACAGATTGATTTTAATTATTAGTGATAAGGGAATATATATTTGCAAAGGGATGTGCAACAGCCGACCCCCTCCCTCCTCCCCCAGCGACTCTCCCAGCAACTCTTCTCCCTGGTGACTCCAGCTGAAGGGGGGAGTGTCCGGGCGCACGGACGGGGCCTCGGGTGTCGGCTGGGAAGAAAAATGGGAAAAGAGAGAGAGAGGCAAAGAGAGGGTGATAGAAGTGACAGTAAGCAGAAAAGTGAGAGGAAAAGGAAAACGAAAGGCTTGACTTCTGTGATATATTAGCCTATACTGAAAGCCAAATAGAGAAAATATTATGAGAAGGGAATATTCTGATTTGCTGATCCTGCCTTCAGTCTAATCTGCTCCCCTGTAGGGGGGAGGCTGCAGACACTCAGAAGTGACCTTGGTTATTATCAGTCCACTGGCGCTGCTAAAAAGTTCACTGAAAGGAAGAAAAAGCAGCAAAGAGCCTGCTCAAACCAAAACACTCTTATTTCTGGGATGTTATGAAAATGTGGCAAGCTTGCAGGATATACTGATACTCATTTACTTTTCAATATCTAACTGTTCCATTTTTGATACACAGGAACTTCTTCAGGATGGAGAGCTACATTTCTTGCCTCTGCTGATTTCTTGCCTTTGTTGGTTTCTTGTGATCATCTGAGATAGTCTGACCCTCATCCATACTATCTTTGACAAGGCATAGCCTTTCTTCAGGAGAGGTTTTCTCCATATAGTACACATTGAACCTTGAACAGTTAAGTGGCATACTAGAAAAAGGTACGTTTGGTATGTATTGATGAGACTTAAAAATTAGGAAAAAATGTATTTTTTTTGTCTATTACATTTGGCAAGCTATCACTGTAAAAAAAAACCCCACAGTTGTAATGAGAGATTGTAATATTACTAAGCGTGAGGTAGATTTCTTTTGATCTTCTTGGTGCTTCAGGTTTTGGAGAAGCTGATTTCATCATTACTTTGAGAGAATGAGTACAGTTCAAGGACAAATCTTGAAGCATATTGTCATGCATAAGGAGATTTGGAACACTGAGTTCTTATAGCTCCCTCTATTGTATTTATCAAAGGCAAAATGGCTATATGTACCACAGTCTTCCTTATGAAGAGACAAATGTGGGTTTTTTCCCCCTATGAAATTAATAACTTATCATCTTTACAGTGACATGTGAATGGTCTTTGCTACTGTAATCACCTATGTAATTTTTAGCAGTTTAATCTCCAAAAGATGGTACTGTTTACTGAGCCAGTCCCAGAACAGCCTAAGATTTTTCCCTATACCCTTTAGGGATAAACAGATACTAAAGGAAGTTCCAAACAATGGAATCTATAATTTATGCAATGTACTTATTCTGCTTTGCTGCAAAGATACTATGAATTCATGTGTTGAATGTCTCACAAGACTCCAAGACTTGTTGAAGTGGTGCTAAGATGTTTTGATAGTGGTACTGTACATGGTACTTTTGCCAGGCTAAATCTGAGAGTTCACATGAAAAAACCCTGTGTTTTGAACCTACTGAAACACTTCTATATAGACCAGAGCAGACTTAATGTTCTTAGTGGGCTATTTCTATTACAGGAGGAATATGGAATATGCCTACTTCTGTGTAAGCAAGTAAACAAAAATCTTTCTGGTTTATGGGCTTTGCTTGGCAAAAGCTGAGAGCCTGCTACTTCTGAAGAAGTGCAAGCTTGTGACAACTAGTGCTCTAAAAATAAATTGTGAGGCTTCCTGAAAGTGATGCCAGGCTCATTTTTTATAGTGGAATTAAGGGTGATGAACTTACTTTGTCACATTTGATTACGCCTCTATCAATTTAAACTAAAATGGATCTAATCTCCCTGAGTCTTCCAGCAACTTTTCATGACTTGTTATACCTGAGTACAAAAGGAACAGAGACCAGCAATTCACTGTAAAAATAAACTTAGTCTTTTTTTTTAACCAGTTTTATATGTCTGGAGTGCATTACCTTCCTTGTTTCTGGGCACAACTTCACAGTAATCTGGAAGTCAAATCCCCTGGAAATGCACTTAATTCACCACAGTTTTTAAACCTAAAATTTCTCCCATTAATTAAATGTGTGGAACATTGATTAACATGGGCAAAGGTGTGATCAGTGTGTTTTGTGAAAATGTGAGATTGGTTGTAGGCAAAAAAGAAATTGTCAGTTTTTCTTCAGTTCATTTTAGCCTGGATTCTTACCTCTCAGCTATACCCATGCATTGTGTTTCAATTGATAATAAACTGATACAGCATTAAGGATGTGGCATAAGTTCCTTAAAGGAGTATTTAAACCTCTAAATCCACATACTTTTAGAAACTTAAAAATGTGTCACTTGCCTTTGACAGTACCCATTTGAACAAAGAATCATGAGAATTATTTTCTGCTTACCCAGTGTGAAATCTAAGTGCTATAACTTGTGGCAAAGAGCTTGGATTTTGGATTTAGTATTGTGTGTTAAACTTTTAGACAGGAGGATGGTAACAGAATCATAGGTCGTGTTGGCTCTATGGATATGTACGTGCAGAACACTTCTGGTTTTAGGCCTTTTCCCTTTTTGTGAATTGACTGTAGCAACTCGTGGAAGAACAGCATCTGTGAAGAGGAAGGCTGATTTTGTGGGAGATAAAGCCTGTGAGGATCTCTTTTAGTGAGGCTTTTCATCCGGGAGCTGTTACAATGTGAGCCCCTGGCTTTTGTTGTAGTCTGAACTTTGGCTGCTTGCTGTATATTGGGCATGTGCCACTTGTTAAAAGCAGTAGGGGGCAATTTCCCGGAGACAATGTTAGTTGCAATGAAGCTTTATAACTTAGTTTTCAGATTGAATTATAGTGAATGAATTTGCAGGGTGTTAGAGTCAAATGTAGGCATACAGAGAGAAGTTTGCACAGCATACCCCTGAGTAGAGAAAACTCTCTTTTTTAACAGTAAGCTGCCACCCACATTGGTGGTGCTGTCACATCCTTTGCAAAAGTAATATGGCTTTTCTTCGGAAATAGGCACAAGTGTTTGCCCTTCCTGAACAGAGACTGTAGGAAGGTTCAACATACATAGTTTTGTCTTAATGATGTTCCTAATATTTACTTTTGTAAGCCTCAAATTATTCCAGTTATGTGGAGATAATTCTTGGCAGCTGACAAGGTACACAGGTTTGCTTTAGGGTTTTCCCAGCCTGCACACAGGCCGTGAAACCCTGTGCAGATGTGCCTTTGGTGTTCCATCTGTGAACTTCCCTCATCTTCTGATTAGTGTCTCCTGGCTAGCCCTCCCCATCAGTTTTTAGTTTGTCTTGGCTTGTATTCCTTAATAAAGCAGACATTCCAGCCAGGAATTAATACAAAAGTTGAATATTATTTATTACAAGCAATGTAGTATAGTAATTTGTTACATATCCCTTACTGGTTCACCTGTGTTTAGTGGTTTGTGTAATCTCTTAGAGTGAATCCTTTTGGATAGACATCTAAGCAAAACTTACTGAGAACTAGGACATGGAGCTATTTCAAAATGTTTGCTTTAGAATCAGTAGTATAAATCAGTGCTCCATATTCCAATTAAGTGCTGCTTTAGAGAAGGATAATAAAATTGAGGCATAACAAAATAAACTGATTTTTCAGAGCACATCTCACTGTTCAACTACACATGGATTACATTAAATAACAAATCATGCCCATTAGAGAGGAAGTAATGCTAAAAGATGGGTTGTAAGTATCTCATGTCTTGAAACTTATTTCTACTGTAAGTTATACCTGCGATGGAAAATATTATAAACTTCACGTTTTAACAATATTAGTATCAAGTTTTCTTTCCATAGGAAAAATGTTTATGATTAAGGGAGGTGTATGTATGGAGTGACATATGTAAGGTGTCTTCAAATGAAAGTCTCTCCTTCCTGCCTTTTCTTTCTCTTGTCCATATGGTGACACAGTTGAGAAAGAAGAAGCATCAGACAAAAAGATAAAAGTTCTTCCCCTTTTTTATGTAGTTTTTTCTTGGCATTTGTCCCTGAGCCAGGTTCTCATGAAGTCTGACAAATGCTTGTTCCATTGCTGTTTATGCAGGAGTGGATGGCTAGGAGGACTGCTCCTCAGTCATCCTCATCTGTGGATTCAGGATGTGATTTAATACAATAGACTCATAGCTATTCAGGCAGTGTATCCCACCTCCCATTTTATCTGGATATACCTTACTGGAAAGGGCTACTCTGAAGTGTGGACTGGTATCTAAGCAGATCAGTTACGTACCAATTCCTTTTGCTTATCTATGTTGGCTTCTGCTAAGGAGTTTACTTGTATAACTACATTGACAAAGGCTTAATAGAGTATTTGTTACGTAATGTGGTTGAGTCTCAATTAAATTGCAAAATAGACATGAGAGGCTTTCCTGTAGTAATTCCAATTAAGGTGAGCTACAACAGGGTTCTTCAGTAACTTCACTGGTTTTTAACCTTGTGTCTGCAGATGGAGGAGGAGGACCCAAGTGAAAGACGATTGTCACAAATTACTTCAATAATGAATAGAGTTAGAGACTTGAAAAACAAATACAGAAATGAAGACAACGTCACAGATGAACTTAACTATACTAAAATATCAACTGATACAACAGGTACATGTTTTTCTTACTGTATTATCACTTATGCAAATCATCTTGGACTAAGCGTGAAAGCCATGAACTGAAAGGATTTAAGGTTTAGTATTTCTTCTGTGTTAATGGCTACAAAATACACTTAATCTCTCCTCGTTTCTTTAGTTAACTGTGTTGCTCTAATCTTGTGTTAACAAAAAAACCCCACACCAGTCTTCTTACATGAAAGCTTACAAAAGTGTTCTTCTGTTCATGTTTGCTGCTATTTTAACCAATCTCCTTTGTTACTTTTTTTTCTCAGATAACTCTGGAACTGTTAATCAAATAATGATGACAACAAATAATCCAGAAGATTGGCTATGTTTTTTGCGTAGGCTCGAGAAAAAGGGTATTCCTCAGATGGATGTTAGCCTGCTGAATAGACTGATTGGTCGTTATAGTCAAGCAGTGACTGCATTACCTGCAGAAAAGCATAGTCAAGATGAGAGCTATGCTCGCATCCTTGTGAGATTTGCTGAGTGGAAAGCGTGAGTATAAATTTCCAGTTGTCAATATATTCAGAATTCTGAAATTGATTATAAAAGTAGTATGTTTTCATTGATAGTTTCTGCAGTAAGTTATAATTTTGAGCAGGGATGTTTTCAAATCGACTCCTTGAAACTAAGCAGTTTTGGCTAGTCAGCATGTATCTGGGTCCACAGTGCTTGCGTATTTTGTAAACACTAATAAATGTGATTGTTCAGAGCTTTTTGATCTAGAGATGTAGACACACTCTTTCTGGGTTCTTTGTGTAGTTACCTGGGGAAATAGCATGAGACTAATTTTTTCCTTCAGCTCAAAAGAAGCTGCATGGGTGAAATCTGGTATAACTGAGTAACTATAATTTGTGTGTTAAACTGTGCATGTTGTGTGTTAGGATTAATTTCCCTGTGGACTTCTAGAACTGATTTGGCTATGAGGCAGATGATTTGCTGTTGTCTAATCCATCCAGTCAATCAAACCATCCTTGTCTAGACTGCTTTCTCCTGTATTGGAAAGATGCATCCCAGCTTCATTAAATAGCTACCTTAGGGTAGGAAGAGCATCTCAGAACATAATTCTATACTTTTATACTTATGAAATTAGTTTTGATTGTGGCCATTTGTTGCTTTATTCAATCCAAGTTTGAACAGTGTGGTTGTTCAGACATTTTCAGACATGATTTGGCACAGGGTTATAATTTGGTTTTTTGTAGAGTTTTTTGTCGCTTGAGATACCAGGTACTTGTAGATTTTTGATGAAGAGCTGCGTTTTAACATTGCAGCAGTCCTTAACAATTAGAGTTGAGCAGATGGTATCCCAGTGAATATAGCAGCTAGTCTTTTTCCATTTCTTGTATGTCCTCCCATTTGGCTTTTTGGCAGGTAGCTTAATTTTGCAGTATGATATGGTCTACTTCTTTGTACTGTCATTTGCAAGAATCTTGCTTCATCAGTGTTTACTGAAAGCATACAGTGGAATTAATCTGTTGAATCTACTGTTGAGAAACAAGCAGGAGTGAATAATGACCTGCTGTGAATCCTCTAGTACCTTGAAGAGGTGAGGTGTTCTGTAAGTGGAGTAAAGTGTATCTTCCAGAAAGATGACCTGTATTTTAAAGATACTGAGAGATGGCATTTTTGTTGAAAGGTTAGTTGCTTTTCCTCAGAACAGAAATGTGTAATGTAGGCTTCCAGCTCATACTTTTTGGAATTTCTTTTCCAGAATGGTGATTGGATTCTATTATCAAGTCACATCTGTTACCTCGTTATGTACAGTAGGAGTTTAAGTTCAGAAAGAGTATTTCATACCTCCCTAATCACTTAAACTCTTGGATATCTTTCCACTTGATCTTTAAAATACGTTTTTAAAGGTGGATACTTTTAAAATGGATACTAGAACTGTGTTCAGTATTCTGTGTATTGTGCTGCAGAAAGCAAAACTGGATGCAGCCAAACTGCCTGCTAATGCTAGAATGAGTGAATGTTGTTAACAGTATTTTGCAGTGTCCCACTGAAATGTCTTTGTCTCTGGTTTAATTGCCGATCCTGAGTACACCTTTGACAGTCTTTGGTTTCTTCACTGCTACAGCCTTTAGGGACCTTCTTGGCAGAGTAGTCTATCTTGTTTTGTTATTAAAATGCAGTCTCTATAGCTCTACTAAAATACCTCCTGCTTTGGTTACTAGCATTACTGTAGAATCTGTCTAGCTCACTGGATAGTTCAAATCTGCCTTTTTGTCTTCTGATTGATATTTTTAATTGGCAAGTAGCATCCATCATATGTTTCCTGACTTGCTAATGGGGATTATTTTATTTAAAAAGCTGAGCAACCCACTCCCAAACCCATCTTAAAAAAATGTACCCACCAAATTCTGACATAGCATCAATCCCAATGGAATTTTGCTGTTTAAGTATCTCTCTAAATGATGGTCCCCCATTTGAAAATTATTTTCGGAGATTAGCCAGTTCTTAATAATTTATTATAAGATAATGCATTCTCATTCAGAGTGGCATATAATATAAAGTCAATTACCTTTATGAAACTACATTTCTGAGGTACATGTGTAATCACACCAAAACATGAAATTGTTTTTGATTAGATTTAAAAAAGCCAACAACAATGTTGCTTGTTTGTAGTTTTTGGAGATAATCAGTGAGTGATTATTTGAATCTTTTGTGCTTGGCATGTTCACTCATTGCTCGTAATTTTCTGGGTGTTTGTGATGTTCCTGTTGCTGGCTGTCAGTTTTTTCTAGTGTTACCTAGTTTCTCTGCTCGGTTTTAGCTGCTGTTAAAGAAAATGCTCTCAATCTTGTGTATTAGAGTGCTTCTGTTTTGGTTTTTTTAACTATTGCAAGTAAAGTAACACTTTGATAAATAGGTGTTCTGATGACACTGCCTCCGGTGGGAGGAGAATGTCTTTTCAGCAGAGTTCTGTTTGCTGTTCTCCCAAATGTTCTGTCCAGCAGGAAAAGCAAGTTAGAGCATCTTAAAGTTCAGAGGTGACAAGGGCTTGAGATTTAAGTGTCTGTTGGCTTCAACACTGTTTTCTTCTCATCAAAGCTCCGTTATTCCATCTTGGCACTGAACCTGTCTTGTCCTGGTATCTTTAGCTGCAGTTTGACTATACCAAAACCTTTTGACCTATTATGATAGTGAGGTTGTTTGAAGAACCCTTAAATGTACTCTGACATAGGCAAAGGTGAACAGCTAGCTGCATCTGTGATTGATTATCTGTATTGCACATTAACTACACCAGGCCTGCTTTTATGTAATGCTTCTGGCTGTAACACAGTGCCATCAAGTGTGTGCCACTTGAGGCCTGCTGCTAACATTAAGTCTTGTTCTGCATATTGCTGTCCAAGTCGTTGCTGCTTTCTACAGGAACTTCATTTTTAACATGTCTTTTGAAAGTGAATATAATTCACATTAACAGCTTAAATTTTGTTCCTCTGACTTTGCCTACAGATTCTGTGCCTGTCCTTTTGCTTTGGATGATCAAAGCTGAGTTTATTAACCTTACTGGATTCCAGTAACATGCCTAAACTATGATAAATACTTTTATCATTCTTAATTCCACAGAATTCAACTGGAGATTATATTCCCTTTAGCTTGCCATGTTCTGTTTTTTTGTACTTATTTTTTAAGCCATTGTAATACATTTTTCACCATCCCCACTTCTAAGTACTACCCTTGCTTACCCACTGAACCAGGGTGGAATTTTGGAAGAAATACCTTTATTTCTTGATCGTGGATTTTGCTAGTAAGTGTTAAAATAATTATTTTTTAATAATTAAAAGAGGGAAGGAGTCAAATGAAACATAATGTTAACTTATTTCATAGTGATACAGATTTGGGCCTTTTGTATCTTGACACATGTTTACTGAAGCTGTAGATCCTCTGAAATATTTAAATGTTGGTGTACTGTATGCAAGCATCTCAGTTGCCTACTTGGCAATCTATAGCTGAATGTAAAACTAAGATTAAAATGTAGAAGTAGTAAACTATTAAATGTGAGGTATCTTGTCTGGACTTTGTGGCACAGTCTGTGCATTTCTGAAGTGTACCTACCATGTTTGCCATTGCTGCTTCTGGTGTGTCTGCAGAAAACAAACTTAAATCCACCTTGTGCTACCAAATTTAACTGATAAGACTGTTGCCTAGGAGTATGGGGAAAATACAATTCACTACATCTCTTAAGGAGTCGATGTTCATATAGAAACCTTGGTAGAGGTAGCTACTGGGTAAATGCTCTTGTTTTGTCCAAATTTTCTGTAGGTATAGGATTATAGAGGTGCCAACAGAAACAACTTCCTTCAGTGACCTGCATCTCTGCTAAAGGAACAATTTGGTTCAATTTGACAATTTGGGTGCAGTTGCAGAAGCTCTTCAAACTAATAGTGCATATAATATTTCTTCTGACTTGATTAATATATTTTCCCATGCTTGGTGTTTCTAAAGCAATCTCCTCCCTTTCCCCCTGCCTTGCAACCTCCTTCATATAGGATTGGATGCATCTAGATAACTGGAGATTTTTCTCTGGATAGTGTCAGCATTTAAGCCTGGAAGGGCTACAGGCAGGTGTTCTGCACAGGTTAGTGAGTGTTCTGAGGAAAAGTATCTACGTATTTTAAGGAATAATATAAGCACTGATAAAGAATGAGTCCTTAATTAATCTTTGTCTTCAGGTTTGAGCACATCCTGCTTTTTGAAAGGGTCAGCTTGATACCCTTCCTTTCAATGATTGTCTTTTTAAGACTCTTTGCTTATTTGTGCTTTATTAATGGCTGTAAGGAAGAGGAAAAACCTCAGTTATAGATGGATTGCCATAATGGAGCGCACAGAACTTAATCCTTGTTCCTCAGGCTCTTCACCTTGTGTAACTATTGATATGCTGTCTCTACAGTCTACAAGACCCAGAGGAGGCACGGGACCAATTTCATCTGGCCAAACTGAACTGCAAGAAATTTGCTTTTGTGCATGTGGCTTTTGCACAGTTTGAGCTATCACAAGGTGTGTAGAAAAAATAATTGTTTGATGTTGCTTTTTTCTGTTGTTCTAGGCCTTGTTTCAAACTTCTGCTCTGTTACCTACTAGTTTCCTTGCAAATTATGTATTAAATGAGAAAAAAATCTGCATTTTTTCTTTTTTGATTGAAATGCAATGAGAACTTGTGTGTTCATTTCAAATGAAAATATGTGCACAGTTCTTACTTCTTTTCATTTTTAGAAATAACTTTTAAAGAAGATGAAATTTGGCAGTGATTTCTGTTTGGTTTTTTTAAGTTTAGATCTTACAGTGGGCAGGATGAGTAAAGCTCTTGTTACATTGAAGAATGATGCTCAAATTTGTGTTGTAGTTTCTCTTTAGATACTTTCAGCTTGCTTGTGGAACAAAGTCTGGCTTCTTCCAAATAGCAACTGTAGATTATTTGTGTGTTATTAAACCAAACTACTCTGTAAATGTGCAATTTGGTCCAATTTCATTTTCCTTTCTGCCAGTTAGGTTCTTAAGTAGCTAGCAATTGAATTTAATTGATTCTTCTGTTTCCTGATCCATTGTTGAACATTCCTGTTGGGACAGTGGAGATGGTTGCTATCTTCTGTTGCTTCCTAAGTGGCATGGGCTGACTTCTTTAACAGTATCATAGATGCCATGTTTCAGTCAATTGGGGAGGGGGTGTCTTTTCAGTGTTCAAAATAGAATGGTAATGTTTGTTATATGGTGCCATGCAGCAGTGTTTTAGGCAAGCCATTTGGATATGAGAGTGATTATGACTTCTAAAAAATTCTGGTTCCCTTCTTCAAGGGATGCCTGAACTGGCTGTCCCTGGTAGTGATAGTTGTACTGAGAGCAAACTTTCTAAATTAATTTATCTTCTTCCTTGGTGTACTGCATCTGGCTTGAGTGGGTTTAATTTTCTTAGCAGCTCATAGGATGCTGTGTTTTACATCTGTGACTGCAACAGTGTTGCTAACACACAGACGTTTAAGCTGTTGCTGAACGGTACTTTCAGTGTCAAGGACTTTTGTTTGTTGCTTGGCCTTTCCTCTGCCCAAAGGCTGGATGTAGACAGAACTACCACAGAACAGAATCACAGAACTACCAAGGCTGGAAAAGACCTTTAAGATCATCAAGTCCAGCCTATGACCAACACCACCACACCATCTAGACCATGGCACTAAGTGCCACATCCAGCCTTTCCTTGAACACATCCAGGGACGGTGCCTCCACCGCTTCCCTGGGAAGTCTATTCCAATGTCTAATCACCCTCTCTGTGAGGAAGTACTTCCAAATATCCAACCTAAACCTCCCTTGGAGCAGCTTCAGGCTGTGCCTTCTTGTCCTGTCACTGGTTGCCTAGAAAAAGAGCCCAGCCCCCACCTGACTACAACCTCCCTTCAGGTAGTTGAAGAGAGTGATAAGGTCCCCCCTTAGTCTCCTCCAGGCTGAACAACCCCAGCATCCTCAACCTCTCCCTATAAGACTTTCCCTCTAGTCCTTTCACCAGCCTTGTGAAAGGCAAGAGACAAGAGGTTGGCAGAGGGACAGCTGATCCAAATTGACCAAAAGGATATTCCAGGCCATAAAGCATCATGCTCAGCAATAAAAAACTGAGGGATATTCTTTCCACAGTAGCAGATGCTTGAAGGCTAGCTGTGCATGGTTTCTCCTTTTTCCTTTTCCCTTCACTTATTAACCTCATTGAGCTTTTTCTTGGTT
Organism: Hemiprocne comata; assembly: GCA_020745705.1. Taxonomy (NCBI): domain Eukaryota; kingdom Metazoa; phylum Chordata; class Aves; order Apodiformes; family Apodidae; genus Hemiprocne; species Hemiprocne comata. Next base: position 107,381,270 of record CM036588.1, read on the forward strand.
TTGCTGTTCCATTTCTCCTTCTAGCCTATCCTAGACTATGAGTTATGCTCTAATATATCTAGAAAATAGGTCCTCAGTACTTTGGGCCAGTACAAGGTTCACCTTGGCTTATGTCACTTCTTTGCTATTGTGTGTAGGGCAGGTGGCCCTTGAACTTTATAGCAGGGTTGTGCTGCCTACCCATATAGTGAGCACTATATGCTTATTAAAAAACTATAATAAAACAGTAGTACTCCAATAATAAAGGCATGGTCAAATAAGTGTAATAAAGAAATCCTATTGTGTAGTTTAAGTGTAGAGTTGTTACTAGTGGTTACCAATTACTAAATTAATCCTTCTTTCAAAATCACTTGTGAATTTAATTACCCTGCAGCTATGGGATGTGAAAATGTGATAGATTCTTTTACTTTGACAGCAAATAGTCAACCTGAAATGAAAACCTCATCCCAAAGGAATAAGCCAATTATGTTTGACTTTATTCTATCTTCAGTATAAGTCTTCTGATTTGTATTTGTTATCCTTGAGCTGGTCTATTTGACATTTGGCAATGTGTATGAAGCTGTAGTGTCCCTGCTGGGTGCTTCCCAGAACATTAATGTGAGTTGTGCATTATTATTTTAAAAGTGCTGTTACTTTTTCAGAGTGTGTCCATCTTAGGCAGGGAGAAAGGAGCAGGGTAGTACTTTGTCACCTCCTCGTTAGTCTTTTCATTAGTAGTTTAGCACACTTGCCAATTGCTTCTGGGTTAATCTGTATTTCCCTTTGCATTAAGATGAAAAAGATAATTATATGTTCACGTCCCTGGCTTGAGCAAAATTGTAAGCTGAACCTCAAGTCAAAATTTTTAAATTGTTTGGCAGATTGTTGATTTCCTTATAAATTGAATATTCGTGACCTGAAAATGGAATGACACAATAAAGGTAGTTTTAGTTTTATATAAATGATGGATAGTTCATTTAAACAGGTTAGGTGAGCTGCCTCTTTCTTACTTTTGGTGTGGCTTGTGTAGTGTGCTTGAAGCAAGATTTGTTGTGAATTGCTTAGAACTCATGACCACAAACCTCTGCTATTGGCTATATGAAATGTTACACCTAGGTGGATTTTCATTCTTTTTGTATGTGATGAAGTGGACTGATTGAAACTCAGATATTTCTGGCTTTACTTTCGTGTCTTGGTTATGAGGCACATAATACTAGGAGGAACTACTTTGATTTTGAGTAGCCAGATCTTGTTGAAGCAATGTGTGGTTGCTAAATATAGACAAAGGTAGAAGGCTGGTTAAAGGATTCTTGAAAAGAAATACTAAGCCTATGTTCTTGCTAAGGATTTGGGAGAAAAATATTTGATTACATGGTTAAAAAGTAATACGAAATATGCACAAAACAGATTTAAATAAAATTATAGCCAATCCCTTTTTGGTGTTTCCTTGATTCAGTGTCCAACATGACCCATTTAATATTCTTAAAAATAGGTTACTTATGCTTAAGTTCCTAATGTATATACCCCTAGTCTGAACTGCAGGGGAGGGGTCATTGACATCTAACTTCAGTTATCAGTGGAGTTCTGAGTGCTAGACATATCATGGAACTCTGAAATACATTATTATATATAATTATTTCCTAAAATATATGCAGCACCTTTAAGAACAAAGTCGTTTGTGTTTTGCTGCTTTGGAACTGAGGAAGGAGGGCATTTGGGACTGCAAAGGCATTAACAGCTGTAACAAAACATTGCATCATTTTGCTCTGATGCTCTTTAAAGCAAGGAAAATATTTTGGTTGTCCTACACTTCTTTATTTGACTTTTGTTTTTTAATAGCTGTATGTGCACATGCTTTTATATGTAAATTTATTGCTTTCAGTATGTTTTGTTAAAACGCCCCCTCTTGCCCCCAGTTGTCTTCGATCTCTTATGTCATTTAGTAGTGTGTAAAACTAATGAAACTATCCTTCCTTTTCACTCCTGTTTTTCTAACTGTAGTGCTTTCTGGAGCAGTAATGCTTGATTTAACAACAGCTAATTTTAACTTTGTTTTTTGTTAAGTGCATTAGAGATGTTTTATAATGAAATGTAATAAAGTTTGTGTGTGGTCAGATCTAAATGAAGGTCCATAAAGGTTGTCTTTCCTTGGTGATACTACAGAAAAAAATGGATTTTAGAATTTCTGTTGAATTTTCTGACAGTTCCTGTAACACTAAAAATACTGAGAATGCAGTTCTGTGAGTTCATAAAGCATATTTTGTGGCTTGGTGCTCTACTTCATGTGAAAATTTGACTTAGATGATTCACTTGTAACTAATACCAGACAGTATCCTTCAAGTGGGTATGTAAGAGAGGAAGTGCCTGATGAACAATGGCTTCAAAGAATGATAAAGTGACGTCCTTAAAAAAAGACCATGTTGCCTCAGTGTAATAGTTTTTATTTCCTTGTTTTCTAACTCTGTGTTCCTTACTACTCAGGAAATGTGAAGAAGTGTAAGCAGCTCCTTCAGAAAGCTGTGGAGTGCTCTGCTGTTCCACTAGAAATGTTGGAAACTGCTCTTCAAAACTTTCATTCACAAAAAAAGCAGTTGCTTTCAGATGAGGAGAAGGAGAACTTTGCAGGTAACCACAGCTCCTTAAAATGTTGAGTTTATGCATGCTGTAATTCTAGATTGAAAATAATCCTTTTAATGCTTTTCCCCTTCAAATACAAATTTATAATCTGCTATGGTCTAATAAAGTAATATTTATATTACCAATCTTATTCCTTCAACACTTGTTTCAATCTTCAATGCAGTGACTGCAGCTTGCAGGAGCCATAGGATGCCAGATTCTCTAATTCTGCAGAGAGTGTTCCTCTGACTAGTGTTAGGTGTTTGTACTTTGCAACAGGGACTTTCAGCTGAAAGTGAAACAAGAGCTACCAGTGGTGAAGAGGAATTAGAACTGAAACACAGAGACTAAACTATACAGATTACTTACTTTGAGGTGTATCTTGTGATCAACTGGTAAAGTTCTAGCAGTCATTTCAGTGAAGTCAAATCTAGGAAAAAGAATCCATTTCAACTTTATGGCCACGCATTTCACTTCTGTACTGTGTAATACATTAATATAAAAAGTAACTGATAGTGATTGCTGTGTATGTCACTTCAATAAGGGAACAGTTACATCATGAAGTTTTCCAGAGATAAAAAAGTTGTTTGGAGTAGAACTGAGCAAAAAACATGGTTTGATTTAAATACTGAAGTGCATGTAACTAGCTCTCCCAGAAGTGGTTTCTAACACTTCCACATTTTAGCTTTGTATAAGGACACCATTAGTGCAAAATAGTTTTGATTTGATTTCATAAGGTATGTCTTCAGGAATGTGGTTTAAGATTTGGATGGTTCCTGTTGAATCAACCTTTGTGTGAAACAACACACAACTAAAATACTTAACGATTGTTACAGACCATTTTGTGCTTATCCTGGAAAGCTGCTTCTGGTTGTAAGACTGTTTTTATCCCAATTATCATATCTTATATAATTATATAAAATGTCTGCCTAGGTCAGTAGAAAATAGTGACACATGTTCTTCATACCAGATTATTGCAAATGTAAATTTTTAAATTGCACTTACTATTGTGAAAGAACATTTTTTCTTTCGAAACAAATAGTCTGCAGTATTACCTGAATAGTTCTGATTTATCTACAGTGTCAAGTACACAAGAGTCTGGACTTCAGAGCATAGTTGGAAATCAGAGAAGCATAAAGAGGAATGATTCTGGTGAAAATTCTTCTACTGTTACCAGGCTTTTTCTTGGGTAATGGCTTGATTTCTTATTTTCTTAAAAAATCATTTAAACCAAAACCAAACACACACTACAGTGTTTTTTATTTTCCTTGCCTTCAGGGAGGAGAAGTCGCAGGAACTTGATGCTCTAGATAATTACCACAATCCATTAAGACCACTAAAGAAATCTAACCAGGTAGAACATGTAACATTTTTCTTCAAAATCTTACATTTCTAATTCTCCTTTACAAATCTGATAACTTTCAATTTGTTCTTAGGCCTGCCCCTTTGGGAGGGTTCCTGTTAAACTAGTAGCTGATGATGATGATGATGATGATCATGTGAAGAAGACTGATGTCCCACTTACAGCTAGTGTTATGAAGAGGTATAGTTATTTGGTTTACTACAGCACAACAGATTTTACTATGCCTTTTCAACAGTGTTTTTATTGGATAGGGGAAATGTCAGATGTTAATGTTAAAATTGATTTAAAAACTATTGACAAATAGTCATAATAGCAATAGTTATTGCAATAACCTGCTTCCAGTCTTACTACTCAGGGTCTTTGTGAGAGCATGTGAAGATCAATTTCTTGTTCTGGCTCATCAGTAGGCTCAAAAGAAATGGAGAATAAGGCAAAAATACATTTTGTTCAAAATAACTTTACACTTGTGTGTTGTAGATTCTAAAATTAGACATAAGGCAGTCTTGTAACTTCCAAAAGATTTTTAAATCTTCATTTTTAACATAACCCATATGATTATTATATTTAAAAAGTCATTTACTGTTCAGCAGGGGGAGATTCTGCCAACCAAAGTAGCTCTTTGCTACATTACCTGACTGTAGCACAGCATGAAAGTAAACAGAGGTGAAAGCTCCTCCCCACCCTGATCAAGTCTGTTATGCTAACTTTGTTCCTCTCTTACTGCTGTGTGATTAAATTAATGCAGAAATGGGAACTCTGGGGGGAAATGGGTAACCAAAGAGTAAAACCAGCATACTTAGCTTCTCAGAAGTTAAAGCCCAATATTCTGTATCTGTGGAAGTAGTGGGATAAGGTATTTGACACAACAGTATTGTTCTGTAAGTATTTCAGAATTTACTTTGGAACACACTTGTTGGCCTTTAGGATCCTAGCCACAGCTGATTACTGTTGTCTGTGGAAGACAACCAATTAAGTAATCTCTAATTTCATAGGATGATGGTGATGTACAGATTTTTTTTATAATTTCTTATTTGGCTGTCAGAGTGGATCTGCTTTTCTGTATATTTCAAACTTGTAGCCAAAAGTCTTCATGCAATGGCCCTTTTCATCTGGTTCACAAGGCAATAATTTCATTCTATGTTGGCATGTGAAGTAATTAATGATCTTATTTCAATAGGCAAATATCCAGCTCCAAATGTAAAGCCTTCATTGCACCTTTTCCACCATCAGAAGCAAAACCTAGTGGGAGTGATTCATATGACCTGGGAGACTTACAGGTAGCTGAAATGTTTTTAAAATAGATATAAGGAACTATACCTGGCTGTCCTATGGTATTAGAAAGGAAAATTTTACCATTTGTTTCAATTGAAGAAAAAAATAAGGTAGAATTTTCTTTTATGCTAAGCAATCAGTTGGGAATAGGAATGCTTGTTGTGGCTTTTAAATTTCCAAATTGTTATGCAGTAAGAAGGAGCTTTCTCTGAACAATATATCTGATGGGAGAAAGGGGGGACAGTGTTAAAAATCTGTCAAATAATTTATGAAGAGAAGATAAACATAGTTCATCTTCACTAGAGGTGCTTTTTTAGCTGTAGTCGTGAGTTTTGTCGTGGGAAGTACTCTACTCAGTCCATTTAACTGAGTTCATTAAGTGCTCTGTGGAGCTGTAAATTATGACTTTTAATAGAGGTTAATTTTGAGCTATGCTTTGCAATTCCATGTCCTGTCTCCCCATCCCCTGAAAGAAAATACAAGAGCAGAAAGCGTTTGGGTCTTTATTATAGAAACCATATACTTGAAATGCAGAGTGGTGGATTTAAAAGTAGTACCAGTAATACTTGTCTATGTACCTCACACTCTTTTCTGAAGTACATTTTCTTTGTGGTGTGTTGGCCATTGATTATCATAAGGAAATGTCTTTCAGACACTATGCTTGGTGTCTCCTTTGATTCTTTAAGATACTCTTTGTTTTATTTTAGTCTTTACAAGAAAGAAATCCTTTACAGTTGCAGACATTGGATGAGAACAGCTTAGAAATGGCTACGGATTCAACTGTAACTCTCAAAACCAAAATGGATGCAAGTCTTGCGATGAAAAGAGAAGGTAAGTATTGATGTGATGTTTTAGTATTTTGAAATAGAATAAGCATTGAAAATTTGCTGCTCTGTATTCTTAAAAAACGGAACTGCTAAATATTCTTGAAAAAGTGAAAAGTTGGACTGCTTGGAATTGATGAGCATGTAGTTAAAATTTGGCTTTTGAGTAGTACCTGTGAAAGTAATAAAAAACCCCATCAAAACACACAAAAATCCCCACTGCAACATTGTCAAAAAGTGTGAAGTACAGGCTTCAAGTAAAATACCAAAGTGTAGTGCTAATTCATCATGTCCTTAGGTTTTGCAATCACATACGTAGGCATGGAAATAGCACCAGTGCAAGGTTTCAGATTTAAACCTGCCAACCTGAATTTAGAAAAATGTTGACAGATTAGCAGATAACAGTGCTCGTTTATAAACAAGTGAGTGTTGGCTGAGAGAAACTCCAAGTAAGGATTAGAATGTTCCTCAGAGGTAGTGTGTTTAGATTTGAAACGGACTCAGATTTACAGTAGTTTGTTACTTTGGGCTGAGTTTTACTGCAGCAGATGTATGCATCTTAATCTTGGGGTAAAGTAAGTTTCTTTAATGTCATAGTTACTTTCTTATGAGGTTTCCCAAAAGTATGAAAATACTTTGTCAAAAGGCAGATTATTTGCCCCTTTTCTCTTATTTTCACTGTTCTTTCCATATACTGAGTGGAATCCAATTTATGAACTTTTACTACAAGAATCCTTTGCTCATGTGAAAGGCACTTGTACTAAATAAATGTGTCCTCTTTAGAGGCTTATTGAATTTTAGTGCCAATCAGTTGCACTGTTACACTTTTAATGTAAATGCTCTTGCTTTAAAAATCTGGTGTTTCAGCCTTAATGGTATTGTTCCTTGTGCTCCTTAATTTTGTGTTAAGGTAGCACTTAATGATTGTCTAATTTTAAGAAATTCTATTTCTTAAAGAAATCTTAAGTTTTGCTGTCATTTGAATAGCTGAGATTCTTATTACATTATTAACATACTTTTGGGGAATTATTTTTAACTTATTTTAGAAACAGACATTTTTGGTGTATTTGAAAAATAACCTAAGCTCAACTGAAGTATTGATCTAATGCATGGATTTTGACTATTGTATGAAGTCACCTCATGAGGTAGAAAAAGGTGTGGCATGAGACCACCTTACATTGTGGCATTTCTGGGAAGTACTATAAATAACTCAGCTTTGTAGGAAGTATTCCAGGGCTGGTAAAATTTAGGTTAGTACCAATGACTTAACACCAACATCATGGAATATGGAATACATGTACTCATATTTTACAGTTACTTGCCACCTCTGTGCTTCATCAGAAATCTTAATTCCCTAGAAGGCTTTCTGATTTCTGATTCTGCTGAATAAAATAGGTGAAAATGTCTAATATTGGAGAGAGTTGGATTTATGATAATATACCTATACTATAGGAATACCTATACTGTACCTATTGTAGGAAGGAAAAAGATTTAATATGAAAAATGATTTTTCATAGAATATGATCATAGAATTGTTTTGGTTGGAAATAAGAGCATCAAGTCCAACTAAACCATGTCCCTAAATGCCACATCACCTCTAGGGATGGTGAATCAACCACTTCATTGGGCACCTTGTTCCAATGCTTGACAAGTCTTTGTGGTGAAGAATTTTTTCCTAGTATCCAATCTAAACCTCCCTTGGCACAACTTGAAGCCTTTTCCTCTTGTTCTGTTGCTTCTTACTTGGGAGAAGACACCAACCCCGACATCGCTACACTTTTCTTTCAGGTAGTTGTAGAGAGTGATAAGGTCTCCCCTGAGTGACAGCTTCAGTATCCCCTCAACCCCCCAGTGAAACTTCAGTTTGGGTTTCAGGTCATTCTTGTGCTTCATTCAATCTTGCAGATGAGATGTTGGTTGCAGTAGCTCAGTCCTCTGGTAGCTGAATCTTACTCAACTTCTGCTTAGCATGGGATGCTCCGTTCTAGTAATTTGAAAATAAACCTGAACACATGAGTGAAGAAACATGCTTAGACTGTGCAATTTGCAGCCTGCTCTGCAGTCTTCCACCAATTCCATGTCCTATTACCTCTGCAAGAGGAACCATGAGATGGAGCATGCCTTGCCCTTTAATGCCTCTGGCTTCAGTCATTACATTGCATTGTAGGCTGCCTATTTTCACACACAACACTTCTAATTTGAAATATTGCATTAAGTCTACCTTAAATGCTTTATAAATCTGTTCAGTGTCTCAGTATGTTGTAGTACAAATTATGAATATGGCCTTGTTCTCTGTGTTGGTGAAGAAAATAGTACTGTTATAGTAGTATCCTAAGATTTTTAAGAAAGTTCCCATGTTACTACACTAAACAGAGTATGAATCCTGAGGATTACATTAATGCCTTTTTTGCCTGATTCCAGTAAGCTTACTACGTTCATTTTTTCTTACATAGAAAATGAGAAAAATAAACTCTTTCTGTGGTTAAGTACTAAATATCAAGTCTTTCTGATAATCTGATTTTTTTCAGAAAAAGTCCAACATCAGAAGCTGAAGGTAACAGAGCCAAGGAGTCTGGAAAGTCAACAGCAACAATCTAGTTCTGGTGAAAGCTATAGAAAACAGTTGGGTCAGATGAAACTAAACTGTGTTAATGACAGAAAAAAATGGCCAGTCCAAGGAGTGATGCAGAAAAGCTGCTATACAGAGGTAAAGTAACAGAACTATGTAGTGATTTTATAGCTGCAGCAGCTTTCACATGTTAACGTGATTTCTGTGTTCTTAGTTGTGGCTTCTCGTGTGGAATAATCTCTTGCTTTGCCCTCTGTAGAGAAAGCAATCAAGCCTTCAACAGTCTGGTCAACCCATCTCAAGAGGTTTGTCACCACCAGATGCTGTTTCTAAGAAAAGTGATCCATCATGTGTTTGTGGAACACCAAGCACCACATATAATGACTATATGGACTGGTAAGCCACTTCTTTGAGCAGCACATTCATGATCTTTGGAAAGACTTCAGCAGTTTTTAACAGGGTTTCTTAAGCTTTTCTGTTCAGACAATGAACAATATTTATGAATGGGTACAAAGCTTGATGTCAAGTGCCTGACTTGAAGATTCAGATTGCATTTAGGGAACTTTTGTCTTCCCTGTCAGCTTTTCAGCATTTGGAAGTACACTATGAAATCAGTATGTCCTCATTAAGGCATGTACCTTTTTTCTCTGATTCCTGCTACCTGACACTTTATTTCAGAAGCCTTGTTTTTGTGGCTAACAGGCTTTTTATAGATCGGTAACAGAATATCAGTCTGCTTCCCATGATGCAATTGTCTGTGGGTTTTCTAAATCTAGAGGCTTGCAGAATCAAGCACAAGTTAGGAAATGCTAGCATTTGTTCATCCATGCAGTCTTAATTTAGGCATAACCCCCTGTGCATATGTTGGTAAGTCTTGCTAATTATATGATTATTTACTGAATCATATAGGTCAAAGCTGTATGAGGACTAAGCACTGTTCCTGTTGGTAGGATCTCTTGCTCTGTAGCTGTAGAATTTAGAATGTGTCGTGAATGAAGCACAGCATCTCATGATGTAACTTGATAAAAGTTAATTTAATAGATTATGTTCTTGCTTCTTTCAACCTTTAATAATATGGAAATAAAAAAAAATTAAATTCGCATTGCACACAGTATGTATGGCACACAGCAAATGTGTAGAGTTGTTGAGTGCTTATGTGTTCAGTGAGAACTGTGCTTTGGACTCTTTTTGACAGGGTTTTTCAAACTTTTTTGTAACTTTATTCTCCTAGGTGTATAAATTTCCAGTTCTGATCCTAGCATCAAATTCTGTAATTAGTAGTATGTAGTGATTGGATATGGAGTAATGGCTTCAAACTGGAATAGGGTAGATTTAGATTAGATATTAGGAAGAAATTTTTCACTGAGGGTGGTGAGATACTGAAACAGGTTGCCCGGAGAAGTTGTGCATGCCTCATCCATGGAGATGTTGAAGGCCGGGTTGGATGGGGCTTTGAGCAACCTGGTCTAGAGTGGGAGGTGTCCCTCCCTGCCTATGGCAGGAGGGTTGGAACTATATGATCTTTAAGATCTCTTCCAACCCAAACCATTCTATGGTTCTATGAAATACTGTAGGGGAAAAAGTGTATTTAGTAATTAAATATATGGTAGATGCATCAGGGAACAAATAAAAAACCAAAAGATTTCTTGTAATCTTTACTTTTCTTAAATACATGATCTTCCTGCTCACATACACCATAGCTAAAGCTCTCAAAAAAAACCCTCTCATGATTGCTGTGGATTTGTTTGCCTCAGTATGCTCACTTTAAGAAAAGTCTCTCTTCATCTACAAGTCTTTGAATAAAGAATAATAAGCTAAAGAAACTGGTTCAGACTATCTTGCTTTCTTATGGTTGGCTATCCTAGTTGTACAGTGCCTTTCTCTTCCAGTTTGTGGGGAGTGCCAGCTAGTATCTGAAGATGGGAATTGAATTGGTTCCTGTTCTAAGAAATATTTCCTAAGTATGTTGTAGTTGAAATGTCCTTCTAAAGGTATTCTAAGTCCAGAAGTTGAAGTGATCTAAATGCTAATTATTGAATGTAGCAGAAGCTTGGACTTTTGCTAGTCAACAAGGTTTAACTTTCAAGCAGCACTGAAGTTTTAAACCTTGTTGGTAGAGGAATATTAAAAAAAACCCAACTGAATGCAGCTATTATTCATAATTTCATTTAGTTTCAGAACGCCAGTTGTAAAGAACAACTTTCTACCAGGATGTCAAATGGATACTCCCTACAGCCAGCTTCCATATTTTCTACCACATACTCCAGCAACTCCATTTCAAAATCAAGTTGGCTTGCAGGTAACAATTTTAGGCTGTGTTCTCTCATTTTCCAGTACATATTTTCATTGGAGAGTACTTTTAGTAACCTAAAATTGTTATATTTCTGGATGAGTAACAGAAAATAGTCTGTTACTTATTCTCCAAGGAACTCTTTTTTCATATGTATATGTGAATTCAGGTAAGTCAGCCCTTGAAAAATCAGTTTTGTCAAAATCCTGAAGCCCTTAAGCCTCAAATCTAAGGCTTTTCAGATCCTACTTCATGACAGAGGCCAGAACTAGAGTCACTATTTTTGTTCTGCTGTGCTTTTATAGTGGTACTACCCACCACACTGGAGTAACCAGAAAGAGAAGCAGTGTGTGTTAGAAACCATGAGTCTGAGGGAAGTAAAAAGCTGAAGAATTACATTCCTTCTTCATTTTGTTAGATTTCACAGATTTTGATGGATTTGTAGTGGCCTGAAATGGTTTACCTCAGATGTGTTGCACATTCAGTTAGAAATCTTCCCAGCTGTAGATAGAATTGGGGATAGGTTTAAGCTTCCTACCATAGGATTAATGTTTAAAATTTGTGGATTTTCTGTAGCTTGGTGTAGCAGTTGTGGGCAATACAGGCTGTTCTAGCCTCACAGCACTGAAGTCTGCTAGCCAGTAGTAGATGGCTTCAGATAAAATAGGTGATTTGAGTACAGCTCTAAATTAGTTGAATGCTGTGACTGAAAGTCTCTTAATCTAGTTTCCAACATTTCCTATAAAGAGATGTGTGACTAATGATCTCAAACTTCAATAAAGAACACCCCGTTCTTGATTTCCCAATGTGAAGAGCATTGGTATCTTTTATAAGAGTTCAATGATGTTACATGCCAAGTGATGATCATTATACAAATACTTGTGCTATGGAGGTCTTTACCTTTCAAGGCAAACATATTTAAAGTTTAGCTTTACCACAATTGACCTTGTTCAGAAAGACCAACACAACTTAAAGCATATAAACTTGATAAAAAGTAGAGCTTTAACATGTTTCCCTGCTTGCACACCAATATTAATTTTCTTAACTTTTTTGGTATATACACAGGTTCCATCTTCTATACCTTCACATGAATGTCTTACCATCAAAGGAAGAGTTTATACAATATTAAAGCAAATAGGCAGTGGAGGCTCAAGTAAGGTAAGATGCTCTTCTGTCCTTTTAGACAGTCAATCATTTACACAGTAGTAATTCTATTGTAAACATACACGTTGAAGTAATATGAACTTGTACAAAGTGTGTGAGTGACCCAGAGGATCTCAAATGTGTTGGTTTAATGCTATGCTTAGACGACTTTACCCCTCATGGAGGCAAAATAAACATAGTGCACAGATTACATTTGATAAAGTGCTTTTATCTGGGTCTTTAGGTACCCAGCAATAATAACTGAATTAATGTCTTCTTATGAAAAAGATTCTTCAATTATTACAGGATGTTAAGCACAGTTCTTTTCATTTTAGTGGAGAAATAAAGTAAAACCAGTGGCTAGAGGATGGGCCGAGTATTGGGGTAAAGAGTAACAGTGAACAGAAATTCTGAACAAATGTGGTCAGAACACTGAACAGAAATTACAGAAAAGAGTTACAGAAAAAGTGATCATAGAACTCTCATGAGCATCTAAATCCAGTAATTACATCAGTAAACAATGTTGTGAGCCCACTTCTTTTTGGTAGGCCTGAAGCTAGATTGTGTGTCCTCTTAAAGATGATAATTTCCATGGTGGAGTGAGTATTAAAATTCCTAATAAAATCAGCTCTTTTGTTATAAGAGATGTGCTGCAGTATTACAGTAGTTCTTCATTTGAGAGGTCATTGTTTAGGGCAGTGTGATTACATTGTTGGGAAATGTGTGGCTTGTAAGGTTTATTGGAAGTTCCTGAAGTGGACAGACCATCCCTTATTACTGAAGTCTTCTGTGGCTTGTGTGAGAAGTGGAGTGTGTGACTGAAGTGATGAGTGAGCTGCTTTTTATAAGGACAACTGGGGTCATAGGAGCTTGAAATATCTCTCTAAGAAGCCTGGTGCAGTGTTTGACCACCTTGTCAGTAAATAAATGCTTCCTAATACCCAGTCTGAACCTGCCCTGGTGCAGCTTTGAACCGTTCCCAAATGGCCTATCACAGGATTCCAGGGACAAGAGTTCAGCACCTCCCTCTCCACTTCCCCTTCTCAGGAAGCTGTAGACAGCAATGAAGTCCCCCCTCAGCCTCCTGGTACCTAACTGGAATTTTTGTTGTTGTTGCCTCTCATACTCTGATTATTCAAGAGTTGTTTATCTTTTTCATACCTTTCCTTTAAGTAGCTGAAGAGAGCAATAAAATTCTCAGTAGACTTCTCATTTTAAGACTGAACAGACTTGGTTCTCTCAAGCTTTTCTCTAACCTCCAAATTACATGGTCTGGCCTCCAGATCATCTTGGTGTGATGAAATGGATGTGCAGTGGGAGATGTTCTTTTGCATTCTTTATCTTAGAAGCAGTTCAGACTTGTGATCAAATACATCTAGTGAAATGCAGTGTGGTACCAAATGGTTTCTGATAGAGGGTTGTTTCTGTTGTAACTTAATATTTCCTCTTGCTCACTTGTATAAACTTCATTGTACATTTAGTATTGCTACTTCCTTTTGAAAAGCTACACTTCTCCTTTGAAATTCTGGCTGTGGTGAGATGAAGTAAATCGGGATTAGTTTTGAATGAAGTTATTAACTGCCACTGTTTTGCAGGTGTTTCAAGTGCTGGATGAAAAGAAGCAGCTATATGCTGTCAAATATGTGAATCTAGAGGAAGCTGATCAACAGACTGTTGAGAGCTATAAGAATGAAATTGCTCATTTGAGTAAACTGCAGCAACACAGTGATAAGATCATCCGCCTCTATGGCTAGTGAGTAAACGCTAATTTTATTAAACTAGTGTCTTTTGGTATAAAGAAGTTGCCTTAAATTTTAACACAAGTATATGTATTTATTTTTAGTGAAATTACCGATCATCATATTTACATGGTAATGGAGTGTGGAAATATTGATCTCAATAGCTGGCTCAAAAAGAAAAAAAACATCGATCCGTTGGAACGAAAGAGCTATTGGAAAAATATGCTGGAAGCTGTTCACACAATTCATGAATATGGTATTCTTAAGTAATTCTAAGCATTTGTATAGGTTATATGGCAGAGATAATATATGTACATTTTGGAGGTGGCACTGCTCTTAGTTTTGGTGTAAGCCTAATGATCTTCAAAAATGGGTATTTACTGTATTGGGAAAAAATTTTCAGTGAGAAAAAAGACGAGTAAATCTAGACGCAGAGGTAGGCTGACTTTGCTAACTCAAAGGTATCTCCAAGTATCACTTTTGTATAATGCTTTTGAGTTCCTTGCAACAGCCAGAAAATAATCTTTTCTGTATTAGACTACATTTTATACTCCCAATACTGCTTGTTTTCCATTAGACTCAAATGTCAGCCACCTATCCGCTCCAAAGAAGCTTTGATGTTAATGGCAGCTTTTATGCAGCTCTATCTTCTTTACTTTGACATAGTGTTTCAGCTTTTTCTCTTAGTTCTTCAGGCCTTCCTTTTATCTTTATCCAACTGAAGTGCATGTATCTCTATTCTGTTCGGCTGTGTAACAAAGGAGAGAGCAGATTTGGATCCTTTTCCTGTTTTAGGAAAAAAAATGTGGAGAGACCTGTCTGTTTAGCTGAGAGCATTACCTCTTCACAACACAAGAACACTAGAACATCAATAATATAGAAAGACAGCAAAATATAATAAAAAACACAGGCTACATATACAATATGATGTGTCCTTGAAACAAAATTTTGCAAAATACAGAGATGGATTGGTTGATTATATGGATAATCAAAATCTTTAATAAATCACATGTAGGGTTTTTGAGAGGTAGTCCTCAGTGAATGATACCTTTGAGACTAGGAAGCAGAAAACATCACACTAAGCAATATAATTATGTATCTGCTTAGCTAATTATTTGACAAAGCTACAGGAGTGAATAGGCCACTGAAATGATCCAGAACAGCAGTTCAGTGTGACATGTGCACAAACAGCTAGAGGGCCTGTCCCTAACTGAGAGAAACTATGAAACTTGGGTCTTCTGGAAGCTATTTTGGGGTGCCTGCAGATCTGAATAAGTAACAATTCAAACTATAAACTCATGCAAGCCATTACTGTTGAAAAAGAAATAGAAACATAAAATCTGCAAAGAGTTTTGGTTTTGGCCAGGTAAAGCTGATCTGCCCCTTCTCTTTGTGCAAGGGTTATGGGAGATGAGCAATAAAAACCTTGTACTTCAGTAGTAACTTGGCTTGACTAAAGATGGATTGACTTTAAACTATTTTACAGGCATTATTCACAGTGATCTGAAACCAGCAAACTTTCTGATAGTTGATGGAATGTTAAAACTAATTGACTTTGGCATTGCAAACCAAATGCAGCCAGATGTGACAAGCATCATCAAAGATTCTCAGGTGAAATTCCTCTGGAAAATTTCACGTTCACTTTTCTGTAAGGTGCTATAGTGCTTGCTGATTATGGTCATTACTGTAGTAACTTCAATGAATACTGAAATTTTGTACTGAGTAATTTTATATGTGTATATAAATATTCATATATATGAATTTTTCGATGTTTTTATTTAATGGAAAAAATAATAGTCTTCAGCCTTAATAGAAACAAAATTTGAAGGTGCTTTTCAGTGCTTTGAGACAATATACCATGTTATCAAGTGAGTTAAATTAGAGCTTGCTTCACTTAAAGGAACGTTTTTACATTTCTTTGGCTAGGTTGGCACAATGAACTATATGCCTCCCGAAGCAATAAAAGATATGTCTTCCTATGGAGAAAATGGGAAACCTCGGTCTAAGGTAACATCATATTTTTTTTCTCCTATGCCCTTCGAGTTAAGAATAAAGTAATTCAGGCATGTATCTTAAGACTTAGTTTTTTCAAAGTCTTCCACTGAAGCTAGAACACAAGGAAATCCATTATGCCATGGTGATGGTGGGCAGAGATTGAAAGTTAAGTACTGTTGTATTGATGACTAATGTTACGAAAGTCTTCTAAGCACATTGAGGTTCTACCATGCTGTGCATCTCTGACAAGTCCTTCTTTGCACTTAAATCACTCCAGGCTAGAGCTTTAAGGGAGTTTTTCTGGGAGGATCTTTCATGGAGTTGAGTGAGAGAATAATTTCCCAGTTGCTTCTTGGTTGCCTATTGTGCTGCTTATGCCCTATCATTTTATCTTCATTTTGCCAAAAGTTGGTGGAGCTTTTATGGTACTGCTAGCTGCTACACAGCTGCATTTTAGCATTCTATATAAATAAGTCTGGTTTATTAATCTCTTTATGAGATGAATGAAGCTTGCTTTTGGATATAAAACATTGTGATTATATTTGCTTAAACAACAAGAAGTGAGGGAAAGGAATTTCACACTGGCAGTCAAGCTTCAGTTAAAGGGTACATAGTTTTGTGGAAAGGCGGTATTAAAAAAATTATCCATGTTCATAGGTATGTGCATATACACACTCAAAGATTGACTTTTTAACAGTTGAATGGAAGTATTACTGTGTAGTGAAACAGAATCTTGTTTTTCTAAATACAGAACAGAATGTTTTATAGATGGATTTCTTTGATACTTTTTACCTTTAAAAGTTTTACCTTTACATTTCTAAAAACTGCATACAAAGTGCAGATTTGTTCTGGAGCTCAGCTCATCTAAGCAAAAGCTAGACTCTGTGCTGGGAGTCAGGCTCATTGTGTGGCTCTTTCCCCACCTCCCTCTGCTCTCTCATTCCACCAACCTTAGGTGCTTTTCTTAAAGTGCTTCAGCTTAACAGTGTAAGAGGGAAACTCCTGTAAGGAACGGTCCAGGTGTCTTGGTTGAAATCTGAATCCTCTAAACCTAGAGGAACTGACCTATGGCTACCCACTTTGGGGACATAACTGTGGTGTCTCACTGGTTTCTGAATGGAATTGATTTAGCATGCTTATATTTTTATTTACTCATAAACCTGAAACTCGAATCCTGCTGTTCAACTTGTTAAGGACTACATTTAACTTTTATTTTGTTAGTTGTTCAAGTAAGTTGATCTTCAAAGATATTACAGTATATTACTGAATGAAGCCACATCACTGTCTTAGGATGGCATGACATCTTGGTGATTTTGTGTCATAGCTACTAAGATCTGTTATGCAATGTAGAACAGATATACTCTAAAGTGAAATGACTGTACAATTATATGATTAATTTCCTGAAGGGGCATTTCCTTAAGTGAGGACTAATCTTAATATTTTTGGTTTCATATCAGATAAGTCCCAAAAGTGATGTGTGGTCATTGGGATGCATTTTGTACTGTATGACATATGGAAGGACTCCATTTCAACATATAACAAATCCAATTAATAAACTGCATGCTATCGTTGATCCTAGTTATGAAATAGAATTTCCAGATATTGCTGAGAAGGATCTTCAAGATGTGCTAAAGGTAACTGTCCCTTAAGATTAATTTTGATTCAAGTAATGGCAGCTTCTTTATTTAAAGTGTATGTTCTCAAACTGAATGAGTTGTGCTTAAGAGGTTTTTTTCTCACAAATACTCACTGCTACTTGTAGTAACAGGCCTTATTCCAAAAGAAGACTTAATGGAGCTAGAGCTGTTTCATATACCTTCCACAGTAAAAGTCTATTTTCAGCTCAGTGGCAAGTAAGTAAATACTCAAAGCAGTCTGGCTTAACTCTTTTGACTGAACAAAAAAGTACAGTAGCTTTTGTACTTGCCATCCCTTTCCCTCACCACCCATAGTTGCTTGCTTTTGAAACTTGGCCTTTGCTTTTACTTGAGCCCTAATTGTGTTGCTCAACAGGTAACAAACTGAAATCTAGAAACACTTATTCCCTTGACTTTCAAATCTCAGTGTAATTTTTTGTCATTCAGAATAGAAGGGTATGGTCTTCACCTCTTCCAGCATTGTTACTTGAGTAAAACAGGTTACCAAGCTTTACTCTGAAGATAATTGCTAATGAAGGCAATTAGGTTAATCTGTTACTGAATTTTGAGTGGAGTCTTTCTGAGTATGTAGTTCAACAGTAAGAATTTCAGACATGCATATACTGGGTCTTAAGTTTCTTCACTGTTAATTCTTAGGAAAATACTTAATTTATAGGCAAAGCATTGTTCCTTTTCTTTTTTCATTTGCAGCACTGTTTAATAAGAAATCCTAAACAAAGAATATCTGTTTCGGAGTTGCTGACACATCCCTATGTTCAAATTCAAAGTAACTGTCAAACAGGTACGTTTGCTTTAAAATACATTTTTACTAAATAGTACTTATTATTATGTTTAAGAAAACAAAATGCTTTACTCCTGTATGTACTTTCCACTTGCGAGTGTAAAAATCTATTTCATTTGGTGTCTATATTTTAGTTCTTCAGCTCTTCTTACAAAACTCTACTGGTAATTTATACATAGTTCTGTACAACTTTAGCATAATGATAAATTGACTGCAGGTGTTCCAAATGCAAGAGGAACAACAGAGGAAATGAAACGCATCCTTGGCCAGCTTGTTGGCTTGAATTCTCCCAACTCTATTTCTAGAGCTGCTAGGGTAAGTAAATTTTCTCTTCTATTTTGTATGGTAGTAGGTGTTAATGCAAACAAAGGTTTTAATGTTTGGTAGTGAAAGCTGAAAGGATGCATATATGAAAGCTATAAACACAGCTGAAAAACATTCACATTGCAGTGCTTTTGTTTGCAAGCATGCAAAATCTCTCCACATCCTTCTGAATGGGAGGGGTTGAAAGGATGATGGTACCCTGGATTTTAGCTTTTTCCTCCCTTTCCACCTCCTAGTGTATCTGTATTGCTTTGTTTTCAAATCCCTCACTGCCCCAGCATCTCTTCTGTAACACAGTTCTTGTTGTTCTACTTTGCTTTTAAGCTACCCAAAACCTGTAATAGGTCTTCTAATTTAAGAACCACCATTATGGAGAAATTTATCTAAATCGATCTGTCAAGTGTGCAAGTTTTTGGATTGCAACTGTTCCTATGTCCTGAAAGCTGCTGAACTGTTAATACCTTGCTATGTGTAAATTAGTCCCTGTATGTTGAGGTGTTGATTCCAGCCTCTCAGTTTCCTGTCTGAAAGAGAAGCTTAGTAACTTCACCATATTGGTTCCTTCCACCTGTCTCTCAGAAGAGGTGATGGTGGTCAAATATGTAACGGTGATATGGAATGCAAAGGTGCTTTCATAGGGAAGAAAGCAAATTCAGTATGCATAAAGTACATATAAAGAGTTTGTTTACACTTACTCTGCTAGTCATACCTGATTTTGTAACTATAGGGGTGAACAAGGATTATCCTTGTAACAACAGCGTGATGTGGTTATGTTTGTGGCCACTTACTTTCTTACATCGTATAAAGCTTGCTCACCCTAAGGATATAAATACCTCTCTTCCATGCTGGTGTTGCCACATCAGAGACCACGAATGGAGTAAACTTGATTTTAAATCTTGGTAATTTGCTTGTTCTCTGCCAGCTTGTAAAGCTCTATAGTTTGCTCATGCTGCTAAGTCAGTGTATGTGCTTTCCTGTAGGCACTGCATTACAGTACTACTGGTACAACTATGCTGCCTTAAGTGTATCTTTATATTCTGATTTCAGACATAAATTTTAGTATGGGGCTTGGGATGTCAGTACGTGATGAGTTATTTCAAGTGGTAATGTTTGTTATATAGTTTGAATTTCATGTGTGATACGACTGTGTTCACCTGAATACCTGTGTTTTTATTAACTTCCAGACTTTATATGAACAGTGCAGCAGTGGTAAGAGCCTTGATGTATCAGCATTTGCAAAACTTGGGAGTCAAAAGTCATGGACAACAAAATGATGTGCTGCTGTTCAGGATGCAACACGTCTGGTCTGTTCAAAAAATGTTTTGTGCTGCTAGCTTTTGAAAGGACACTCAGCATAAAATTCCCATTTTCAAATGTTCTTTGTGTCTTCAGATAATGCTTGCAGATCATTAAAAAAAGTTTATTGAATGTTTTTCGCTGTGGGCTGGTTCACTGTTTGCATGACACTTGGATTGAACAATGAAATTGTTCAATTTGTTCAATTGAACAATGAAATGAATTGCTAGTTGGAGATTATGGTCTTTGTTACTTACAAAGAACTACAGTGTTTGGAGTACAAAAACTTGTATAAGAATCTTCAAACTCTTTTCTCTCCCTTATGCCAAAACAAAAAATGTTCCTAAAATGCCTATTGGTGTACATGAAAAACATGCAGATATCTCCTGAAGTTTCTGCTGTGAAGGAACACAGTATTATACTGGTCTATGATTTGCCAACAAATACCTCTTGTGGCCAGTTTTGATCATAACTAAGGAAGTAAGCACTCTGTTTACAGAAGTGATCATTTACAGTGCTGGTAGACACATGTAAATGTTGCCCAGTTTTTGAGCTGTTCCTGTGGTTAAGTGCCATGGTGAAAGCATCAGTACTGTGCTGAAGAGTTATATGAATAAAATGGCTATAAATCAAATATGCTTTTCAAGTTTCAAAATAATAGAGAACCCATCAAGATTCATGGTGGTCAGAAATCACAAATTTGAATTTTAAAAAGCATTAATACTAAGCACTCTTTTAAAATGCACTGAATGTAACAGGGCTGCTTTTTTATACAATTAGGTCGTTCAAGTTTTGTTTAAACTGAGTTATGTTTCTGGTGCAAGTGTATGAATTTTAAATTTCCTTCAATCATTGAAAGATGTTAAAATATCTAATTCTTTTAAACTGGAAAAAAAATCTTGCCTTCAGTTTGCCATGCTGTCTTTGGATGCCTTCTAAAACATGGAGCTTGTCAGCTCTCTAACTTGATCAAACATTTTGAGTTAGTCTGTTTTGTCTTTCCATCCTAATAGCCCTACATAGAAAGATTGCAACTGCATTATTAAAGTGGCTATTTCCTTGTTTATCTGCATGAATCAAGAGTATGTCAAATGTCTCCATCAGTGATGGAAAAAGTTGAAGGTCAGCACTGGGGAAGCTTTCCTTTACAATTTCTGCATGTTAGATTACTGAGTCCATATTTTCTCAGCTTCAGAAGAACATTGAAATATTTTAAAGTCTCTGTGATAGCTTTTGTATTTCATGTTTGTTTGGATAACTCATACTGGGAAAAGATGTAACATAATTTGTCAAAAAGGCCAAAGTTAAGGGAGGTTTCTGTCATTGTAAGCATGTGTTTAAATATCTCTTTCACTCTCTTTCGAGTTTTTTTGGTCTTTTGTTTTGGTTTTTTTTTTTTCAGATTGCCTGGATTTACAGGACTTGGTTGTTTTATTTTTGATCTTGGAATGCTAGGTTTCACTGACTTACTACCAGTTGATTTCTGTAGCTTTCATTTCCATGACTCTTGAAAGATTTGGAGGATAAAATCTGAGTGCAGCTGGTTGCCTGTTAACCTGAACCTGTAACAGTATTGTGAAATTTCCATAAAGCTGCTGAAGAAAAAAGGTGGTTTAGTTTAAACTGCCAGATTTTACTACCTGACAGAAGTATTGATTTAGGCATCCAAGTGTTGGAGCATAAATTGAGTACCTGGAAATTCTCTCTGCCTCTGTGATGAAAGTGTGTGTTCACAGCACTTCTGTCCTCTGTATGCCATCTGGCAGGTCGAGTAGGTCAGCTGTCTGGGGCTGGGAGTGGCAGCTGGTCACTCTTGCTGCTGGAGACTTACTTAAGCCAACACATCTTGCTGCCTTGGGAAGATGCAGCTGGAGTCCAGAAAGTTATTACAAATGACTTGAAGCATCACAAAATACTGTGTAGTTGTTTGGTGTTCTGAGGATGTGGATATTGTTCTTGAACTTTCAGTTTTACCCAATAAAAGGAGAATACTTCTGCCTTTGCCAGGTGTATTAGCAGGACTGAGATCCCTTCCTTCTCTTCATCTAGGAATAGGCATATTGTGCTCCATGCTCTATTCTGGTTTTCCTTAGTGTTTGTGGGGGATCACTCTTACACTTGAGTTAAAGAAAATGTGTTACCTTAGATGCAGCTATTTCTGCAGTGATCCAGATGCAGGGAGGCAGCTGTGCTTTGCCTGGTTCTTCAGTTCACAACACAACCTTTTTCCACGCTCGCATGCTGAGCAGTAAGTAGCAGCTTTACTGGTATCACTCACAGCACTATCATAATGTCTTGATCTGAAGTCAATAGCAGAGAAAAGAGTGTGAATTGTAAATGCCTCTCTGGCAATATTGGAGGAGAGACATTATTTTAATGTGTTCTTGCTGTCTTTTCCTGCTGTTGACTTACCAGGTTTTTGATGACTATAGCCCTGTAAGAACTGAAGAATGAGAGATTAATAGCACACTCCTTGATCTCAAATGATACATGAAATGCAGAAGCGTTGTATTTTTTCCCAAACTTTGGTAGTTTTGATTTAGTAGGTTTGATTTTTAAATGAGATTTTCAGAGCTTGCTAATATAATAAAAGCTCCCCTTGATAGGTTGGAAACTTTGTTTTTAATTCTTATTCAAAGCAGCCAAAGAATTATTTTAAAAAATTTAAAAGTTCTTTAATGAAGAATAACTTTTATGTCATTTTATTAGGTCCTGCTTAGTCTGTGTTTCAAAACTCTTAAGCCCCCAGCCAGTTAGGACTTACCCTGCTGTGACAGAGCAAGTGTTTGTAAAAGAGCATTAATTATTCTGGGGTGTGGTGTTCCTGTGTCTAATACCTGCCCTCCTTTGTTTCAGGTTAGCAGTGATTCTCTGGAGTACACAGGGAGAGTGATTAGGAGTGAAAACTGCTCTGGGAGGAGGGCTGAAGCAGGGGGGCAGACAATGTGTACTTGCTCCAGTGATGAGATGCTTGCAGGAACAGCACATCTCCCCTTGTCAGGCAGACTTGGAATGAGAAGCTTAACTTTTGTTGATCTAATGGTTATATAAAACAGATTGTGGAGCCTCAATTAGTCATCTGTGGGGATGGGTGGAGCTATCCCATATTTCTAGGGGAAAAAAGTGAAACCTTTTCTGTAATGGTCCTCTTCTTTCTGATTTTTAATTGCAGACTTCAGTACTCCTGCAGAAGTTCAGTGACATTCCAAGCCTAATGAGTACATGTGCTAATTGTACTCTGCTTGTCTCTTATAGAAATGTTAAAACTTGAAGCTACTACTAGTGTGGGAACTGAAACAGTATCTCTGCCTTTCTCTGGGGAGCATGGGGGAAGTATCAGCCTCTTCAGAGGAAAACTTGTAAAGAAAATCTTTACTCTGCTGAAACCTTTTAATGAAGAATTATTATTGAAATGTCTCCTAACTACTAGTCTAGATTACAGATCTTGAAATATTTCTGCATAATTATTCTACTGTTAATTGTTAAATTTTACTGTTTTTCTTCTGGTTAGTGTTGACTATGCAGAGAATCAGTACTACCTGTCTTTTTTTCTGTTGTGGTGTATGGCTTACCAATCCTTTCTCTCCTTCCATGACTGCTAAAGAACCCACAGGAAACACAGCTGGCATGCGAGAGAGCTCATGAAAGAGAACTGGGGCTGATGAGAGGTGGTGGGTTGTCATCAGTCATCCCTTTTAAATTTTCCATTGCAAATGGAAATTGATTTATACTCCTTCCCTGCTACGGGGTATCTGTATGTTGGCAGCTGCCACTTACTGGCTCTCAACCCATTCCTATTTTTTTTTTTTCTTTAGAGACAACCATCCCTCTTTTCAGATTCTGTTGGGACCTTAAAATGTGTGTGAAGTACAAAAACAGCTATACATGAAAAACTTTAAAGGACAGAAAATACCAGTTTTAAATGTTGGGTAACAGATTGCTGCCTGAAGCTTTCTCAAGATTGCAAAATGCTCATAATACACTAATGATACTCTCAAGGCCACAGTTCAGGACATTGTGTATCTATAAAATAAGCAGAAGATGACTGAACCAGATCAGAGTATGTCTGTAATCACCTTTCTAGAATCATGGAATAGTAGAATAGTTTTAGTTGGAAAAAACCTTTTCTGGATATGTGTGTAGTATGATGCTGACCACAACTACATGAAGAGTAGAAATGTAAATGAGAACACTTCAGTAAGTTCCCTTTAGTAATTCTTGTTAAAAAAAAGGGTTTGGAAACTTACAATCTTTAATACTGTAGTCCAAAGATCCATTACTCAGCAGCTAACACCAAGAAAAGCCTAACTGCAGGAGGAAGGTGCCTTCCTTTCTTGTTTATGGATGGGCATAGCATTACTCAACCTGAACAGCTGGATGTGTAGTTGGAATTCAAAGACTACAGTCTGTCTTCGTGTGCCAACACCCAGAATTGGGTCCTTGACAAATACAGAAAAGGAGCCTGTTCTCTTGCGTACCTCCCTGCTCTCAGGACACTTGTCCAACGAGCAAGAGGTGAGTCTATGCCTGTGGCCCTGGAGGAGTCAAACTCCTGCATCTCTTCTGGCTTTGAAGATGCTCCTGCTCTGAACATGTAACTAGGTGGGAAGGGAATGGTTAAATCTCTAACAGTAGAGAATCTCTAACAGTAGAGAATCTCTAACAGTAGAGAATCTCTAACAGTAGAGAATCTCTAACAGTAGAGAATCTCTAACAGTAGAGAATCTCTAACAGTAGAGAATCTCTAACAGTAGAGAATCTCTAACAGTAGAGAATCTCTAACAGTAGAGACTGCAGAGCAGGGTGTGAATTAGTCTGAAAATAAGTAGTCAATTTGTCAGTCTTTCGGTTCCTCCTTGGGGTTTCTGTTTGTGTTTTTTTTTTTAAGCACCTCAGTGGTTTCATGCTAAACAGATAACTGATTCTGGGAGTGGTGATATGTATCAAATTAAGTTATACAATTGAAGTAAAGCCTCTGAAGGCTAGCTTACTCCTGAGCTTCTCAGCAAGGATCACAGGCTAATCCTTGCATGTGCCAGTTACAGTAGCAGAGATAAAGTAGGAGCTGAAAACAAGCTTCTTCCTTCCTGTTGTCTATGCTCTCTTACTGCCTTGCTGCATCCTCAGTTTGCATGGGTTCTCAGTAGCAAGGATAAAACAAATACTACTTTTATGTTACTCTTGTGGCTAAGGCATACCCTGTTTCAGCTAAGTATAAATGGGTAATACAAAAGCATTCCCTTCCTGCTCAGTGTGTATATGCCTCCCAACTCAGTTACCTGTGCCCACCTGCCAAAAGCACAAAGCCTGTCTGTCCGTCAGTGAGCCTGCAAAGTATGCCCTTGTTTGCTCACTGCTCTACATAAAGTAATTAAGAGATAAATCTTCTTGCAAGATAAAGGATATAAAGAATGAAGCAGGCAGGTAGTGTGATTACTTGTAGGATATAGAGGTGTACACCTGTATGGAAACAGAAGGAGTCTTTGTACAGACTACCCATACACTTTCATGGGAGTTGCTGAAATGAAACCTGAGATAAAAATCTGACTCTTCACCTCAATTCCTCCCTTTGGCAGGTGGAATATCCTCAGCTAAACAGTGATGCAATACCAAGATGTCAGCTCTAATCAGATGAATTGCTAAAATCAGGCAGCTTTTGCAATGAAAGGGGTTACTAATTTAATGAGGAATAGTGGTGCCACTATTTTGAACCCTTAAGAAACACAAGGAAAAGGTCAGTGATTAAACAGCTTCAGCCCACTGGGTCTTGACTCCTGCAGTATTGTAAAGATCTCTGGCTTGTCTCTGTATCTGCTTAATGTGCATGTTACATGGTAAGTGCAAGTGAAGTTTGAATACCTGCTTGTTACCTGCTTTGTCTATCTCTGTCTCAAGTTTTTTTCCCTATTTTACATAGCTGTTGAAAACAAAGATACAGTTAACTATATTTAAGGAAGTAATGATTTGATTCTTGGCATTGATACTTCCTGTGTGGTCTTGGATAAAATATTTTTGAGTCTTTACAGCCCTTGTCTGCTTGTATTTTGGCAGAAACCTATTTGTCCTGTGAGTCTGTACAATACTTGTTGTGTTCAGTGACTACAGAGGGTAGAGCTTTTGATGCTGCCAGTGTAGAGTGGCAGCATGCTTTGACATTTTCTGAGCAGGGGTAAAATTTGTCAACTACACAGCATTTGGATGTTCATAGGGTGGGGGTCTGATTTATGGTTACAGTTCAGTGCAGCAGAAGGCAGCGTTGTCCCCTCTGCAGTGGCTGAGGGGTGCTGGGCACTGCAGGAGCTGCTGTGTGGTGGAGCCTGAGCCATCCACCAGACTCTGCCCCTCAGGCAGAGGAAGGCCTGCACCTACATGTCTCACTTAGCTGATGAATGTGCTACCTATTGTGCTGTAACACAAAACAGCTTCAGTGGCCGCCTCTGCTACCTGTGATTTGGACATACCTAGTGGCCTGCCCCTTCAAGGAACTTAGTTGCAGAGACAGGGTTTCCAAATTAATGTAGGTTTGGTTAAAAGGCAGCTGGGTGCACCTTTCTGACAAGCCCTGTTGGCATGGGCAGCAGTGGCACTGTGGTGCTTCAGCTAGTTTTACAGGTAAAGGTACCCACAGACAATAAGGCACATCAGTCACGAGGCAAGCAGGAGTTGTGAGTCTTGAGCAGGACCTCGGTACCTGCCTGACTCAAAGGTGAGTGTCTGCCTACATCTCTTTCAGTCTGATCTTGAGACTTGGCAGAAGTCCAGCACTGCAAAGGTAAAGATGTTTCCTAACTGTGGTGATGCATGCTGGGCAATGCAAATGTGAACTAAGAATTGGTTTTAGGGAGAGGAAATGAAGATTCAAAGAAATCCTGGCTTTTCAGCTTATTGTTTCTTTGCCTTGAGTTAGAGAGTGCTCCCTTTGCTGCTCTTGCTTCTCACCTTCTCTGGGAAGAGAATTCTGACAGAAAAGCAAATTCTTACCTGCATTAGTGTTCAGAGCAGAGGAACTCGGAAGTTTACATGTCGGAGCCTTGCTTTGTAAGAGATAATAATTCAAACTATTTGAAATGGATGTGCCAGTAGCAGCTTTTTAGGGCAGTTGATAAAAAGGAGCACTAATAGCTCTCTAGGCCCAGGTGATACTGACTGAAGGACTCCAAAGGAGTTTGCAATAGCTGTACTAGGACATTGTGCTGTGTGATTTTTAAACTGGCTTTAGGAACACAGAAATGGAAGGTAGTAAATGTGATACTGGTCTTCAAGAATGTTGGAGCTTGTAAATTAGGCTACCAAGTATGGCTTCCATAATAAATTAATTGAAGGGGGGAAAATACATTAGAGTGGAATGAAGAGGGTACATGGATGAATATAAATTATCAAGAGAGAATCTTTTGCAGAGAAATACTGCTTACAGATCTACTTAGTTCTTTTCCAATGAGTCCATGAGCATAAAACTCATGGCATATTTGGATTTTCCAAAAGCTACTAATGCAAGGTCCTTCAACAGTCCTTAAGAGAAGCTAATGTGGCAAGACAATGTGAAAAATCTCAAGGATAAATGGGTGGGAGAAAGCTAGGGAATAATAGTCAGTCGTTCCCACCTAAGGAAGATTACCAGTAAGGTGAGTTAGGGAGCTGTGGTAATGCACATTCCCAAGAGATCTTAGAGTTAAACAGCAGATTGATTGTCGATGCAAGAGTACTCAGAAAAATAGAGCTTCTTGTGGGAAAATGGGTTGAAGAATCTCATGTTATTTTTGAAGTGGCAGAGGAAAGTCTACATTGACAGAACACAAAGCAATTCACGTGGGAGGACAGTATCCTAAGATGTGTATAACACAAGGGGCTTTGGAGGGGTGTTAGGGGAAGGTTCTTCTGCATTATACATAGTTCTCTGAAAACAGCTGCCCAACACTTGTACTGAAGAAGCCAATTAGAAAATCACTGGGAAAGGAGAACAAAACAAAATATTGATGTGCTGGTATATGAATGTTTCTGGTTTGAATGCTGCCTGCAGTCCTTGAAAAGGATATAGTAAAACTGGAGATGTGTCTGAAGAGATGGAACAACTTCCATGCAAGATTGCAAGCTGTATGACTCACTTAGGAAACTATCACTCTGGCAGGGTGCTGGAGGGGAGAAATCAGCATTGCATAGTGCTAGGAGCTGATGACATGATCAGTCAGAGTTTTCAAACAGATGAAAGGAAGATACTGGGGTTCAGTATGCAAAATGTAATTACGTTTGAAATGAGGCTAGTGGGGGATATTGTGGAAGCCAAAGGTGTAAGTGTGTTCGAAAAGAGATTAGATACATACAAGGAGGTTAGGATAATCCTTGGCACTGAATATGTGGTGTGGATGTAATCTCTGGCTTGGGAATTCCCTTTAAACCTCTGATCCCAAGCGTCTGGGATGTTTTGCCAGAGATGGAATTGCTTGCTTTGCTGAAAGTGTTCATGTTGGAAAAGGATATCAGACCACACCACCTCTTGCTCTAACCCACTGTGGCAACACTCAGATTCCTTAATTGGAGCCCTATGGTTGGGTTTCCTTGGGTACTAGATACTTGATTTCAATCTCCACGCCTGTCAACACAACAGTTTTCGCAAGCAGCATTCAAATGTATTTGATTAGGTACATCAGCATCAACTGAAAAGCAATCATGTTTTAGCAGGCGTTTTGTGTACTGGCAATGGCTTGACCATATCTGTACAACGTTCTCTGGCATCCCTCCTTCGCCTTCTACCTCAGCCACTGCCTCAAGTAGGCATGCAGGTTTTGTAGCTTCACTGTAGCTTCCTTGCTGAGATCATTTGCCAAACCTCAGAAGGGCATCTGGAAACTAGGATCATAGTAAAGATGTGCCTGGATGCAACCTGGGAGGAAGGCTATGGGAAAGCAAGTAGCAGAGGAGTCAGCTACAGCACTCTGTGGTAGGGGCAGGATCCGGGTCTGTTTGTTAGAGGTTTGGTCTTTGGGTTCATTCTTACGATTCACCTCTAGGTTCTGCACGCGTGCTCTAACTTTCTCAGCTCAGCTTATAATCACATACTGACATAGTTGGCACCAGGTCACATTTCACACATAGCCTGCTAATGCCAGCAGCAATTCCTGCTGGCAGCTTAGGTCAGTGCAGGTGGCGCTGTTCCATTAACCACTTTGGCACACTGGTGGGTTTTTTCTACATGGGCAGGTCTATAACCAGTCCTGCAGAACTTGTTCAACTAGCCCTTCCTTTGCACAGTTCCCTGTGTGCTCGGCCTTCCCACAGCACCTTGCCTCACACTTTGCTATATGCATGCCCTTATTCCCTGTTATAGGGCAACAGCTGGAAGCTTTCCAGTGGTGGTTTCATGGTGTGCTGGTTTGGTTTGGCTGGATTTTTTGGTAGCAGGGGAAGGGCCCCCTGGGGTGGCTCTGGTAAGAAGCTGAGAAGCTCCCCCTGCTCCAAAACCAGCCAAGGAGCCATTAGAGAGACAATAAATGCGCCTCTTTCATTAACATACGAAAGAACTGAGAGAAGAGCTGAGCAGAGCAAACTCAAAAAGAAGGAGCTGTGCTGGAGGGGCAGAGCGGTGCTGGTGGTGGGTGAGGAAGAAGGGGAAGAAGGTGCCCAAGCAGAAGTTTCCCTGCAACCCATAGCGAGATGGCAGGCTGTCCCCCTGCAGTCAGGGAGGAACGTGGTGGAGCATTCCCTGCAACCCATGGCAAGATGGCAGGATGTCCCCCTGCATCTGCAGAGGAACGTGGTGGAGCGTGGACTTGAATTTTGTGGCCAGTGGGCTTGGATTTGCTGCCAGTGGCCTTTGGATTGTGCAGCTGTGGAGGACCCCACTGCGGCACCAGGGGAGGTGACTGTTCCTGAAGCAGCCCATGATTCTGGGAAGCCCACGCTGGAGCAGCTTGCTCCAGAGCTCATGGGAAGGACTCATGAAGGAGAGGTTTGTGGAGGACTCTCTCCCATGGGAGGGACCCCATGGGGAAGCAGGGGAGGACTGTAGGGCATCCTTTTTCCTGAAGAAGGAGCAGCAAGAACCACCAGACTGTGAACTGACTCTAAACCCCGTCCCCATCCCCCTGTGCCGCTTGGGGGGAAGGAGGGAGAGAAACCAGGAACAAAGTAATTTGTGCCTGGGAAGAAGGGAGGGGTGAGGTAATGTATGTAAGCACTGCTCTTTGTGTTGTCAGTGAACTGTGTGTTTGATTAGTGTGAAATTAAATTATTTTTTTCTCCAAGTTGAGTCTGTTTTGCCTGGGACCTTAATTGGTGAAGAACCCTCCTTGTCCTTTGTCTCAACCCATGAACTTCTAGTTTGGTTTGTCCTCATACTAGTGTGTGTGTGTGGGGGGGGATTTGAATGAGCAGCCACGGGGCTGTTTCTTTGTTGTTGTGTTGGGCCTAAACCACGACACATGGGGAAATGCCAGTTCAAGGAGTTCACAGTGTACCTTTCAAATTCTTGAGTATCACTTTTGACAGGTGCCTGGTATCATTTGGGCAGACTCCTGCCATAGTTCCTAGCATAAGGCCTCCATGTCATGGAGTTTAGGTCCCTTCAGGATCTGGAGTAAGCCTGTGGGAAAATAAGGAGCCCTAGAGCATTTGCTGTTCACTTTGTGGTCTGTTATTTTACTGAAGCCCTCAATCTTTCCCTCTCAGCCATTGGTCAAGGATGTTGTTGAGTTCAGGGAGGTTTTGGTTCATGGAAGACAAGTGAAAAATAAACTTACCCTGCATATTGGACATCCTGCTTTTGACTATGTCTGAATACCTGTATGTTCACAGAAGGGGTGTGCATAAAGGCTGGTTGTGTAACAAGTTAATCCTTAAACATTGCTAATGTATGAGTTGTGTGTCCAAAGCTAGTGCATCCAAGCACATTTTCCATAACAGCTTATTCATCTCAACCTGCTTACAGTAAACAGGAGTCACTGCAAGTGGAGACTTGCTTGTTCTTATTAACCAAAATACATGTTTCTCTCACTTTTGCAATTATAATAACTTGAAGTCTATATTGAGATAAGGTATCACAGAGGTTAATGGATTTTCATCTTAAGTATCTCTTAGAACATCGCAGCCTAATAATGAAGAATTTCCCTAAGACAGGCCAAGCATAAAAGAAAGATGAAGATATTAACACAGGACTAGATGAAGCATCTGCTTCCCTCTGCAGCAAAAACATACTGTAGTTCCTGGTGTGAATAGATCCAATAAAAAAAAAAAAGCTCAACCAGCAACAAGGGAGGTGCTGTGTCTCCATTGTTGTGCCTCATGAGCTGTCAAGAATCTCTCTGGAAGGGTGAGAAGCTGTCTGGTGCCCTCTTGCATTCTCCCAGACTTCCTTCTGCTTAGCCAAGTGAGTCAGGCTTTTCTGTAGAGCATTTTCCTGACCCACCTAGTAACCTGTCTTTGCACCTTTGCACATCCTGGTTGGCAACATTCAGAGGAGATGAATTGAAAATTACTATTTCAGAAGTCTTACTGGGTGCCTTGTAGAGAGAAATGTTAACACTAATTTGTCTTCTCAGGGAATAGTTTTGAGTACAACCCCTAGGCTGCATCCTTTTTGTGGCCTAAGTCCTTGGTCTGCTCTTCATATTAAAAATACATATGTTATATATAACATTTTATAAATATAGATATAAAGTTGTCTTTATTGTAACTTTTATTCCTACCCTCCTAGACCTGAATTACTGCTCTTGAACTGAGAATGATAAAAGCAGAAGTAATGATAAATTAAATTAGAATGCTGGTTTTGTCATTAATGGAAATAGTAACTGTGATTAAACTTTGAAAGACCTCTAAGCCTCTTTTCAGCCTACTGAAACTAGTCTTGTTTTGCACCAACCTCCTCAGCCTTCTGATTTTTTTCTGACCAGCAGTATGACATCCAAATTCACATGATGAGCAAGACCAGCATTAGTACTGTATGTTGTCATCTCTCATTATGGTTCACTTTTTCCCCATTTCAACCAGGAAGAAGTTGTACCAAAGCTGTATGTGAAGATGTATGCAATACATCCTGATCTCCGGACTGTCAGGAGGAAAGAAATTCTTTAGCAGGGTCTGACTTATCATTAATAAACCTAAGCTGTGTTTTGTGTCACTTTCTACAATGCTGTTCCATACTTTTCTTCTTAAATCTAGGCACACATTTGAGATCAAGCTAATTAATCTTGTGCAGATCAGCACCTTTGTGCCTTTTTAAAAAACTTGGTAATCTTCAAACATGTTAGAAGAATGGCCTGGGGCAAGTGTGCAGTGATGCCTTTGAGATGCCAATCAGTGCCTTCCCTTGAGTACAAACGAAGATGCAATTCTCTTCCAATTCCAAGATGATGGAGCTGTGCAACACCATCCTCAACTTCAGTGACTGTCCTGCCTTTGCTCCCTGGAGACATTATGAACCTCACTGAAAACCAAGGCAGAGAATTGGTTTCTTTTCAGGTTACGTGTTAATTTAGTTATCTGTATATTGTTACCCTGTCTGTCTTAATATTGTTTGCAAAGTCAATCTTAGCTTAGCTTTTAGATGAGAAATTTTTTGAAGGTTCTCAGATGTTTTTATATCTGGAACTCGTGCTCTTTAAAAATCAAAAGCAGTAATTTTAAATCTACTTTTATTTATCCTGCCATTTTATTTTAATCTGTGGTCATATGCATATGTTTTTAAAAGAAAATTGTGCAACCCTTCTATCCTCCTTGCTTAACTAAGTGAAACCAACTGGCTTTTGTTTTTATAGATTTAGGGGCTATTTAGTGAAGTGAAATGTCCCTCTTCTTGAAGATATTTTTCTACTACTTTTTTGAGGATGCTAGTCTCTCATAAGGGTATAGCATAGGGTGATATTTAGTCTTTGCTGTAGCCCCCATGGTCTCTAGACAGCAGTCCTTTCCTGCAGGCAGTGCTACTGCCCAGGGTGGCAGATGTGGTGAGAAAGGAATTGGAAGCCTGAGTAGGTGAGTCTGAGGCAGGGCTGTAACTCAGTGCCCCTGTCACACTGCTGGGATGGTGTGGGGCAGAGCTGCCCTGGGAAGGTCATTTCAGCTGGAGCCAGCACTGGTGCTTGGTGAGTGCTGAGGAACTGACTAGAAGAGACTTCCTCAGCAGAAGGATGTTCTGCTGCATCTTCTTCAAGATCAACTACTTTCCCTGATCATCCTATCATGTTTTAATTGCTTAATGCTGCATTTCTGCTGTAATAGCTGCTTCCTGGTTGTCCTTGCATTAATGACTGCCAGCTTTTAATGTGTGTTGTGACTGTGTCAAAAGCTGGTCTGTACCAGCATCAGCTGGAGTGCAGGTTTATTTCCTTTGTGGTTATTCAGCTGGCCTAAAGTGTCATGGCAGGAACAAAGCAGTGCCAATCTGTGGGGTGGTGTTCTCTTCATACTGTTGTCAGGTAGTGTCCTGGGGTATGTTCAGTGATGATGTTCTAGAACAACACATTGCCCAGTCAATGTCAAATTGATACTGGTATTGGTTTAAGAGCTGGTGTGCCAGTGTCACTAGTCGTTTCTCTTCTTTGCATGGGCCTGTATTTTTGGCAAAAAAATTGCGGTCTTGACAATATCTTAAATCCACCTAATCATTTCAAGCTAATATGAAATGTCTTTTAACCTTAAATCTCTGTGTATAATAATGATTTTATTAGTCAGAGTCTAAGTGCCCTTAAACAGGTTTCTACCTGTACTGACAGTTTCCTCGTACGCCAGTAAGAGGTTGTTCATAATCTTTGTATTCATAGGTTTACCTGATTTTTTTTTTGTTATTGTTTTGAGTTACAGCTCTTTTAACTGTTGTCTGAGCTGTACAATACTTTACTAATACACCACTGGCTCTGGACTATATTTTAGCTCACTTCTGATGGATCCTCAGGGAAAGATTGCTTGACTCACCAAATCTCTCCCAGGTTGGCATTTGATTTGCAAATTACATGTGTTGACTTCAAACACACAGAGCCTTTTGGCATGTTTGAAAGGTGCATTTTTTGAGGCCATTGATCACAAAAGGTTTTTTTGTCTAGAGTCAAACAAAACTGGTCTGCCAATAAACAGGTCCAAAATCTGTAATGATTATACACTGTGACCAAACCTGCTGTTTCTGCTCAAACATGCTGATTAGTGGTGCCTGTTGGTGTCTGGTCCATTTACTACCAGCCCCTTGGGATGAACCCCTTGCTGCTGTTCTAAGAGTACATGGCCCATGCACTTCCTTCAGTGTCTCACAGTTACTGCAGGCAGGTTCTTTAACTCCTTCAAGACTTAAAACTTTACTAGAATTTTTATCTGTGCATTGGATACTTTTGCATGAGAACACTCTAAAGCAGCTGATTTGGTGAGCTAAATTGGGTACCCATTTCTGAACTTAGTTTACTGTTTTAAGGAAGTATGAATTTCTTTCTCCTTTGCTAGACAGCTGTTTGACTCCTATTGACCATATACTAAGGATTGTTCCTCTTAATAAGTACAATTTGCTGTAGCTCTAGTCTTATATTGCCAGTTCTTTCCACAGCTGCTCAGAAGATTGTCATGCTTGACCAACCTGATTGCCTTCTATGATGAAATGACTGGATCTAGGGACAATGGGAAAGCAAGGGATGACGTTTACCTTGACTTTAGTGAGGCTTTTGACACTGCCTCCCACAATACTTCTGTAGCTAAGGCAGGATATCAGGGGATGGATGGAAAACTAGAAGTTGGGTGAGATGGCAGTGCTTAATGGGTTGTGGTTTACAGACACCTGCAGTTCTCCACTCGGCTCTGGAGTGTCTCCTATTCAACATGTTCATCAATGGCCTGGAGGAGGCAATGCAATGCAAATTTGCAGATAATAAATCCTTGGGGGCAGGGCTGCTTTGCCTGGGCAGGCTGGAGGAATGGGCCAACAGGGTCCTCATTAAAATTCAGCAGATGCTGTTTGACTAACCTGATCTTCTATGACAGGGTGACATGCTTATTGGATGAGGGAAGGGCTGTGGATGTTGTCTACCTTGACATTAGTAAGGCCTTTGACAAAGTTGCCCATAGCATTCTAGAGAAGCTGGCTGCTTGTGGTTTGTTTGTGCACACACTTTGCTGGATAAAAAAACTGGTTGGGTGGCTGGGTCCAAAGAGTTGTGTTCAATGGAGTTAAATCCAGTTGGCAGCTGGTCACGAGTGGTGTTCCCCAGGGCTCAGTGCTGGAGCCACTCCCGTTTAACTTCTTCATTCATGATTTGGATGAGGGGATAGAGTGCACCCTCAGTAAGTTTGCAGGTGACACTAAGGTGAGTGGGGTTGTCAATCTGCTTGAGGGCAGAGAGGCTCTGCAGAGGGATCTGGACAGGTTTGATTGATGGTCCAAGGCCAAATGTATGAGTTTCAATAAGGCCAAATGTCAGGTCCTGCACTTTGGCCACAACAACCCCCAGCAGCACTACAGGCTTGGGGAGGAGTGGCTGGAGAGCTGCCCAGCAGAGAGGGACCTGGGAGTGCTGGTGGACAGCTGGCTGAACATGAGCCAGCAGTGTGCCCAGGTGGCCAAGAGGGCCAATGGCATCCTGGCCTGCATCAGGAATAGTGTGACCAGCAGGACCAGGGAGATAATCCTGCCCCTCTACTCAGCCTTGGTGAGGCCACACCTCAAGCACTGTGTGCAGTTTTGGGCACTGCAGTATAGGAAGGACATTGAGGTGCTGGAGAGGGTGCAGAGAAGGGCAACTAGGCTGATTAGGGGTCTGGAGAACAGGTCTTATAAGGAGAGGCTGAGGGAGCTGGGGCTGTTCAGCCTGGAGAAGAGGAGGCTGAGGGGAGACCTCATTGCTCTCTACAACTACCTGAAAGGAGGTTGTAGTGAGGCAGGTGTTGGCTTCTTCTCCCTAGTGACTAGCCACAGGACAAGAAGAAATGGGGTCAAGTTGCGGCAGGGGAGGTTCAGATTGGATATTAGGAAAAATTTCTTCACAGAAAGAGTGGTGAGGCATTGGAACAGGCTGCCCAGGGAGGTGGTGGAGGCACCATCCCTGAAGGTGTTCAAAAAAGGGGAAGACATGGTGTTTCATAAGATGGTTTAGTGGTGACAGGAGTGTAGGGCTGGTGGTTGGACTTGATGATCTTGAAGGTCTTTTCCGACCTTGATGATTCTGTGACTTGTCCAATGTCCTCTGAGCAGTAAACTCAGCCAGGCTCATTGGATAATCTTAAATAAGTTTTAAAAAGTATGTGTACTATGTGTCAGGGTCTTTTTATTTTCACTCCAGCCTCTCAAGGTCTTCCCTGTCATCTTTAGAGGTGTCTGCTGGAGCCTGTGCTGCCCCTATATCTTTCTGCTATGACAAAGAGCATGGTACATTTGTAATATGAACATGGGAAGGAGGAAGCCATAAATAGGGCCTGTATCTTTTCTAATGTGCTGTTAACCTGTATGTACAGTTCACTGCTGATTATGGTAAAATCTTTATTCTGTCCATCTTCTGGTATGACAATGGTGTTGCTGTGAAGAGCAGTGATTCTGTCATGTTTCCAGTTAAATATTTAGTATCTCTTGATGACTAGCAGTGTGCCTGGCTCAGGACTCATGCTGGTTTCACAGATCTGCTTCATGCAGTGCCCACATTGCACCTTCACCCTTATCATGTGACAGACCTTCCAGAGGAGCATCTTTACCTCTGCCTCAGTGGCAGTGGCTGTGGCTCTGGTAGGTAGAGCAGAGCTGGGCCCCATCCCCAAGGGCCAGGGAACTGTGTGGTTTGGATCCATACACCTGAACTTGAGTCCCAGGCTAAGGTCATCTCACCCAAACTGCCCCTCTCAAGCTTGTGCTGTCCCTTGAAAAACAGATTTCCCTTAACTAAGTGTGAAAGTTTTGGTGTGGCACTCTTTTAATGTTGAAGTGCATTAGTTCCTCTGGCAGTGCAGAAGGCTTTCAGGGTGGGCACATGCTGTGTTTGCAGTCAGGGGACACAAACCAGAGAGCACAGACCACGCTCACAGGGAGGACACGGGCTGTACTGTTCTGAGTGTTTTGCATCCACGTGAGGGCACCACAGTATTGCCAACAGCAGAGTTCTTGCTAACTGCGTGCTGCACTGTTCCCTGCATTTTAAAGGAAACTTTTTAAACTCCTACCATATTGTGAGAATGCCTATTTCTGATATATTTTCTACTCCCCTGGATTATGGGTATCTAACCCTAGTGCACAACACCTCCTATTATGGTACACGTCTTACACCAGCCCTTTCAGTAACTCTTAGCAGGGAGACGAGCTTTGTGAAGGAACAGGCTCAAATGGAAAGAAAATAAGAAGTGATTTAGCTTTCAGCTCTTGTCACAGCCCTGGTTTTCCAAGCAAAGGTCATATCTCCCAAGTCCTTTATTTGTGAAGGACCTGAAAGTCAAAGACAGCTGCAGTGCCCAGCATTGCAGGAGAGCTGCCCAGGGAAACTTCCTGTGGGGTCCATTCAATTTAAGTTATTACCTTGGAGGAGGTGTGTGCTTCTCTGGGAAGTGCTGCAGGCCTTGGAGTTGTGCCCCAAAATTTTCTATTTGTATTTCAGAGGCTGGGCCACTTCAGGCTCGTCAGCATAAGAACAGGCTCCCGAATGCATGAAGCTTCAGTAGGAGAGATCTGTCCTACAAAGTGAGAGAAAGCATGAGTGGATTTAACTTGGGGTTCAGCCTGTGACAGAAGGGCTATGGCTGGCAGGGCACCAGCTGAAGAAACAGCTAAAGTGGTTATGAGTCTCAGATCTACCACAGGATTGTGTGACAAACTGTGGCTTCACTGAGCCTCAGCTTCACTAGCTGCATGCTGCACTTAATTATACTCAAATTCAATGGCCTAAAATGTACAGGTGACACTGCTGTCTAGATTCACTTTTGTTATCTTTCTCAGTGACTCATCTCTTCCAGAGCTGCTCTGTAACAGATGAAATTTCACCCAGGTAAAAGGCTTTAGGCAGGCTGGTATTGGTCTAAGGGATTGGAAAGACTAATGCCTCTTGTCATGGGGTTAGCTTCTTGCTCACCAAATATTTATTTCTCTGAGATTTTAGCTTTGCTGAAGGAGGTTGGTGATCAGGCTGTGAGATTTGGGAGCTCTAGCCATTCTGGTGAGCTTGTGCCAGCTGGGGGTGAGGTGCAGCCTTCATTCTCCACAGCAGCTGCAAATTGGATGATGACTGATTTTTATAAACTGGTTGGAGAAGGAGTATCAATAGAAATAATTTTGTGGCTTTCCCCAGTGAGAACTCTGATATCTCCCCATCGCAGAGATGTTGCACTGGGAGAGCTACACAAGGGTCTCTCACCATCCCAGTCAGTCTGTGGGATGTGGACCATCTCTTGCTTCACATACTTCGAGTTAACCTGGGGTTGGAAAGCCCAGGGATCAATTTCACAAGTTGTTGTGCCCATTATCCCCTTCCTCTGTCAGGCCAGCTAATCGGCCAATTTTTTGTAAAGAAGTAAGAACTATGAACTGTGAACATTGACTCCAGGAACATTTCTGAGCCACCCTTTTAATACAGTTTGGTATAGGTGTCAGAAGAAAAGGGTTCCTGTTCATCAGCCACTAAGAGAGGACTATTTAACAGGCATGTGCACAGTTCAAAAAGGCATGGAGAGAAATAAATTTGACTCAGTGCTTTTCTGGGGTGTTTCTCTCAGCTTCAGAGGCCTGTAGGCTCTCCTCTGGTTAGGTGTGTGCCCTTCACTCTCCCTTCCAGGTGCTGGGTAGCTCAGCTCTGCTTTCCTTTCTCTTCCTGTCCAATTGCTCAATCTGTCTTACCACGAGGAGTGGTTACCTGCAAATCCCTCTTGCTCCTTGTTTTCTTTTGCATCCATCCGTTATCCTGGCAGCCTCTGGTACCTGCATACCTCATCTTCTCCTTTGTGCATTTTCCCCATAAGTTCCTTATTGCAGGTGGTGCTCCTGGCCCCTGTCTCTGATGTGGGAAGATACAGATTCCATTTGTGTTGCTGCAGAACAGTCACTGCAAACCTGATTTCTATTTCCTGCTCTATCTTCTATGGCAGCACTGCCCAAAATAACCTTTGCCCCTCTGTTTTCATTTTCACATGGAAATCCTGTTTGTTTGAAGTGACTAAAATGTCTGCATGCAGTGGAAGATAGGGGTGAAGGTGTGAAGGACTTGGTAAATAAATTTAGGTGGGCATACATGGCATGCCTTTTTTTTTTTCTGCTCTATGTCTCCTGTGAATATAAACAAACTATTAGAATTACATCCCTGGAGGGAAGTGCAGCAAGAAAGGATCAGCCATAGGTGATGTTAGCTGGGGAGGGCTGCTCATGGGCTTTCTTTTGGACTGCTCTAAAACACAGCAAAGCATATGCTAAAACCTGATTGGAGCGGCCTGTTTGTGCTTAAAGAAAACAATGATGTAAATGATCTTTTTTTTTTTTTAAAAAAAGAAACCCTGGTATCTTTGCAAAGTTGACTTTAAAGCACTGGTTTCACAGGGTGAAATAAAGATCAAACCAATCCCACGTGAGGCTGAGTGTCAAATGGTACTCACTGCATGGTTGCTTTATATTGTAAACATGGTCATGTCAGACCAGAGTTTAACATTTTCCAGTAATTTTACTTGTTGCCTAAACAAGATGGGGTTATATGTATTTTTGCTTTTGAAACAGCATATTTAGCATGCACATGCTGCTGCTGGATCCCAATTAAAGGTTAACTACAGTCAACTGTCAGATTGGTCTCTTATCAGTTGTTCTCTATCTGTGAAGTCAACCTGCATATAATTTGCTGTCCTTGGGTTTTGCAATTACATCCAGGTAGTTTGGTTTGCCTTTAAGATGATTAGAGTGAAAATAAATAATAGACTTATGGAGATCATTGTCAGATCAAAAGTCACAGGGTTCATGCATGTAGGCACCTGGTGTGCAGTCAACATCCTGTTTATAGCTAATCCAGCTGGACGTTCAGGGACTCGGTTGTTCTCAAATGATGGAGGGGAAAAAAAGAAGACTTGTAAATAGTGACAGAGCAAAACTTCATAATAGTCCATAAACAGGAAAGTGTTTTTCCATCACTGCTGCTCTTGCTCTTTGTATTACCATAAATAGCAACTGTTACATGTGATACACGTATGTGAGGGTGGATCCCTGCAAGTATTTTAGAAATACTGATATATGGTAATCAGGGTTAAGCTGCCTTCCATTTTTACTTTCACATTTAGAAATCTTATGAGACTTTTGAGAGAAATAAGCTAGGATGCACCTGTGAGTTGCTAGAACATGTTGAATTCTTATATTTGCTTTGTGATGACTCCAAAGTAGTTGGAGGCCCAGCTGTTTTACCTGCTTTACAACCATCCAGCTACAAGCAAGCA
Organism: Hemiprocne comata; assembly: GCA_020745705.1. Classification (NCBI taxonomy): domain Eukaryota; kingdom Metazoa; phylum Chordata; class Aves; order Apodiformes; family Apodidae; genus Hemiprocne; species Hemiprocne comata. The sequence goes on from CM036588.1 coordinate 107,421,462, forward strand.
CATTAAACAGAAGGCAGGAAAGGAAGGGCTAACAGAGAACACTTGATTATTAATAAATGTAATGCACATTTTGATGTATCTTCACATGCCATTGTTTCTTTCAGTGTTTTTGAATCATAATATCAGCTAGGTGCAGCTAAGGCACATCCAAACCCAACCACTTCTTGTGTGGTTTCTTCCCAACATCAGCAGTAGAAATGCTTTATTTGCAGGAAAAAATTATATTGCTGTTAGGAAAGATAATTAAAGGGAAAAAAAAAATCTTCCCCAGTTCCTGTTTTTTATCTTATTTCAAATTAAAGCTTTCATGGCAAACTCCTAGCTCAGACAGTGAAGTCTTAATTTCATAATAATAACTATGGACAACACTAACCAGGAATAATACTTTGTCCAATAATTATATTTGTTTGCTTAGTTTGTTTCTTCAGTTCTTCTCCATCTGTAACAGAATGCACAAAGACCTTGCTACTTAGGGACAGAGACAATTTGTTACTGGCAGGAAGCTGGTGGCAGGTTACTGTCCTAGACCCTCACTTTAAATCTCACCCTCATCTTTTCAGCACCACAGTGGCTGCGTGACCATGTGGCGTCAGAATAATTTTCATGGGTTTACTGTAAATGGCCAAGGTGGAATAAAACAGGAACTGGAGCACTGGGAATTCATTCACTTTGATGGCATCCATACCTGTGCACCTACTCTGGTGTCAAAATGTCCTCGGTAATATTTCTCAGGAGAAAGTTTGATCTTCCAGAGGCCGCCTCCTTTCCTGTTACTGTGAGCCTCTGCTTGGTGTTTTTTTCAAACCATTCAGCTTGCTGTGGACACATGAATTTAGGGGTAAAAAGCCAAAAGTTCTTCCAAAAAGAAATATTTTTAGCTAATCCACATGGCACTTTGAAAATTGCAAAAACTATACAGAATATTTTTAAAGTGTTTAAAGTTAAAACATCTTGTTTTGACATTTAAAATAAAAACAATTACTCCCCCCCCCTCTTTGTTTTGACTTAATTTTGGTCCAGATTATAGGGTTTTTAAAGATGACCCCTGAAGTCACAGTGAACCAGGCATCTCATGTTGATAGTTGCTGAAGAGAAAATGTGTGTGAAATTAAAATTTTCACAGGTTTGTTTTCTACTGGGTCTTCCATGACTGTGCTCAGTTTGCAAAATAAAGCTGCTCTTTGCCATAGTTCATAGTTTATTAGCAAAGTAACACTAGTGTGCGTGCAGGTTAACATGCAACAACACCATTATTGCTGTCATGACTTTTGATGAGGATCATTTTTTCTTATGTTTGGAAAAAGGGAGTAAGAGGAGTTTTTTGTCTTAGCTGGAACAGGTCTGCTGGGCACAGCCATCATTCCCATGTCCTGCATAACCTAAAGTGTTGGAGGGAGCCCTGCCCCAAAGGTCCTGAGGAGAATCTCACTCAAGCTGGTGCGATTGTCCTTCTGCTGAACCAGAGACAAGGTTATTGTCCATCCTCAGACTAGCTCTTCTCTCCTTGTCCACCAATGAACCAGCTCAAAATTGTTTATTTCTCTCTGCGGGTGGCTTTTCTCTTGCTTTCCAAAGCTGATAAGACACTGAGGAGTCTGGTGGGTGCAAAATGCATGGGACCTAGCAGGAGTACAGAGCTCTCAGGGGGTGACCTCCTACCACAGGTGGGACATGTTGGGCCAACTTAACACCAGTCCCAGCAGCCACTCCAAAGACAGAGCTGGGAACAGGGTTGAGGTACCCTCGAAAATACTGTCAACTCCACATGTGTGATTGCCATCAGCTCTAGTGTCAAATGACATCAAGTAATGAGCTGTGTCTTGTGTTCACATGAGCTTGCATGAAACATAATTAGCAGGATACATGGTGTGAGTACAGAACAGGAAGTTTAATATTAAACATTTATATCCTGGGATGTGGCATTTCCCAGCACAGTGCTACCTCACAACAAACTGAGACCTTGTTAAGGGTCTTGGCCAGTTATGGGAATAGCTATGATCTGTTTGAGTGAGGACAAGCCCTCCAGCCCTGTCCAAAAGGAGATTAATATCTCTACAACAAGAGGGTATCAAGTGCTTGCTGAGTAGGAGGAAGTACTAGAGCCTTTCCTGCTTGACCTAATGAACAAGAAGCATACAGGGCAGGAGGAGAGAGGAGAGAGGTTTGGACCAGTATGTCCCTCACTGTTTGATCTGAGCTGTAAAGGGAAGCAGGTCTTGAAGGTATAAATGGCTTCAGTCCTGAGTTTGGATGTTCCCTTCTACAGGACTGTCATGAAGGGTGAAAGGATCATTGATCTAAACATCTAAACACTGTGCAGAGCCACGCTGCTCTTGGTCTTCCGTTTCTTTTTATGTGTTCACACAAGCCTTCCAGCTCTACTGACTGATGTGGATTCTCCAACACTCTCAGTTGCTTTCAGGTGAATCTTGCCTTTCTGAACATGAGTTCAAGTACATGGCTGGACTCTAAGGTCTTCATTCTAGGTACCAGACACACTCTCAAGGACAATGCTCCTCACACGTGTTTCCCAAGGTAGCTAAAGGAGAAAAAGTTGTCTCCGCTTAGTTTCAAAGGCCAGTCTGAGAGGTGACAATGCAGGCATCTCTGAAGGAGAAATACCTTTTGGTAGCCACTGCAAGCTAGGAGCAGTCCTTGGCACATGGTGTGATAAAATCACTCTCAAACTGTGTGGGTCCCGAAGGACAGTGCTGCACTAAGACTAGAGAACACACTTGATTTCTTATCCACTGTATTATACTGTGTTTGAAATTGGTACATTGCAAACATTTCCATTTCCATTGCTCTAATGATCTGGTCATTTCCTGAAACACTTTAATGGAATTTCCACTGACCTTAAAATAATAGTATTTTTTAAAATGTGGTTAAATGCAGATTTTTATGAGACAAATGGAGCCAGACTTCTCTTTCAAAAATATGACTTTTGCAAATGTGCTTGCTTCTGAAAATCTTAGAGCTGTTTTTCAGAGTGACAGGAATAACATAAATGCCAGAGTAAGCACCAGTTGTTCTCAGAATGCTGAAATCTCAGTACTGAATGAGCAAAACAGTCATTTACTGCATGCAGGAGCAGGTCCAGAAGAAGGTCTGAGTGTCTCTCAAATTAGCAGTGAACTGCATGGAAGTGCTTATGTCTTGTGGCCACCTTTGATTCCATGGGCAGCTTGTATCTTCATATGAATATTTTCAAATAACGTTTACCCTGTCGTAACTTGCTCTTATTAAATGTGCTCAGGTTTATCTTTCCCTCCCTTCAGTTTTCAACCTGTAGTATTTAAAAGTCTCAAGATGTTCTACTCAGCATCCTAGAGTCATAGAATCATAGGATTGTTTATGTTGGAAAAGATCTTTAAGATCACCAAGTCCAACCATTAACTTAGCACTGCCAAGTCCAGCTCTAAACCCTGTCCCTAAATGCCACATCTACATGTCTTTTAAATGCCTCCAGGGACTGTGAATCAACCACTTCGCTGGGTAGCTTGTACCAACACTTGAAAACTGTTGTGGTGAAGAGTTTTTTCCTAATATCCAATCTAAACCTCCCCTGGTGCAACTTGAGGTTTTTTTCCTCTCATCCTATCTCTTGTCACTTGGAGAAGAGACCAACCTCCACCTTGCTACACCCTCCCTTCAGGTAGCTGTAGAGAGCAATAAGGTCTCCCTTCAGCCTCCCTTTCTCCAGGCTAAACACTCCCAGTTTCCTCAGCCACTCCCTGTAAGACTTGTTCTCCAGACCCTTCACCACCTTTGTTGCTCTTCTCTGGACTCACTCCAGCACCTCAATGTCTTTCTTGTAGTGAGAGGCCCAAAACTGAACACAGTATGCAGGGTGCAGCCTCACCAGTGCTGAGTACAGGGGGACAATCACTTCCCTACTCCTGCTGGCCACACTATTTCTGACACAAGCCAGGATGCTGCTGGCCTTCTTGGCCACCTGGGCCCACTGCTGGCTTATATTCAGGCTGCTGTTGATCAACAGCCCCAGGTCCTTTTCCACTGGGCAGCTTTCCAGCCACTCTTCCCCAAGCCTGTAGTGCTAAATAGGGTTGTTGTGACCCAAGTGCAGGACCCAGAACTTGGCCTTGTTGAATCTCATACAATTGGCCTCAGCCCATGGATCCAGCCTGTCCTGATCCTTCTGCAGAGGCTTCTTACCCTCAGGCAAACAACATTCCATCCCAACTTAGTGTCATCCACAAACTTACTGAAGGTGCACTCCATCCCCTTGTCCAGATCATTGATAAAGATGTTACACAGAACTAGCTGCAATACTGAGCTCTGGGGCACACCACTTGTGGCTGATTTTTTCGAGACAGAGACAGCGTGACAATCTTATGCTGGGTTTGAGCATCTGAAATGCATTTTCTTATCCTTAGTTTCCTAGTCCTGTTTGCTCAAAATCATCCTGCTCTTTGCAAGGTTTTCACAGTCTTTCTTCCTCACTCCTGCTGGAGTCCATGGTTATCAGAAAGCTGGTTCTTTCTCCAAAGTATCTTGACAGTAGAGCCTCACACACAGAGACAGAAGGATTTCCTTTATGATCTCCAACAGGTAAATGACTCAACATCTTTTCTCCTTTCCCAGTTTTGTCAGATCAACCTATTCCTAAAGGAATGGTTGCCCAAAGGTTGGCAGACTCTTGCCCTTCTTGGTCTTCAGTGGTGCCAGTTAGGTAAAACTTTACACACTGAGTATCAGCTGTATATTATACCAGAGAGTCTCTAAAGTCTGGAGTAATTCAAGCTCATGTGATCAAATATGTGCTTAGACTTGGCTGTGGTGGGTTTTTGAACAGCTCTGTCCTGGCCCCTTTGGGAAAGAGGAGAAAAATAGTAAGGAAATTGATATTCAATAAGGTCCTACCATGGCTGTGTCTGAACTCTTCCCAGCCTTACTTCAAATCAGATGGGAAACCAGCTCTGAGAGAACGGAGCAGGTATCTCCTTGGCAGGTGTGGCAGAAGAAAGTCACAGCCATCAAGGTGAGGATATGGTCAAAGACAGGCAGAAGATATGGGGCTCATCTGGGTAAACTGTGGTGAGGAAATATCTGATGAAGAAGCTCTCTGGGGTTGGGTGAACACTTGAAGGTTTGTACATACAGCCTCCATGAGTCATAATCAGTTACTGATTATGAAGAATCAAACCCAAATGATGTAGATTTTTCTATCAGTTTTTAAGTAGTCAGAGCCCAAAGAAAATTCAAATTTTGGGACAGAACCCCTTCCTTCCTTCTTTCCTTCCCCCCAGTCTGAATAGATAGATATTTAGTTTAAGAGTTATTGATAGAGAAGTTATCCTGTGGCAAACAGGGAAGTTTGGGCATGTTAATTTTGTCACAGGGAAAACTCAATGCATTAGCCCTAAACCCCTGGTAGAAGCTAGTTGCCCCTCATGTATTTTAAAAGAAAATTGAAGCATTTGGGATCTAGTTTTTTGGACCACAGATTACTTGTTAAGACCTTTCTCATTTTATCATAAGTAAAATGTGTAAAGATAAGTCTCAAGATATACACCACATATCTAATCTGCCATCTAACCTTCACTTGCTAATCTGTGGTATTTATAGAGTGCTAATCACTAGATTAGGTATTTATCTTCAATTATATAAGACAGACTTAAATTTAAGGTGATAGTGGGCTCCCATACTGTGTTAAAATGTTAATCTCAAGCACTTTTCTCCACAGGGGAGGGGACTGAACAGAGGAGTCACCTTTTCAGTGCCACTCTGGAGATAGCATTGCTAGCCAGGAGCATTTTCTAACTTTGGTTTTTCAAAACTGCCCATTTTTGACCTTGTTTTCCATTTTTTCCACTTGCTGAGCAATATTAAGTGGTATATCTGTCTATATTGAAAATGACAGATGGTGCCTGTCCCAGTGCTGATAAGGGTGACTGTACAAACACTGTCTCCTTAGTGGGGGAGCCATAGAAAGATGGAACAACCTGGTACAAGGTCATTTCTGGTTTATTTTATAATCTCTACACCCCACCCTCCCACAGTGTGCCCTTATAAAAATTTGCCAGTTTACTCTTATAAAAAGTTCACCAATTTTGCTAGTATGAAGAAAGCAAATGATTGATGTTGGGCAGCCTAAAATCTACTCATGTCTCCAGATTCATGCCCCTTCCCCTACCCTGCCTAAAACAAACCCTCACCTTTAACTGAGGGAGTACTGGCAAGTCTGTGATGGCACGCACAGCTCTGCTGCAGCTGCAAAGCCATGACTGCTTGGGTTTTGAGGTGAAAAAGACTCTGACCTCATGTTACTGAAAGGCAGGATAAAGCTGTTAAAAAATCACAGAAAAATTGTATTAGTCCAGCTGTTTTTTGTTTGTTTGTTTTAAACAACCACAAAAGCCCTTTGGGGCTTATTTATGCATTTGCATACATGCAAATGCATTGCTGCTTTAGATTCATAGGAAGCTGAAGAGTTAAGAAATATGTTCCTGTGTCACCTCACCTTCTGGCTGAGGAGCATCACTGAGCTGATTATTTACTTTCTGTACTAATATTTTAGTCTCAGATTTTGTTATAGCTCCATATGGCATGTGTTTGTATTACATTTGCAACAGATGAAGTATGATTGGGCAGCATAAAGTCTCTAGCAATATGTCCTCGGTCTCAAATCATAGAAACATAGAAGGTTGGCAGGGACCTCTGGAGATCATTGAGTCCAACCCCCCTGCCAGAGCAGGACCACCTAGGGCAGGTCACACAGAAATGCATCCAGACGGGTCTTGAAAGTCTCCAGAGAAGGAGACTTCACAACTCTCTGGGCAGCCTGTTCCAGTGCTCTGTCACCCTTGCAGTAAAGAAGTTCTTTCTTATGTTGAGGTGGAACTTCCTGTGCTCTAGCTTGCATCCATTGCCCCTCGTCCTATCACAGAGCATGACTGAAAAGAGACTGGCCCCTCCTACTTGACACCCACCCTTCAGATATTTATAGACATTAATAAAATCCCCTCTCAGTCTTATCTTCTCTAGACTAAACAGCCATAGGTCTCTCAGCCTTTCCTCATAAGGCAGGTGTTCCAGTCCCTCCAACATCCTCATAGCCCTTCATTGGACTCTCTCAAGTAAATCCTTGTCCCTCTTGAACTGGGAAGCCCAGAACTGGATACAGTACTCCAGACTGAAGACAACACTCTTCCTTCTTCAGCCAGTGACCAGCATCTGCCAAAAAGTCACTTCAATTGCTACTTCAGTGTGTTTACAGACAAAGAAGAGCAAAACATGAGTCAAATATAGATGCCCAGGGTAGTTTTTTAGGAAGGCAACTTCTCAGAGCTCCTACTTCAGGTTAAGATGTTAGGAACAAGTTCAGAGGCATTTCTCTTTTCTCTAACTCCATCACCAGAGGCAAGTTTAAAACAGGCCTAGTTTCAGCAACAGACATTTCACTGCAGGGCCTCCTGGGGCAGCTGCTACTCTCTATTAATTTCCTACTTCTCTTCAAATGGCTGTCATCAAAAAGATGCTGATTTTACCAGATCTAATCAAATAAAGTATTTTAAGCCCATGCTTAACTTCAATTACTTGAGAAGTTCACCCACTGACCTTCAAGATAAACTAAACATGTTTGAACTAACTGCATGTAATTTACATACCCTTGCTTCAGATATGGGGGGAAATCCTGGCTTGCCGTGGCATTATGTGTTGGAGCATAAGCTAAAGACACGGTTTCAGAGGTTATTTCAAAGCTGAGCAAGCTTCAGCTTGGGGATGGTGCTTCCCACTATCTGCCTAGCCAAAACAGACAGTCTGAATTAGCTCTTGGTTCCTGTAGTTGAGAAATGAATACCCTTATTGCTCAAGAAAGCTGGTCTGTGCCATAGGGAAAGGAGGATATGGAAACCTTCTAGAAAGATACTGGTTTTATTACTGGCTCCTTTTGTCATCATTAAGGCTGTTAGCAAAGTCAGGTGCCCTCAAAAAGTACCAGTGACACAAGATTCACCCAGCTCCTCCCAGAAAATAAAATGTATAAAACTCCTAGAGAAAATTGTGTTGTGAAGCCATACAGATGTTTATAGGCCAATTAAATGTTTGCATGGGAGACCAGAGAGATAAGGGATCACTGAATCAAGGAATACGTGCATGTATCAGACAGAATGACCTCCAAAAGGCTGCTGTCAGCTTCCTAGGAGGGTGGTTCCTCCTTGTAGCCCATATGAAATAATTGTGAAAGATTCTTCACATCCAGAAATGCATCTGCCTCCAGTCTCGCCTTTTAGAAAAGAAGGCGAGTTCACATCCCTGCTTAGTAATAACTCAGTCACTACATCTATTGTGCACCAATATGTATAGTCCAACATATACATACTGGTACATACAGATGCTCTGCTGCAAGGTCAACATCTGATTTCCCACTCCACAGTTAAATTATGATGGTCTTTTAAACAACTCACAGCGTGAACTATTCTGAAGTGCAGTGCCTTCAAAGTTTCAGAATATGAATGTCTGATGATGATTCAAGAGGGCTTTATGAAAATCATTTACTAGGTGTCAAATTATACATGAAATCAAGTGTGTGTGTGTGTGTGTGTGTGTGTGTGTGTGTGTGTGTGACCACCCACAGAGGTCCTCGACATGTAGCTTACTGAGCAGACTGCATGAGACTATGGGGTAGAAATTAATTGGAAGTTATTAAATGCATGAAATCGCTCTGGTTCAGGAATTCCCTAAGCTGCAACTGATTGAAGGGAAGAAAAGTACTCCTGAAAAGGTAGTATACCTCTTATACACTCTTCCTGAAGTACTCACATTTGGCTACTGCCAAGGTAAGGATGAGATGACCACTTAAGCTCCTATATTATCTGACAAGTCTCTTCAGACTTCCAAGTGACCTATTAGGTGAATTAAGGTGATTTGGCTAGGGCCAAAAATACTACCTGCCTTATACTTTTGGACCCAATAGGATTTTTAAGAACATGCATAAGTCACTGCATATTTAATAGTAACAAATATCTCTCAGCTCCTGCTGACTTTATTACACTATCATGCTAGAAACAGCTAAAATAGACAAAAGTTCATGGGGATTTCTTGTATGACAGAATGACTGTTTTTCAAATAGTATACTTAACATTTGAAAGTAAGAAACATTGCTACTGCAGCAAGAAGACTGTAGATGCTTGATATAGACTTGTGGATGCTTCCTCCCTGGAAGTGTTCAAGGCCAGGTTGGATGGGGCTTCAAGCAACCTGGTCTAATGGGAGATGTCCCTGCCCATGCAGGGGGGTTGGAACTTGATGATCTTTAAGGTCCCTTCCAACCTAAACCATTCCATGATTCTATAATCTAGGTGCATGTGGCTTCAACCATTCTAGAGGGAAGATCTAGAAAGAAAAAATAACTATTGTCTAATTTATGAGCATAGAGCTAGATTTAGCTGCTGCTCCTCTACATTTGAGAAAATGAGGCCACACAGAGAGCTCATTTCAGACAAGTTTGATTCAACTCAATATTGACTCATAATACTAAGTAATCATTCTCTCAGAAAAAGCTGATGTTGTGTCCATAGCAGTTGCACTCAGGCAGTAACATTTACTCTGTATTTCTGGTAAACAGTCATAAAGTTATTATAATATACCAGGAATTCCTGTTAGAAAAATATCATTTGCTTCTGCCTCTTAGAACTATACACAATCAAAGGCAATAAATTATGAAAAAGATAAATGGTATCTAATATATATATATATATAAAATTGATACCAGGACTCTGCATATTATTGATGCAAGTCTCAGGGAAAAAAAAAAAAAGTAGGAAAGGAACTAATTTAATCTGGAGTAGAACTTTAATAAATTAAATTAATAGGAATTAACACAATAGGAACTGTGGAATGATGACATGAACCATAAGGGTGAAATGATGGTGAACTGTGGAATGTTGCTGATTTCAGCTGAAGTCAAATATCTTTTTTTCCTTGGAGTATTGAAGTTGGGTTTATCAGAGCTCACTTTCCTACACAGATTACTGAAGCACCACCATTCTCACCAACAACTAGGAAACAGAACTTTTCACAAGCAAATTCTGTGAGAGAATGATGTTTGCAAGCTCAGTCTCCCTTCCTGGTACAGCCATTAGCCAATCCATGTAACTCATGCAGACCCTCAGATGGCATTAGCCCTGCCACTGCAGGTCATTCTGCTGAACCTCAGCCCAGCTAGAACTTCACAGTGAGAATAAGGATGGAACATTCTGGGGACTTCTCTGTTGCTGTGCCACTTAACCTAGGAAGCTCTTTGATACCCCAGCAATGGACACCAGTTGAAAGCTGTTCAATGGATGGAGAGGTGGACAAGTAAATTCCATCAGATATTCCATGCTCTGGCTCCCCTTGACCCTCACTGCAGTTAGTGGTAGTTGCACCTGAACAGCACCAGACTTGTAAATTGCTTTACTTTGGAGCAGTCATCTCTCTTCCTCCACTTTTTATCTCCTCAGAAGGGGAAAATTTTGCAACTTAAATATCACAGAGAGGTAAATGAATGGAAATTTTAAAATAGCCCAGCATGGAAAAAACAAACAGCTGTAGCAAAGGATGAATTTGTGTCTTTGCATCTTATGAGATGGCCTTTGCACACCTAGTACTTGGAGATCTACCAAAAGAAGCTCTTGAAGGTGTCATTTTTAATGCTTTTTTTTTATTAAGACTTGGTAAAAACCCAAATGGTAGGAATGAAGGAACATTATGCTTGGTGAAAAACACCTAGTATGTCTTCCCCTATATAAAAGCAAACAAGAGACTGTGAAGTAACAAAAACTGGAAGTATGAATTTCTTTTTATTAAAGCTAAGTTCCATGGATTCCTGCTACTTAATGATCCCTGAGGATGACTGAAGAGTCCTGACAATTCTAGCATTCATCTCTTACTCTGCTACATACACTGTTCATATGTACAACAGTATGAATCACCATTTTGCTCTTTCTTTATAAGTTTCATTTCCACGGCTTGTATGAAGATATGTAATTACACAGCAAATCGGGGAGAAGCCCACCTGTTCTGTTTGAAATTACCATATGTGAAATGGAGGAGCTAACATTGTCATGAGTTATAGCAGCTGACTGTCTGTGAAGTTTTTCTCAGATCTCCCAGGAATGTGAAATAATTCCTATAAATGGGATTTCCATCCCTGGGACTTTAACCTGTGAGCTCCTTGACATAGGTGTCACATCTTATTAGCTACACTGTAAAGTATGATCACTGTTAAGTGATCTATAAAAAAACAATGGTAGATATCCACAGTGTCTTCAGGTGACTCCTTTTGACAAAAAATAAAAGTGTCTACTCAAGGGTCTGGTACCACAGCATCATTCCTCAGTATGAATGCATTTCTGAGCACTCCATTAGCTAGTGGGCAAGGTCAATGTATCCATAAAACTATAGACAACTTGTTCCTTCTTCACTTATGGCCTCACAGTTTTCACTGGGCTGCCCCTCAGGGCCAGGACATCCATGTTATACAGCCAGCCATCAGAAATGCTGCTGCTGGTGGCAGCTGCACAGACCCACTGGCATGGTGGCAGAAGGCTGGGCACGGCCTGTCTGCACTGGAGCACAGTGAGGAGCAGCTCCTGCTCCCCTGGGGCTACAGCAGCCCCTCTGCCATGCCTAGGGCAGCCGTGTGCCATGCCTAGGGCAGCTGTGTGCCATGCCTAGGGCAGCCCCATGCCATGCCTAGGGCAGCTGTGTGCCATGCCTAGGGCAGCTGTGTGCCATGCCTAGGGCAGCTCCATGCCATGCCTAGGGCAGCCCCATGCCATGCCTAGGGCAGCTCCATGCCATGCCTAGGGCAGCTGTGTGCCATGCCTAGGGCAGCCCCATGCCATGCCTAGGGCAGCTCCATGCCATGCCTAGGGCAGCTCCATGCCATGCCTAGGGCAGCCCCATGCCATGCCTAGGGCAGCTCCATGCCATGCCTAGGGAAGCCCTGTGCCATGCCTAGGGCAGCCCTGTGCCATGCCTAGGGCAGCCCCATGCCATGCCTAGGGCAGCTCCATGCCATGCCTAGGGCAGCCCCATGCCATGCCTAGGGCAGCTGTGTGCCATGCCTAGGGAAGCCCTGTGCCATGCCTAGGACAGCCCTGAGCTGTGCTGGCAGCTTATGGCCCTGCCTCATTCAAAACGCACGGGTGTAAATAAAGTTCAAGGAACTTTACAGATCAGGGTCATACTACTTTTCAGTGGCTGGTGTGTATAAAAAGCACACAACGCCTGGCTGTGTGGCAGAAATGCTCTCCCTGGCCATTGTTGCATAGCTCCACACACATTGTTTCCTGCCACAGCAGGGGCATCCCACGGGACACATTTGGCTCCATGGATAGCGAGATGCCAGCTGAGAAATTTGGGAAATGTCAGTGTGAGACACACCACACTAAGAGCATCCTGTATCAGATCCTTAACAAAGAGCATGGAAGTGAGACCAAGTGGCACCAGCAATATCGCAGTCCCCAGTGCTCTACGGGAAGCCAAGGCTGCTCTTGTGTGGACAGAAGAGTTGTCCTGAAAACACCGGAAGCCACGTGTGGAAGAGCTTCTGAAGTGCTCTTGAAGACTTTAACTTTTATTAGAAACTTGCCTTCTTTCTATCAGGTGCCTTGGGAGGATCAGGTTGTCCTCATAGAGCAGAACTGGGCCCCTCTTTTTGTTGTGGGCCTGGCACAAGAAGGGGTGGAGTTTGACCTGAGAGAGATTTCAGCTCCTAGCTCATTAAAAAAAATCCTCCTCAATCAGTCTTTGACAGCTACCAAAGAACTGGGCAGCTCATCAGTGGGAGCATCTTTAGAAGAAGTTCAAAAGGTGAAGAATTTATTGTGGAAATTCTGGGACCTGGACATAAGTGCAAAAGAATATGCCTATGTTAAAGGCATTATTCTTTTTAATTCTGGTAAGTCCTCCCTGAAATTACATAGATGATTATGTGTCTAGAAGGACATTTGGCTTTTTCATTTGCATATAGAAAAATGGTTAGTTTTACTCTTTTCTGTGAATCATAGAATCATAGAATGGTTTGGGTTAGAAGGGACCTTAAAGATCATCTAGATCCAAGCCCCCTGCATTGGCAGGGACACCTCTCACTAGATCAGATTTCTCAGAGCCCCATCCAACCTGGTCTTGAACATTTCCAGGGAGGGGGCTTCCACAACTTCCTTAGCAACCTGTTCCAGTGTCTCACCATCCTCATAGTGAAGAATTTCTTCGAATATCTCATCTATATCTACCTTCTTTCAGCTTAAAGTAATTGCCCCTTGCCCTCTTGCTACAAGCCCTTGTTAAAAGTCCCTCCCTAGCTTCCCTTGATCGTGACACCCTGTAGCCCCTTCAGGTACTGGAAGGCCACTGTAAGGTCTCCCTGGAACCTTCTCTTCTCCAGGCTGAACAATATAGCTAAATGTTCTCACAATTCTATGTTTCACAATTTAATGGTTTTCTGCCTGAAGTGGTTCCTTGGATGTGTGCAGTAGTCACCCCCTGTAAGCTGAAACAGCTTCTATAAAACAAATGTTAAGTCATAAAGAATTAACTGTATCTCTTCAAACTGATTTCCAGTTAAAAGGTAACGCAGCAGCCTCACCCATAGCACAGCAAAGGAGAGATGGTACATGGGTACATGGTGTGAGTATTAGAAGTATTTTAACAGAGACTTCCTCTGTAGGAAGAACACTGGATAAGGTAAAATAATCTATATAATCTGATTTTTATCAAAGCAAAGAACCCCAAAACTGTATTGAGGTTACATAGCTTTTATTTATTTATTATTTTGTTATCTCTACATTCAAAGCCTGGGACAGCAGTCATGGAGTAAACTCAGACTAGTGATTGCATCCTCTCATTTTTGGTGCCAAGTTCAGTCTCTTTAGGAAAGAAGGTCAGCACCACGGGGCACGTGAGTCATTAAAAGCTAAGCACTAAAGTCCACTAAAGTAAATGGAAAGACTTAGTGACTCCGGTCTGTTCTGGCTCAGATCCCTGACTCCTTCCACAGCAATCGCTGCTGCTTGGCTGCACTGTCAGCAGTGTGCTATACTTGGGACTGCACCAAGAGGATACTTGAATGCTTCAGTTATTCCATGATATTTCTTGTGGTGAATGGTTTATAGGCTGCTTGAAGGCTCTAAGTGACTTTATATTCGTTTCCAATAGGATTCAAATTCTTATTCTTGAGATGTAATGTCATCCAGATGTTTGGTATTGTCCTGTGTGTCTACGCCACAGCATCAAACCAGTGGAGTTTGTTTCAGTGAAAGCTGTTTTCTCAAGTTTTCACAATAAAGCCAGGCTGAAAGAAAACACTGGTTATACCCAGGGTGATGATAAGAAGAGAAAGCCCTCATCTGCAGCAGCTTACACGGTTTGACTAGCAGGCATTTTTATTATCTCTGTGGATAAACGTGATTTTCACTTAATGAAGGAGAAAGCAGCAGCAGAAGCAGTGTGTTATGTTCTGAATTTGTGCTTTGCATCTCCTGCTGCTTCCCTGGAGGTGCTGTATGAGACATCCAGCAGCCTTTCACACTGTCTGCAGACACTGTCCAGAGTTCAAGGGAGACTCCCTAGTCCTTAGGTGGGATGACCCTGCTCTCTGGAGGCACTTACATCTGTGGGGTGCAGAAGGCAGCTGGGAGGACCTCAGGTAAGTCTGCATTGACTCCAGATGAAACAGAGTCACAGTCTAACTCTGGGCTGAAACAGGTACTCAGGGATTATACACAGCCCAAACCACCTTTTCACTACCTGTTTTGCTGCAAACAAATCTGTACGGTTATTTCACAGTTATTGTTTTTAATAATTTTTAACACTTTTCACCACATTCAGAAAATGTTTTCTACATACATGGAGCACATTTTCAGCTGCCATCTTAGTTCTGGCCAAATCCTAATTCTAAGCGGATTTTAGGCAGCCACCAATAGTGGCAGTGCTAAACTCTCCTGGATCATGGAGTAGCACGTGTGGGCTCCTACTCTGTATGTTTATTACTGTTAGGACCACCAAAACTGGCTGAGACAAAGGGGAAGAACCAGGCATGGAGCAGTCCAGAGCTGGATATGAGTTGGAGTTCAATGAGGTGCCCAGACATGCAGCTGTAGCAGCACAGCTGGGCCAGTGCTGGGGCAAGACGAATGACAAACAAGCATGGCATAGCTTTAGTTTTGACCTGGGAAACGACACCAAACTGACAGGTCTGAGGGACAGGATGCCATTCAGAGGGACCTGGACAATCTAGAGAAGTGTGAACCTGTTCAACAAGGCGAAGTGCAAGGTCCTGCACATGGGTTGGGGTGATCCTCAGTGTTAACACAGGCTGGGGGAAGAAGGGATCAAGAGCAGTCCTGCAGAGAAGGACTTGGAGGTACACTGGTGGATTAAAAACTGGAAAATGAGCTGGCAATGTGTACTCGCAGCCTAGAAAGCCAACTGTGTCTTGGGCTGCATCAAAAGGAGCATGACCAGCAGGTTGAGGGAGGTGATTCTGCCCCTCTGCTCTGGTGAGATCCCACCTGGAGTATTGTGTACAGTTCTGGAGCCCTCACCACAGGACAGACATGGACCTGTTGGACTGGTCCAGAGGAGGGTCACGAAAGTTATCAGAGAGCTAGAGCACCTCTCCTGTGAAGACAGGCTGAGAGAGTTTGGGTTCAGCCTGGAGAAGAGAAGGGTTATTGTGGCCTTTCAGTACTTAAAAGAGGCTTGTAAGAAGTATGGGGACAAACTTCTTAGTAGGGCCTGTAGTGATGGGACAAGGGGTAATGGTTTTAAACTAAAAGAGGGTAGATTCAGACTAGATATAAGGAAGAAATTTTTTACAATGAGGGTGGTGAGGCACTCTAACAGGTTGCCCAGAGACGTGGTAGACACTCCACCCTTGGAAATATTCAAGGGCAGGTTGGATGTGGCTCTGAGTAATCTGATCTAGTTGAAGACGTCCCTGCTCATTGCAGAAGGGTTGGACTAGATGACCTTTAAAGGTCCCTTCCAATGCAAACCATTCTATGATCTCTTGTGGTATAAAGATTGTGCTTACTACCATAAAAAAAGTCCCTTTGGGAACAGGTTTGTAGAGAGCATGGGGTGTGGGTCCTCCTGCTAAAGCCCGATTTGTGCAGTACTTCTGTGTGGAAGGCTCTGACTGGGTTACTGATTGACCATGTCTGGGCCAGCAAGAACCTGTGAAGGAGAAAGCGTGAGCCCAGCCCCTGTGGGGAAATAGGCAGCCCTGCTTCACCTGAATCCAGAGTCTCCAGAAGATATTGTCATACTTGCTCATCCCAGAGGTACTTTAGCTAAGAGGCTCTGGAGAGGTCAAAGTGTGCATGGGTGAAGGGCCCAGATGCAAGGCCATCTCTAAGATTCAGGTAATAAGTCAAAGAGAGAAGCAGGTTGGACTGTCCCACTGAACATGCATGAACAGCAGATACTGAGATGAAACTGCTCTTGCTGCTATTGACAACTGTCCGAAAAGCTATGAGGAACTGCACTGTGAAGAGATGGGAATTGGGAAAAATAGTGCTGTTTTGGTGTCACTGCCATATAAACATGTACTTACAGAGTTGTATATGTATACACAAAACTCCATCAAGGCAGTGACAGGACTTCTGTTTAAAAAAAGATGCACTTAAGAGTTTTACAGTTCAGCTGGAAACGTGTTTGACTGAATATTATTATAACAGATCTCAGAACAAGAATTTTCTCCCTATTTGTAAATTAAAGCCTGTGTTTGATTGCATATAAAAGAAGACCAAATGGGGAAATTAAGCACATTTGAAGGGATATAAGCAATTGCGGTTTCATCCTGAATACGCAAAATCCTGACAGCTTCCTTTCCATGAAAAATCTAACACTTGGAACCATTCTTACAGCTTGCAGCTGGCGGCAATGCTGGGGGAGAAGATGGCTTTTCCAAACCCTTCATTGCTGGCTAGACTGGTTGCAGGCTTTGCCGAGGCTTCTTCTTCTCTGGCAGTGATGTCTAGGAAGAAGAGAGCTGCTGAAGCCTGACAAAGGGCAGACAGCCACAGACTGGAAAAAAAAGCCCAACCAGCTTGGTTTTGCCCTAATGTAGGGCACTAGGCAAGAAGGCAGAACATCCCACACTTAATTGAATGGTCCTATGCGAAACGCTCCTTGGTCTAAGCTATTCAGATCCCATCCCAGGGAGGTATGGAGTCATCACTGTAGAAGATGCTAAGCAGGGTTGGAGTGTGTGCTTGGAGATAGGTTAAAATAAGATGTGAGAGGCAGGAGAGGCAGAAGGCAAAACTACCCCTGTCCAGGCTGCACCAATACTGGCAAAGAAAAGGTTATCTTCAGGCAGTGAGGACAGGAGGCAATAGGTTCCTGAGAGCTACGTAACAAGGCAGTCTCACCAGAGGCAAAGGATAAACATGGAATGTCCTTTGAACTGAGCACTGGCACCCACAATGACCCTCAGTGAGCCAGCAGGTTTGAAGTCATGCCATGGGAGATACATGACTGAGACTCAAAATTGTGACTCCATCAGGCAGAGACCTCTGCCTCTTCAGAAATGACTGAGGAAAGAAAATACAATACCAGGAAATTCAATTACTTATCCTACTCCTGTGGGTCATGATAAATCTCACAGAGAACCTTTATGTTCTTCTGTAAATGAAGGTATTTAGATAGCATGGTTAACCATAGTGCCCCAGCTAGTCTAACAAGCAGAGGTAACAACAGGAGGGAGATGAAGCTGGGTAGACTGGAAACCTATGTCTTTGGGCTGCCAGCCTGCTTGCTGCTCCAAGCCACCACCTCCATCTTCCTGATGTTACCTACCCATTTTAGATTAGAGCCAGAATGTTTTCACCTACATTCTCAATATCACTGGTGGGTAGACAACACTAGAAAGCTTCTTCTCCATCTGTACTGAGTAAAGTTACCTTCTGTTACCATTTCAAAGCTGGATTTAATGTAATAGGCTAGATTCCAATATGCTTACTATGCTGCTCAATATTCCTTCAAATTACTGAACTATGCATATCTTCTTTTTCCAAAAAGTATGTTTACAATGCTGTTACTGTTTTCTACTGAAAGTAGTACTATAAGCTAGAAAGCCAGACACCCATCAGTATGGAGGGCACAGAATGAGAGTGTGTTTACTCAAGGTGTATTATTTCACTTTTTGTTTTGACAGGATGCCACGTCCTAAAGTGTCTCCCCTATGTACAAACACTGCAGCAAGAAGCTCAGCAAGCCTTGATGGACTTTATCTCAGCAATGTTCAATAGAAACCTAGACAGGTTTGCTTGGATTCTTCAGCTGATCGCCTCTCTCCAAGAGGTGGATGCAGAGGCTATTGAAGAGCTCTTCTTCAGGCCCATCCTAGGAGAGGCCACCCTAAATGTATTACATCTAGAAACCCTATATATCAAGCCAGACTCACTGTGGAAGTACATGACATCTGTGCTCCCAAATACCTACTTTTGAACAGATGAGAGGATTTTATGAGCTAAACACATTTCAAACAAATAATTGATGCATCTTTGTAATCTATATATATTTTTTGTATGATTAAGTAATTTTATAAACATTTTAGAATTAAAAGCAGAGAAATTACTCTGTGTACTTTCAAAAACCTTTAGTCTAATGCATTCAAAGACTGTCTAGAAACACCAGCATACTTTCTAGTCGTGCTAGGTTCAACTGTATTATTTCTAGTGAGTATTTTAATAGCTGTTAAAAATGATACAATATGCTTTTGGCTTTCCCGAAGTTTTTGCTTTCAGGAAAAGGGGCAGTGGTAAATTTTATTCAGTGCATGACCAATTGAAGATTAATACGTACATAAAAGGTTGATCAATGGTAAAATCAGTATAAATCCTTCCTTGTCCTGGGATGTCATTCCCTGATCCCAACCCCTTTTCTGTTCCACTGTGAACTCTAGTCCTTGGCTGTAATTGCTTGATGGAGCTCTACCTTACTAACTCCTTTATTATAGATTCCTTTTCTAAGTCTTGCAGTAACATATGGGCATTAAATCCCTCTCCCATTATCATAGAATCATAGAATCATAGGGGTTGGAAGGGGCCTTTGAAGATCATCAAGTCCAACCCCCATGCTGCAGCAGGAACACCTATGGCAGATCACAGAGGAACACATCCAGACGGGTCTTGAAAGTCTCCAGAGAAGGAGACTCCACAACCTCTCTGGGCTGCCTGTTCCGGTGCTCTGTCACCCTCACAGAAACGAAGTTCTTTCTCATGTTGAGGTGGAACTTCCTGAGTTGTAACTTGGTGCCGTTTCCCCTCATCCTATCACAGGGCATCACTGAAAAGAGATTGGCCCATGCTTGACACCCACCCTTCAGATATTTATAGACTTTAATAAGGTCCCTTCTTAGTCTTCTCTTCTCTTTTCAAACTCTTTCCCTGACTAAGAAACTGAACAATATGATTCAAAAATTTCTTGACTAGACAAAAGTCATTGTTTGGGATTGTTTCCACAATGGGAATAACAAAGGTTGAAAGACACTGTGTTATGCCGTAAGCAGCAGGACTAATGTAGCCCAGTTTCCTACATATTTAAGAACCTTCCCCTTTAGCCCTCCCTGCACCCTTTTATAATTACCCTCATTTCCCTCCAAACAGATGGCAGATGTTCCTTGGGCAGCAGAAATGCTGAAAAACGGTTTTCTGCAGATGTGTACAATCTGTTCCTCCATCTCTCACTGCAAGAGTTCCACGTCTCCACCTCCAAGTGTGCTACGGCATGCCCCGCAACATCTCACTGTCTCCTATTTGTCTGGCTGGAGAAGAGGCAGCATGTGTTGGGGTTGGTGCCAAGCTATGTGTGTGTTGACTGGTCATCCATCAGGATGAAAAAAACACTGAGCTTATATTTTAGCAGCAGCAAATGAAGCTATTTGTATCTCTTTCCTGTCTCATCACTCTCCCAGCGGTTTCCACAGAACTTGGAAGAATTAATTTCTGAGGCTTTTTCAGACGAGGGTCCAATCTAGTTTTGTTTAGCAAGAGAGCTCAAATTCACCAAATGGGGACTGACAGGCAGGTCGGCAGACAGGAGAACAAAGAGCTTAATCCATGCTTCCTCAGAAAGTCAAGCTAAAATCAAAACAAAAAGAACTTACATATACACATGCACATCAACACATTGGTATACAGAGAGGGATGTTCAAAGGACTTTAAAAGAAAGTCAATCAAGGAAAAAAGAAGTTTAAATAAGAAGAGTTTACTACCTACCAGTTTTGACTAAATACCACACATTTTTTCCCCACTTTGGTAACTGAGTGATAAATTGTAAAAATAAGGGAAAAAAAGCAAACTGCAAGCAAGACAAACCACTTAAGCCCCTGGGTACTAGTGATCATGGAAGTAACAACCTCTACAGTAAAAACAATGCACCTTCCTATGTCACAAGCTAACCAAACCTTTCAGAAATTAAGATTTTGGACTGATGCTTTCCATGGAAAGCCTTCAGGCTAGCAGTTTTCAGTAGGTTTTTGTTAAAATAGTTCAATAGTACTGCCACGGATCAAGTGGTGTGTGGTAACATGGTATTCCATGGTTAGTTGTTTGTGTTAGTGAATGGAAACATTACTTCCGGAGCTGTCAATGCTTTTTAAGAGTCACCTAAGCCATGTACATCCAAAAATTGTATTTTTACATTTGGTATTAACAATATAAAATGACAGTAGACATAGGAGTTTCTCTCAAACACCTCTCTACCAGCTCTCTACCAGCTTCTACCTTCTGGCTACTACAAATGCTCCACTTGCACTGGTGACAGTGTGGCACAGGCCAGGGCTGCGGGAGCAGGACCAGGCTGGCCTCGCATACGCAACAGCTTCTGCACTGAGGATGGGAAGAATATCCCTGCTCTGATCTCAGTGCTTCCACTGCTGGTGTGACAAGAGGGGAAGAAGCACCCTCAGCTCAGTGGAAAAAGCAAGGAATTTTGGTAAGAGGCAAAAAAAGTACAGAAAACCTGTAAAATGAGAAATAGTCATGGATGGTTAGAGATAGGAGCAAAAATGGAGATCAAAAAATGCAGGAGAGAGGGACAGAAGCAGGTTATTAACAGACCTAATTTCTGTGTAGTGTCCAGCTTACCTTCATAAGCCAAAGGCCTGCTCAGTGATTCACCAACAACCTGGACCCAGGACAACGTTCACAATTCAGTAGCCTGAAATTCAGGCTACTGAGAGGACACCAGACAGGCTCTGCTCACAGCTTGACTTCTTATCAAAATCTGCTTCAAGGTCTTTGACTTTATCTTCGAGGTATAAAATGGCTTCAATTCAACTTTCTTTGAATTGGGGGGCACAGTGCCAACAAATTCCCATGGCTTGGCTCATCCAAAAGACCATGTGATACTTGTTGACTACTCTGTTATCCTATGAGTGCCTATGTAAACCAGCTGACTGAAAAGAATGCCTAGCGCCCTGTAGTGAAGATCATAGTCAAGATCCTGGGTTTTCAAGATGGTGTTAACTTCTGCCATGAAAGCAAATACTAGCTTCAAAGGGAACTCCCACAAGATCTGATACTCACGGCCCTCACCTCAATGTGCTCTTAATACCAGATTCAGTCCTTCAACAGGTACTTAACACATCTTCTTTAGTCTGTATGGAATTAAAAAAACTCAACAACCTTGAGCTAAAGCTGTATGCAACCAAACATTCCCTGTCTCACTGACCTCATCACAGAGAGAGCATGAATGTTAATTATCATTTGCTTCATATCCTGTTCAAAGGGCCTGAGAAATTACTGTCTTGATGAGGTCAGAGTAAGAATCTGTATTTAATGTAATTAAGCTGCATGTGAAGGTGGAGGCTGTGAAGGTACAGGAGGCAGGCAGGAACTGGAGAGGTGAAGGATCATGAGCAGAGGTTAGGAGCAAATGAAGGAGCTTCCCCTGGAAGGAGGAAAGGCACAACACAAAACAACCTTTAGAAATCAAAGCAAATAATGTATTGGAATGAACAAGCAGAGACAGAAATGAACAGAAGGCAAGAGGAAGAGAAGGGATAATTGCCCACCCTCTCAAAAAAAAAAGAAAAAAAAAGAGATAAAAAAATTGATAAGGTTTATTACTACTACTACTTGGATTGAAGCAGAAGCACTGGTTCTCTGGCTACGAAATCCACCAGCAAATTACGTGTATCCATCCCCCTCTAGTGCCTAGAAAATGGTTGTATTGTCACCACCCAGAATGTGAGCTGAGCTGATGGAGACCTGCCAAATACAGTACCTAGTGCTGTTGATGACCCAGGGAGAGCTTTATCACTCAGAGACACCTCTCCCAGTTGCTGACTATTTCAAAATACTGTATGATAATATATTTTTAAATTGTTAGAAGAAATCGACATTTTCACTATAAAAAATGAGAATGTAAATGAAATTTGCTTGTGAAACCTTACTTCAGCCTCCTTCTGAATATGATCCTTAGTTTTCTTAATGACCTAATTACCAACTCCTATAGTTTTCCCGCAAGATTCCTTGCCTTATGTGGGGCAAAGAGTGGTCTGTGCTGTGGGAATTTGTTACGACTGTGCAATGGAGGAGACTGCTGTCTGCTAAGGATCAGCTGCTTTTGTTGCAGCACCAACAGAGCAGAACTTAGATTAAAATGGGTCTGCAGTGACAGAAACAATTATCTTACAGTTAAATCAGATGAATGACACCTTACAGACTGTGAGGCAACCACAGAAACTCAAATGACAGGCACTTTGAAGTGTCCACGAATAAAGCTGCTACTGACTATGTTATATGAAATACAAGTTTTTCGTTTTTTTTTCATAGTGGCAAACACAGGGCCTGGGGAAGTGTGGTGGTGTGGTTTGTGGAAGTCAATCAGCTCTCACAGCTGCAAGTCAGGTCATGACAAACTGCATCTCACACTTCCAAAATGCTGTATAGTGCTATAAGCACTGAAAAATCAGTCCATACACCCCCAAAGCCCAGGTAATCATTCAATGGCTCTAATCTTTCCGCTTTCATTCCTCCTTTGTAAAAAGAAGTCATAATAATATTGCCTCTTTTTGTGACCAAACTTTGAAGATACTAGTGTTTGTAAAGAGCTAACAAATGCTGTACCTGAGCACGTTACAGAGTCCCACTGAAAAGAAATAATTCTCTGTTCTATGCTATATTCAACAGCATGCAGTAAAATAATGCAGAGGCTTACACACACTACAGGGAAAGGATAAAAAGAGAAGATACCAAAGAATAAGATTGAGTAAGCACTGAGTATGGCAGGGATCCTGTGGCAAAAATAACATGTCTTTTGCTATGGTGGGACCCACCTTGCAAGCCAGTCACTTGCACTGTCTCTAGAACACAGACAGAATGATGAGCATGCTCCAGGGGAGCTACGCCTCCCTCCTCTCAGACAGCTATCTTAGCTTTTGATGAATCACACTATGAAGTGCTTTACCTCTGCCTATTGATATAGCTGGGGAGCCTACCTGACCATTTGAGATTCACTGACTAACTTTCAGATGGTAAAAGTGAGATTAATCCCACCTCTACAATACATACAGAAGTAGTCTTGATCTGGTTTGCATATGTAGAATTTTAATGTATTACGTTAGCATGCTTAGCTTTGCAGTCCTGATCTTTATACAGTAGGTTTTAGACTTACACTTCCAGCTAAATGTATATTTCTAATAAACAAAAGCTATCTGATATAGGCTTGGAATCAAAGATAATTCAGTGATTTTATTCACCTGCCCAGAAAGGACTAAGAAGACACACTATTTTCTGAGAAAAAAATAATCTATTTTGTTTAAGTAATATCAGATTTCAAAGTCACATGGGACATCACACTTATATATTTGTATCCTTATCTATATCAGTAGTTTTATGGTGTTTGTTTGTTTGTTTTGTTGTTGGTTTTTTTTTCCTGTGGAATACCTTTATTAAGTCTTTTGTAGAAATGTAGGTATTTAATTCAAAACCGAAATTTTCTCTTTTGCTAGAAAACTCTTGCAACTCATAATCTCAGTCTTAGATACAATTTTATTTTCAGCTGAGCCAACTATTGTAGGGTACAGATATGTGAAAAATGTGGTGCTGTACTTCATATGCATGTAGTCACACAAGGAAACATATGCTACTTATTTCCATCACAGGATAAAAACAGCCAAACTCAGGGGAAAAAAAAACAAAACAAAACTGGAGACAAGTTTCTATAATAAAGGTATAGGCTAAGGAAGCTCCAGTGGTTTTAAAGACAAAAAACAATCTCACTGAAACCAGTTGTTATTAATTGTACAGAAATCCTCAGTCTTTTCCAGTGGGGCCAGGAGAGGGGAGGGTGAGTCAGTAGTTTAGTTTTGCTTGGGCTTGTTATCAACTGTCGTCCTAGGTGAGGTTGTGATTTTGAAAGTACAAGTTGTCATCTTCATGTGCGCTCACTCTCAATCTCTCTGCCTGGGGAGGTAACAGAAATGTTGCAAGGTGAAGCACTCCATATCTCATTTAAGATAAGAACTTCTTCATCAAAGGAAGACGTGGTCACAGCTATCTCCTAGCAGGTAGTCTCAGGAGCCAAGAATGCAAAGCTTCAAGTAGTGTGGGAATGATCCCATTTCAGTCACAGCAGAAACAGTGTGAGCCATGCACACTCCCATAGGGATGCTTATTAGGAGGGCAAAATGGAAATTTAGTGTGGCTGAGACAGCAGTCAGGATGGCAAGAGAGGAATTTGTAAAATAAAGCTCTTGTTTACACAGATGACCATGCAGTGAAGGGTCTAGCAATCTTTGCCCACCAGCAACTTATTAGCAATTCAAAACAATCTGTAATATGCCTATAATATACAAATATTTGCTTCCAAATATACAGATACCAGTCAGTGCATTGGAACCTAACTTGATGCAGTAGGTGGCTGTGGTCACTGCAGCAAGAGCAGGGGGTTGTTCGTTTTATGAGGACCAATTTAACTTTTGGGAGCATGATGCAAAGCATGATAACAGGCAAAGGATGCTCTGACTAGGAGGAACAGTGGCATCATCTCCACTGTGCAAGAAGTGACCAGAGAGACGTTGCAGGTGGCTCCTGAGAGCGCTGCTGTGGTACCCTGGATTAGTAGATGTTGCTAGGACATTTCTTCTGGGATCTCGAGTCCCCTCAGTCCGGCTACATCAGTTTGTACACTCCCTGCACTCTCAATCTAAGTAGTTTTCACATTCTTCTGAGGTACCAAATACATGATCCCTGCACAGCCTTCTGAGGGTTTATGGTTAGGCGTGGACTCCCTTGCCCATGCTCCAAGTTAGATAAAAGCAAGCCAGTTGAGATCTGAAAGTCAAGTATTTGCACAGATTTAACAACTTGGGCACAGCCCTGGGCCACTCCAGCTACACAGATTCCAGAAGTGGGTGGCATCCCGTTGGCTTGGAAAATGAGTGAGGCAAATATGTGTCTGTCTGCACCTGTCCTGGTCAATATATTTGAGTCAACAGCATTATTATTAGGAAGATAAGATAAGTGCAGAAAGTAGGAAGGTCCTCCAACATCCAATCTGGCTCTCTCATAATGCATATCAATCTTGTATATGATTACATCCCCAAATTTATCAAATTTATCAAACTCCACCTAAAAATAATCTAGGATATGTTTGCATGCTCTGTTCTTAATGGGACAGCACTCAGAGTGTCTCGATCTGATGGTGATGAACCATCTAATTCCAATGCTAAATCATTAATGACTAATATGGACACTCTTTCTTGTACCAGTATTGTCATTCAATTCAAATAGCTTTTCTCACTCTGAGGTGTTAATCCAAGACACATATAGGCAACAGTTGTGTCCCCTATCCATTTGCCTCTGTCATCCCCTCCTGCCATCCCTACTCTGATAGTTTTCAACATCTGGTCCATATATCAGTGTCTTGTTTTTGACTGATGGCCTAATGCTCTGTTCACTTGATCTCCTTGAGTCAGAGGATGAATCTCTCTGGTACAGAGAATAAGCTCATATTTGCTCCCATCTGTTCTCTCCTTCACCCAGAAATAATTTTGTTTCCTGTTCTGTGTCATAGTTTCATTGCTCTGCCTTAGGCTTCACCTCTGAGCTATCTCAATCATATCTTCCTCTCCTCTGTTGCAACTGGCTTCCCTGATTTTCTCTTTTGCCATTCCATCATCTGCCTGCTTTTTCACATCCCTTTCCATTATTGCAAATTCATTTCTCATTTTTATTCTTCTCTGGTTTCTTTTTGGTTTGGTTTGGTTTGTTTTTTTTTGCCACTGCATCCTTCTTGCTCTATTACCCTTCAGGTTCTTTTCCTAGATCCCAGCCTTAAAGAAAGGATAAAAATCCTAAGACTTCCTCCTACAAATTGCTACACAAACCACCCTTGCTGTTGTTTGTTTTGGACAGGTAGAGTGTTGCTTGCAAGAGTAGTTTTGCCTTTGGTCTTCTCTGTAACAGTCTTTCACAAGAAGCTGAATGTGTGTAGTCACAGGCACTAGCTTTGACAGTGAAACCATCAGTAACCACCTCCTGACACATTTGAAGGAAAACAGCCCTAGGCATTCACCTACTGCAATCTAAATTATCCCAGTATCTTGCAGACCTGAACAAAACCACTCTTGTTTTCTATCTCATCCTACTTCTTGTTGTCATCTTCTCAGCATGCTAAGAAAAGCGTACTAAGACAGCACACTTCTTTCTTATCACCAATCTCATTTCTGAGTGATGTGAGAAGCCTAGCAGAGAAGACAGAGCAAGACAATATAGAGCATGAGTCTTCACAGGGTCATCATATGCCTAGGAAACACACTTTGTCCTGCTGCTCTCCTGGATTTTTTTACTTCTCCAGGTAACCTGTTTCTACTGTCCTGCCTGAGATCCCCCTTTCAAAGGAAATTCTTTCATTCATTAATTTGACATAGTTGAGACCAAGCGCTTTCCTCCTACCTTACAGTGAAACGTTGTCCTTCTTTGCATTCTGAAATATGTTTTAGTTTACTGGGGGCTCAACAAATGTAGAGTTTGTTACCTAAATAGTTCAAGACAAACAAAAATAAACTGTTTTATGCTCTCCGTAAAATGAGATGAGGCAGAATGACAATAAAAATTAATTATTTTTTTGTGCTGGAGCAGATTATTTGCCATGGTCTTGTCTTTCTTACATCCACCTCAAAAAGTAGACAGAAGATATAAAATCCTGCAAAGGGAGCTGAACTTTGTCCTCAAAGTTTGCAAACAACTATAATTTCTAAGGAGGATCCAGTGAGAATGAATCTTGTTTAGGTCCTTGCATTCTCAAAATATGACAATATCTCATAACATGCTTATCCTCTTCTGGGGCAGACTTTCACAGCTGATTGTGAAACAATGAAAGGAGCAAAGGCACAAATGGAAATCTTCAGGATTTGGGCCCACCTGAGTAAGCAGCTCTGGACATTTCTGATACAACTGTGAAAAACTCTGATAATAGATAAACAATCTTCTCCAGCTTCAGGCATATGGTAACCCACATGTGAATCATGCAGACTGAAAAAACCTTTCCTTTCTGAAGATCCAAATATTTCACACTACTTAACCACAGTTTTAAAAACATAAGGCACAATAAGTGATTTATGATTGCTCC
The DNA here is from genome assembly GCA_020745705.1 of Hemiprocne comata. Classification (NCBI taxonomy): domain Eukaryota; kingdom Metazoa; phylum Chordata; class Aves; order Apodiformes; family Apodidae; genus Hemiprocne; species Hemiprocne comata. Next base: position 107,449,065 of record CM036588.1, read on the forward strand.
TCCCCTTTCCCTAAAGATAAGTAAATTGTCTCTGCCCCAGACCGAGTCAACAGCATTAGCCAATGTACTGTTAGGTACCAAGCTAGTGAGAGTGTAACAGTATCTGGACTCTCTTCAGGAGCTCCATGTCCTTCTTGTTTTGGGGGCTCCAGAACTGGACACAATACTGCAGGTGAGGTTTCACCAGAGCAGAGTAGAGGGCAAAAATCACCTCCCTTGACCTGGTGACCACACTTATTTTGATGCAGCCCAGGATATGGTTGGCTTTCTGGGCTGCAATCACACATTGCTGGCTCCTGTTGAGCTTATCATCAATCAACATCCCCAAATTCTTCTCCTCAGGTATGTTCTCAATCTGTTCTCCACCCAGCCTGTAACTGTGTTTGGGATTGCCCCAACCCAGCTGCAGGACCTTGCACTTGGCCTTGTTGAACTTCATTAGGCTGTTATGGGCCCACCTCTCAAGCCTGTCAGGGTCCCTCTGGATGACCTCCCTGCCCTCCAGTGTGTCGACCAGACCACACAGCTTGGTGTGATCAGTGAACTTGCTGAGGGTGCACTCAATTCAATTGTCCATGTCGCTAACAAAAATGTTAAGCAGCATCAGTCCCAATACTGACCCCCAAGGAACACCACTCATCACGCTCCCCACTTTGAGCCATTGATTGTAGCTCTTTGAGTGCAACCATCCAGCCAATTCCTTATCCACTGAGTGGTTAATCTGCCAAGTCCATGTATCTCCAATTGAGAGACAAGGATTTTGTTCAGTACAGTGTCAAATGCTTTGCATAAGTCCAGGTAGATGACATAAGTTGTTTTTCCCTTTTCCATCAACACTGTAATCTCATCATAGAAGGCCACCAAATTGGTCAGGCACGATTTGGCCCTAGTGAAGCCATGCTGACTGTCACCAAACACCTCCTTCTTTTCCCTGTGTCTTAGCACAGTTTCCAGCAGGATCCATGATCTTGCCAGGTGCAGAGGTGAGACTGACTGGTCTGTAGTTCCCTGGGTCTTCTTTTTTTCCCCTTTTGAAGATGAGGGATATGTTTCCCCTTTTCCAGTTAGTGGGAACTTCACCGGACTGCCGTAATTTGTCAGATATGATGGACAGTGGGTAAGGAAGTTCACCTGCCAGTTCCCTCAGGACCTGTGGATGTATCTTATCAGGTTCCATGGATCTGTGCACCTTCAGGTTCCTTAGATGGTCTCAAACCTGATCTACCCCTGCCATCCAGTACCTGAAGGGGGCTTAATGAGAAAGATAGGATAGACCTTTTACTGGTCCAATAGGATAAAGGGTAATGGTTTTAAACTAAAAGAGGGTAAATTTAGACTAGATGTAAGGGAAAAATTGTTTTCGATGAGGGTGTTGAAACACTGGAACAGGTTGCTCAGAGAGATGATAGACGCCCCATCCCTGGAAACATTCAAGGTCAGACTGGAGGGGGCTCTAAGCAACCTGGTCTAGCTGAAGATGTCCCTGCTCTTTGCAGAGGGGTTGGACTAGATGATTTTTAAAGGTCCCTTCCAACCCAAACCATTCTATGATTCATTCTCCCAGTCCCTGCCTTTGCCTTTTAGATCCAGCTTTCATGCTCACAGCCATGGTGGCCATGGGACTGTGATGTGCACAGCCAGTAAGTATTTAAGTTTGGAAGGAAGCTGATTTTCTGCACACCAAGTTAATAGAATCTGTTGCTTAAAGTCTTCTTGTAGTACCATCATTATTACTCGGTTTGGAATTTTTAACTATTGAAGATTTCTGTTTGGATATGCAGTTTTCCTCAGGATTGCCTATGTCTGGACTGGGCAGATACAACACAGTGACTGAAACAGACTAAGATGAAAAATACTGAATCCAAATCCAAGCAGACATGTAGACCTCACAAATACTGAGATTAATGCCTGTGTGCTTACTGTCAGTGCTCTCTGGCAAGGCCAGAGCTGAACTTGGGGGAACAAACGGCTCCTTGCTTCCAGACACGATTGCTTGGGACAAAAGAGACACACTGTAGGAGTTGCTACCACACATTTTTCTGTGAACAATGGATCTCAGTCTCTCTGCTGCCACTCATTCAGTCACATTAAAACTGCATCAAGCTGAATTTCTCTGCATATCAGGCTAGTCAGTAACAAATCCACAAAATGTCCCTCCTGTGCTTTTCCTCCTAACAAACTGGTAGGGCACACTGCAGCTGTCTTGTATTTTCTGGAATCATTACTTCTTTATTTGGGAGGAGTTTATCACATAAACATATGGAAAAATCTGCACTGGGACTTTCCAGTTAAGCACATGTGACAATATCCAATATCTGTGGCACAGTTCCTACCAAAGAGTTTTAAGGAATAAATATTTTAGGGGCTGCTCCTGCCAGGGACTTAATTCTGTGTCTCTGGGAAATGCTGAGCATAGGCACCCTTAACTCCTACAGAGTCACTACTAGTGGAATTAACTTCCCATACATCAATCATCGCATGAGTTATCAAGCAGGCAAGTCTCGCTCTGTGATTCCTACCACCTACCCTTTCACCTTTGACATCCACTGCAATTCTAAAATCAGTAGCCATCTATATTTAGAGAAACAAATGCCAGCAGTATAAATTCTTTATCTTTTCCCATCCCTCCTGTGTCAGCCTGGGTATGTAAACCCCATCACTTCAATCTTCTTGTAGCTACGCTATGTAAAACATCCTTATTTCTAGCTGGACCCAGACAAAAGCCCTTACAACCAGTCTAGAATCAAGGCTCCCCACTAATGCCTGCTGGAATTAGCCTGGCCTAGGGGCTACTTCCAGCAGTCAGATTTACCCTGACCAGAAGCAGAAGTAGAGATTAGAAGTAGGGATACAACTATGGTGAGATTTAATTTTTAGAGAACTCCCAGTAGGATGAATATGCCTTGTTTTTTTCTCATTTGAAAAAAGGGTTGCACAGAAATAAAATCTGGAACAGTTTTGATGAAAGCAGTGAGCCCTGTTGGTAAGTCATTTAATAATTAACTAGACAAAGCTCTTGACAGCTCACAGTAGGAAATAATTCTGATTCAAAAAGGGTGGAGAGAACAATCTGGCAGATCCATATTTCAACATATGTATTGCGTATCATCAAGTAAATCTTTACTGTTCCCTGCCACCTAATGGTGTATGAGAAAAATTACAAATCAGTGAGACATTCCTCAAGTTATGCTAATTCTAACAGACTTTAATATATTTATTTAAATATAAAAAAGATCACGGTTATGGATAAAAATGTGAAATCCTATTGTTATTACTATAACTGGCTTTCAGTGAAACCCATGCTACCTAATTTAGCCTAAATTCTGGGTGCTAGTGAAGCTGTATTTCTGCATTAAATACCTGTGCTGCCTATGGGTGCCTCTGAAAACCTTCTACAAGATATTCTACTCACCTAAATTAAATTTAGGCAGAAGTTGTAATATACCTGCTTGAAAAAATGCTTTATATAAAAACTGGAAATAACCAAAAAACAACATTGCCACAACCCAGTTGTTTTTTTGAATAAGGCACAAAAATGTTGAGCCAAACTTAGATACATACGAATTGCACAAGTGTCGAGCTTTTCATCCACCCCCAAGTCCTTCTCCACAGGGCTGCTCTCGATCCCTTCATCCCCCAGCCTGTACTGGCACTGGGGATTGCCCTGACCCATGTGCAGGACCTTGCACTTGGCCTTGTTGAATCTCGTGAGGTTCACATAGGCCCACTACTCTAGCTTGCCCAGGTCCCTCTGGTGTGTCAACCACACCAGTCAGCTTGATGCAATCTCCAAATGTCCTGAGGACACGCTCGACCCCACTGTCTATATCATTGATGAAGATATTAAAGAATACTGGTCCCAGTACAGACCCTTGAGAGATACTACTTACCACCAATCTCCATCTGGACATTGGGTCATTGACCACTACCCTCTGGATGTGATCATCCAGACAACTCTTGATCACCAAACAGTCCACCCATCAAATCCATTTCTCTCCAATTTAGAGAGAAGGACAACTGATGCATAGACATTGGTGTCTCCATACTTAAAATCTCTCTAAATTTTACAGTTGTGTGGCAGGAGTATGACTTTTATTTGTCCACTTGCTGTTCACAAATTCTCTATATTCAATTTACAGAAATTACTATTAACACTATGGGATGAGATTTACTATTTTTTGTAACTGATCACAGCTCCCACTTTGATCTGTGGCAAGGAGAACTGAGTCCCAAACACTTAATGAAACCTGTGGAACATATTGCTTGGTATGTGATTATCTCTAGAGCAGTACCTGCTTGTGGCAGGCAGAACACTGGGAACCTGTAGGAACTCACGTCACCCAAAGGTGACTTTTTAGATCACATGACTGTTACTTAAAGGCAACTAAATTGTATACAACCGTATCTTCTGACAAAAGGTAATTAATGGACAGTGGATTTTCCTTTCTGTCGCCTTTTGTAACACACTTCTACCTGTACATGTGATATGGTTTACAGTTTATAATCTAAAATCAGAGTCAATGCTATCAGCCTGAAAAAAATAAGCAGATAGTCCTCTAATAGAAAATGTTAGCAGCAAAAATACAGAATTATGCTTCAGTTTTTCTTATAGAGGACAAAATGCTTCATTAAACAGACATGGGAACTGCACTGTGCTCTAGGGGAATGACTAATCACAGGGAAACAAGCGAGGCTTTGGCTCAGTGGGTTCCTGGCTTTAGCTGATCTGTCATACCTTCTTATTCCCCCTTTCTTGACTTCCACTGAACATAAACATACTGTAAGCAGGCATCATAACTGAGCAGTCTACTCTAGTAGATTATAAAAATATCAAAGAGGCAGTCCAGCCTGTTTGTACATGATCTGTTGGAAGGATACATTTTACCCCAAGAATCCTGAATACAGGACTTGTATATTTGCTTTTTGAACACTGCTTATAATGTCAGTTGTATATACATATGAAGAATCCATCTTTCCACTAGTTTCTGAATGTTACTGAGATTTTTTGGCATAATTTCCAGATCAGTCAAATAGTAATTTGCACTAATTAGTAAACAACAATTGATATTTTAGAACTGAAAGGTATTATTATGATTATTTCAGTATGACCTCACTCAGTAGTTTTGGTATAAAGATCATAACTTTTGTTTGAGCTATAGTACATCTTCTACAAGGAAATCTAATTCCTATTTGAAGAATGGAAGTGATGAGAATCCAGCATGTTCTGAGGTAAATTGTTTCTACATTTCATTATCCTCAAGATAAAAATGTGGTCCTTATTCCTCGTACAAATTGGATTTCATTATGGCTTTTTTTGCATTAGAATTATGAGCTGTCAACTATCAAAAATAATTTCCCTGTACAGGTATTTCTAGATTGAGTCACAGTAGAAAATAGAGTTAAACATCCTCTGTGGTTTCAAAGCAATTAAAACTGATTGAATTAAACAGAGAAGAGTGGGATTCTCTTCAAGTAATTATGAAACACTGAAACATCTTATAAAAAAAGCTGAATAATGTCTCTGTGAATAGACACCCCTGTTTCTAGCATTGCCTCACTTAATGCTGCTAATATAATTTAAAAATATGATTGTTTTTAACTCTAGAGTGATCATTCTGGTGAAGTGTTTAAAAATCTAACAAGCAATTGGGGATGAAAGCCACAGGTACTATTCTGGACCAAGTGGGAAGCACTGTGTTAACAGGGAGGTGGGTGATACAGCAGAAGTAACTGGATGATTTCTGACCCTATGTGCAAATGAGTACAAAACTACTCCATTAAAGCTTCTTTTCCTTTTTCTCCTGCTCTCTGCCAGACTACAACTTGGCTGGCTCCAGATGCAGTGCTCCTGTTCTGCTTTTTATCAAAGTCTAAAATACTAATTTCTCTGCTAAACTGCAAAATGGTCCCTGGCATTTATGCTACCTGAGATGAAAGCATTAACTTCTATATCCCTTTGGTCAAAACCATTGCTGCTCTGCTCTTGCTCAGTTCATCTTACCTGTTCCTAGAGGTAAGACTATTCTTTCTCCTCACATGGCAAATGCCTACAGGACTTACAATAAAAAGAGATAGGCCAAAAGTTTCAGCTCCTTTCCACAGCACACTTCAGAAAACAATTCCTCAGTTATAGGTTTACCCAAAAAAGAGATTACTTTCCCTAACCAGCAAAACAACCTATTTGTCTGAGAGTGGGAGTAGGGACAGGGGAGAAAACAGCTCCAAAGTACCAAAAAATTATACAAAAAGAAGAATGAAGTAGATCATAATTAGGGTAGGAAGAAGATGGAAGACCACAAAGGAAGCAAGAAAAAAGCTGTAAGTGCAAAGACATGTATTAGAGTGGCAGCATTGCTTACTAGCAGCTGCTGTAAGGGGGGGTGAATCAGCTACATGACATGTTACAAAATTCCTTCAGGGAACCACAGAGCAGTGAGGAAAACTTTCAGTAACACTACAGCATGACAGACAAAAATTGACAAGAAAACAACAGTGAAACTATGCTTGAAGGAATGCGATGGAAATCATCTGGATGCCTCATCATCTACAGAGATGTAACTTACATAAAGCAACACCTACTGGGAAACATGATGAGCTCAGAAGGAGGCTACAGTTCAGCTGCAAGTTATGTCCAAGTTTTCAGAGATGTTGGAGTAGAATAGTAGACATGGAGCCATATGCTTATGACAGAGTCCAATATCCACAGTTTGCTCACAATTAGATCCGTGTCAATCAGAGGTAACAATGTGGACTTAAAAGGAGTTACATCTGATTAATGCTGGCATAAATACTGGCATAATCTGACCCATGTCAGTAGGGTCTGCAGTCATCATCAGATCCTCATTAATTACTCTTCATGATTGTTCAGGAATAATAGTAATGATTGCCAGAGTTTTTAAATAGTTGTCAACAACACTAAATATGCACATAATGACTAATCCACACAGATGGGAAATGTAGCTGATTTCAGTCTTAAAAGTCTGGTGTATAGATTTAACAGAAGTGGCCCTAAGTGAGTGAACAACTTCCAAATGAGAAAGCTGTCTTCAAAACACAATTGATGTTGCTGGGAAATCATAACATATACCAGGAACAACGTGGATATAATTATTATTGTTGGACAACCTCGACAGGCTTGAGAGGTGGGTCCATGCAAACTGCATGAAGTTCAATAAGGCCAAGTGCAAGGTCTGGCACATCGGCTGGGGCAATCCCAAGCACAATTACAGGCTGCGTGGAGAGTGGATTTAGAGCAGTCCTTAGGAGAAGGACTGGGGGATGCTGGTTGATGAGAAGCTCAACATGAGCTGCCAAATAGCGCTTGCATCCCAGAAGGCCAACTGCATCCTGGGCTCCATCAGAAGTGTGGCCAGCAGGTCAAAGGAAGTGATTCACCCCAGGCCATGTGCTGGGGAAATATTTGAGGATTTCAGACATTTGTTCAGTATTTCACGGTGCTGGGATGACAACATGAAAATCCCAGAGGAAGACAAGAAATAATCGTTAATTGGCAAAGTGAAGCTTTTTGCTTGAGCCACGGTTGTGACAGCATCCAGAAGAGGCAAAGCCCTGTTTGCCGCTCCCCGATGCACCCTGTGCCCGGCACACCGTTACCAGCAGCACTGATGAGAGTGGAAAGCACCCGCTAACCCTTCCCAGGCACGCAGCCGCAGATTGACACCGAGCTCTGCCGCTGCCGCCCTGAGGGAACGGAAGAGCGGCGCTGAGGGGAGCAAACAGCCGCTCAACAGAGGCGCGAACGGCCACGCGGACGGGAGCGAACGGCCACCCCCACAGTGGGCGGCCCCACCCCCGCACGCGCCCGGCACCAGCCTCTACCGCCCGCCGCGCATGCGCACCGCCCGCTCCCGCCCCCCGCCCCCCAGCGGCCCCGCTGCCTCCCAGCGTGCCTCCTGCGCACGCGCAGTAACCCCTATCTCTCACCTTCCGCCCCTCCCACCCCTCCACCCACCGCAGAGCGGCTTCTCATTGGCCCGTCCTCCGCCCGCCGCAGGCCACTCAGGAAGCCCGCCCGGGACCCCGCCTCTTTAGAGCGCGCGGCGGCCGCAGTGGCCCCGGACAGCGTCGGCGATGGCGGCGGTGGGGTTGGCGGTGCGCGGGGCCCTCGCCTCCAGGACGGTGGTGGCTGTGGGCCGCCGAGGCGGGCTCTGGAGCCGCCCGCCCACGCTGCTGGCCGCGACACGCCGGTCCGCGGCCCACTTCGCTTTCCAGCCGGACCCGGCTCCCAGCGCGTACGGTGAGAGCGGAGCCGGGCCGGGGTCCATCCTCGCTCTGCTGCCGGGTCCGCCCCGCCGCCGCCCCCGCGGGGCAGGCCCACGCCCTGTCGGGGTGGGACAGAGAGGGAGGAAGGGAGAAGGGTGGGCGCTCCTCGCCTCCGCCCCCACGGCTCGCCCTGCTCTACCGAGGCAGCGGCCGCGGAGCGAGGGTTCCCCGCAGGGCATCCGCCGCCAGACCCAGCGCTGGGGGTGAGACCGCGGGCGGCGGAAGCCTTCGCCTGGAGCGTTTCCCCCGCGGTGTCCGCGGCGCTACCAGCGGCGGGTGTTCCGCGAATAGCTGGGGCGGTGGGCGGTGAGGCGCCCGTCGGTCGCAGGTGGTGGCAGCGGTGCTGCAGGCCTCGGCGGTGCCGCTCGGGACGGGCTGGTGAAGTGTCTTTGGGCAGCCGGTGCAGTCCTTGCAGTAGGCCTACATGTCATCAGCTCAGACATGCACACCCTTCCTTTGCCCCTCTCCTGTTTCCGTGGTAAAGCTTCTAGCAGTAGCTTAATGACTTCCATCCATCCCTGTCTTTATTGAATGCTTAAGTCACGAATATAATAATAAACCTGTGGTTAATAAAGACTGCTATCTAGCGAAAGCCTGGAGGTAATCCTCGTGATCACACGATGGAGAGTAAAAACAGATCAGTTGGAAACGAACAACTCAGCATGGACATTTTTTTTTTAACTTTATTCTTGAGATGCATCCTGGCAAATGGCTAGTGCTGAGTTCTGCTGGAAGAAGCCTCCCAGCTGCAGAGTCTCATAGTGAAGAAGCCTTTGTGGGGCAGGCCAGTTTTTGTTGCCATTCATTATTAGAAAGCTAGTTCCCTATGATTTAGAGGACACTTCGAAATTCTGTGAAAAATAGTAAAATAAAGTAATGCCAGCACCAATCCTGATATTGGTAAGATAATGCTTCTCCAACTCCACAGTTCAAATCTGAAGGGCGCAATTAGTTTCTCCTTTCCCATGAGGGCTGATACAGAGGCCGTTATTACAAGTAAGAGCAGTCAGTGTGAGTAGCTTCTGACAGTTGCTTAACAGGCAACTGTATTTTTTGTATCAAAAACTGTATTATTTGTATCAAATACTGCAAGGATTGTGTGTTGGGAGAAAAGATAACCTTATGTGGATAACTTGGGAAAGAGAGAAACAACTGTTATTCCCCAGATTTCCTTCTGCTGAATTTGTGCATGTTGATTATTTGTAGATTTCATGTAGTTTGAACAATTCCTGTAACAGTTTTTCTACAGTTCCCCTTCTGAAAGGGCTATGTAAAGTGTAAAAAGTGAAGCTACCAAGCATAGCGATGTGTAAGAATGCAACTGCAAAAGATTTTGATACAGCAGTCTGGTGCATTTGCTTTACCCATTTTAGTAGAGCTGTCCAGCACCACATTTTCCTTCTTTGGAGCCTGGATTTGATGCTTGTGATGCTTTCTAACTGCAGTCCAGAGAGCAGGCTGGTGGTCAAGAAAACTTCTGATAACTTCTCTGTAAACTAGCAAGGCTGGAGCTTTAAAACAAAGAAAGGTGAAGTAAGCTTCATGAGATGTGAATCTGAGCAGAAAGGATTCCAGTTCTCAAAGAAATACTGCTTTACTATGGTTTCTTCCTTTGGAAAACTGTTGTATTCATAGTTGTTCCTAGTGTTTGACTAAACATTACAAAGCTGCCTTTGCACTAGCTAAGAGCATAGTTTTTGCAAAAGGTTGAATGCAGGGTAATGGAAGTGTAGTCCTTGGGATTGCAAAGTATACCATGCTCAAGCCCATCTATCCTATAATCTAAGTTTACTCAGCAAGTGAGTTTTAGGTGCTTCTAGCAGATACGTAGTTTATGACTGTTATCTAAGTTTTTAGTCATGTTTTGCACCATTGTTTTCTAATCTAGTTTGGGTTTTGCCTCAAATTAAGTGGCTAACTAATCCTTTTCACACAGGGCAAACTCAGAAGATGAATCTCTTCCAATCCATAACAAGTGCCTTGGACAATGCTTTAGCCAAAGATCCGACTGCAGGTATACTCTACTTGTCAGTGTATTTAGCTCTGTATAAATTGCATTTTGTTTTGCCTATTTGTTTACAACATTAAATGCATTTCTCATGACCTTTAAAGTTTTTGAAGAAGTTAGTCTACACTTGGATCTCAAACAAAACTTAAAAATGTGTTGTATTATCAGATTATTAATGGCCTGTGTGTTCTAAGATGCAGTTGTGTCTTCTATACTAGCTCAGTGTATTTCACTTGAAAGTTGGGACAGAAAGATGCATTGCTTAACATGCTTCTGGTATTACTGATATGAACTGTACTTCGGGGCAGCTTGAGTCCCACCAGTAAGTAAAGGAGTTTTAAAACTGTAAATCTTAGTTTTTAATTGCTTCAACTTTCTATGCTCAAAAAGTGGTATTTTTTTAGAGACTACATATTCCCTGTTCTGTGCATTCTCCCTTCTCTCTTTCCCTTCCCTCCAAAATTCCTTTCCAGCTTTACTCATTTCTATTCATGGATGCACATAAGCAGTGTAAGGTTTTTCTAGGCTTTTGCAGTCTGGATAACCTATAACTTTGAATAAGCTAGTTCATCATAGCTTGAATTAAAATGTTTATCCTAAACTCTGTGGCACAAGCATATTTAGTCCACTTCTAATTCACAGAATAGTTTGGGTTTCTTATGCATACCAGGAGGTCTGCTGCTTCTGTTGTCATAACAAAAGTGTGATGATGGCCAGATATCTGAAAGGAATGTTTGATGCCATGAACACAGCTGCAAAAGCTCTAAAGTCTTGTGTAATTTTGTTTTTTCTCATTAGTGTGTTAGTAACTCTTTTTGGCAGTAACTTTTTTCTCTGCTTGAGCCACTGCTCAACTCGAAGTCTGACTAATTGTCTAATCTTTTAGGACAAATTCTATGTTGTCTGTCTAGTACTATGCCTGTAAACATTCCCTCTCAGTCTGTGTTATAATCACCTTTATTCAATTAAGCTTAGACAACTGAAGGTAAATTAGTGCCGAGAATAGATTTCAGTACCATAGAATTGTTAGAGTTGGAAGGGACCTCTAGAGATCATCTAGTCCAACTCTCCCACTGAAGTAGGATAAACTAGATCACATTACTCAGGACTGCATCCAGGCGGGTTTTTGAGTATCTCCATTTTTGTAGAATCAGCTGAATAATAATGAGTAGAGTATTAGACCTGCAGGAACCTAAACTCAGATGTCATCTTCAGCCTTTTAGTCGCTCTAAGGTTCCAGTCTTTCTCCTCAGCTTTGCAGGGCTGGATCTACGCAAAGTCCTTTGCAAGACCATGTTGGAGTTCCACAGTCTGGACAGGGAATTGTTGGTATCACCCTACTTACTGAATTAATTAGTACTTCTTGCAATGGAGAGCATGTCCTTTAAATGTTTTTAGTTCTATGGGAATTGTGCAGCTGTTGTTTATGTATTGGAAAACCTCATACTTTGTTGATGAGTATTAGAATCTAACTAGGGAAATATTTTCAGTGGCTGAACAAAATGAGTAAATCCACACAGGTTTGCTGATAGCAGCATTAAGTGGGATTTTTTTAATGCCAGCTGGCTCAAAAGTGAGTAGCCATATGGTAATGGAAAGACCTTACAAGATTTTAAGTACTTAAAAAAAACAAACAAATAAATATTAAAATGTAATTGGAGAGGTCATCTGGGGACATACTTCAGTCAAACTCCTTGATGGCATTGGCTTTATATCACTATACATGTTATTTTTAAGTGGCATCATTAATATGATTGTCAGAAGTGTGTCAATCCCTTGTTGTGCTCCCAATCAGAAATGTATTTTTTTTTAAATTAAAAGAATGTTTGAAAGGCAAGGAGGCTAGCTCAGTATTTTGTCCTTTTGGAATATGGAAGAATCTGGGAATGATCAGAACTGACGCCAGTTCATGCAAATTACTGTTCGTGATAATGCTGCACATCTCTTAAATGCTTAAAACAATTGAACAGGCAATACTTATTTCTGTGAATTAAATAACAAAACTGTTTTAAGAAAAATTAGACATCATCATTCCATAAATTCCAAGAGCCTTCCCTCCCCTCCCAGATTACATGACATGAAGCTAGATTTTAGTGATAAAACTGATAGGCTAGATCACACACACTATAAGGATAATAGTGTTGAATATTAAGAGTTGTTCTCCAGAGGAGTTCCTCTCAAGTCTCTTTCCAGGGATCTGGTGAGTATGTTTTGAGAGGGTTTGAAATTTCACCTTGGATTGGTCTTTTAAAGAAAACATTTTTCAAACCACTACATTTAATGAAATCTGTGGATGAAGAGTGCAAACGGTTAGCAGTGGAAGCAGAGCACAGAACTTCAGTGACTCTTTAGTGGCTGAACGTTTCTTGGAATTGCTTTTATTCATTTAGATGTTATGATAGTATAGAATACTTGAGAAAAATAAATTGATGGTTTAATGAAACCATAGCTGAATCAGTTTAATGATTTCCGTCTTGAGACAAAGTTGTGTTGCTGTACTGATTCCTCATTAACCTTGGTTCTCTATTGATTATAGTTAGGCTATGCATGAGAAACACTTGGGTCTAGATACATCTTCAGGTAAAATGGAATGTTAGGTGCTACTTATGTTAGTATCTCATATGAAAACCTTTGAAATATGTTCATTAAAAGTAAGATGCGTTGGAGTAACATTAGCGTCCTCTACTGTTCTTATTTTTCAGTAATATTTGGTGAAGATGTGGCCTTTGGTGGAGTCTTCAGGTGTACAGTTGGCTTGCGAGACAAATATGGTAAGTTAACTTTTAAACCTGTCACTATTTTCATACTAGCATCTCTGTTCTTTTGTCCTCCCCATGGTTTGTGAGAGAAGCCTTGTAAATGGCTTTCTGTTTTTCTTTCTGTCCTTGAAAACAGAAAAAGTTTTGCATATGTTACCATTTCTGTAAGCTTTCAAAGCTTTTAAAAGTTGCTGATTTGCTGAAACTTGCTTTCAGGAGTCTTCTTTTTCTTCATCTGACTTTATCAATATGACTTTGTTTTTTAAACTGCAGTTGGACCACGTACTCATCATTGTGGCCCCATTTAACTTCTTTAATTACAAACTAAAGTCTCTTAGCAGCAATACATGGTGATGCTTTTTGTGCAAAGGAATTACATTAAAATGGATTTAAACTCTTGTTAAATACAGTATTTTCTAGCATGGCCTGGAAAGCCAAAATAGAAATGATGTGTTATAGCTATGCTTGTGCTTCATCTAGAATGTGGTTGGTTTACTTGTTCGGGAGACTCATGTGAAGACATGCTGAGAAATTGTGCAACTGCAAAAGTATATGAAAGATAAGATGATACTTAATTATCTCATACCTCACAGTTGAGGTGAGTTCAGTGGAAGAGGAAAACTACTTGCATGAACATTTTAGTTTTTGTCAAAAACTTACTTTTAAAGTAAATTTTAAATAGGGAATTTCTTTAAAACTTGCAGAAGCTTCTAAAAAATATCTCATGTGCTCTGCGATTTGAATTAATCTCTGTATTGTGTTTGGAAGAAACTTAGTTCCACTGTTTCAGGGGGACAGTTTCCTACAGCTGAGTATCAGTAGCAGCGAAGAAGGGCAGGGGGAAGGAAAAGACTTTCTTTCAAACTGAATGTTTTTGCACAGGCATGTAAGTGTCATGTTCACAGTTCCTGCTGGATAGAATTTAACCACCTAGTTAGTGATACCTGTTTGGCAAATCTAGAAGATTTTTCAAAGGCCTTCCGTGTTCTTCCAATCCGTTTCTTCTTTGGTTATCCATTTCGTGTGGATTAAGTACTGATTTTGCTGCAAGAAGTACTGTTACTGCAGTGCTAAAAAAAGAAAAGAATCAATGTTTCGTGTGGGGTAGGCTAGGTAGTACATAGTAGGTCTTGGAAACTGGTTGTGAATACGGTAACCTGATAGCTTTTAACTTGGCAGTTGCTGTCTCCCCCACTGGGCTATTCAACAGAAGAAGAGGTTACAAAGCTGTTTCAGCAGCTTGCTTGCTTCAAGGCACAGATGACTGGGACCACTTGCAGCCAGTGACTAAATCTATTTAATTTTCCTCATTTGGAGGAGATGAGTTACTGCCATCTTGGAGATCACCAACGTCCACTTTTTTGGAGTGAACCAAAAAAAGGGAGAGGAGGAAGACCATACTTTTAGGAAGTTTTAGAAACATAACCATATTTTGTTGTCTTGTTTCTCTGCTTCAATTATTATGCGGATGTCTCTGGTTTATATGTTAATGTTCTAATAGTGTGGATAGGACTCCTAGTAGTAATAATCTTTAATTCTGCTTGTTGAGGTTGAGTTAGAGTTCTGTAACTCCAGTTGGGATATGTTAACTCTGTTTACAAGACTTAGTGAAAACAAAGCTTCTGAGGCAACAGTTGGTTGCTGGAAACATAAGCAACAGACTTCATTTGGGAAATAAGCAACAGGAGCAGATAACTCTATAAGCAACCTTATTTTTTTTTAGTGAACAGTTTCAAAGACAAAAGAAACAAACTTTATATTGTTAGGGTGTTGCTTTCAGGGTGATTAAATGGGTTTCTGTGATGGAAGTAAGTTATATAATACTGGAATGAAGCAAAGACATTATTTAGTTTTTGGAATAGCTTGTTGTTCATGGTGTATACAGAAGTGCCAGTGCTGTTCAAAGACTGTGTTAGCCACTGCCTCAAAATGCAGGGGTAATGTAGACAAAGTGCAAGGAACTATTTACACTGTGTTAGTATGATAAGCAACAATCACAGTACAACAGCAGCCTAGCCAGAAGAAAATCTATTTTATGGGTATAACAACAAAGATTTTTAATGAGATTTTTGAGGAAGATATGACATGAACTTTGGGAATATTTGAAAAGAACTCCTTTAATGCCTGAGAGGCAACATGAGAAATTGTGGAAGTACTCATGTGAACATTGACTAAGGGCTAATGAAAGCTAGTATTGCTATTTGATGAAAAAGGGTACCAACCTCCTTCTGGTGAATAAGAGGATAGATTTGATAAGGAAAAAATAAGTAGTGCTCTTGTTTCATGTAAAAGAAAATGAGTAGGTACATAAAGTGCTGATGAGATCAAATTAATGAGGAAGGAAACTATCTTTTCCCTTTCATTCAGAGCATTGCAAAGATTTTACTTGCTGGAGAAAACGTGTCTTAGCTGAAGAGAAGGAGAAATTTGAAAAGCTTTTTGCAGTTTTCCTGCTTAAAAAAAAAAGCTTGTCTTACAGATTAATGATAGAAGAATATTTTCTAAGACCCATTTATCTTGCAGATTCTGAAATTTAGGTCTAGATTAGAAGTGAACTGAAGATGTTGATAGTGATTGAGAGGGAAGGGTGTGGAGCAGGCATAAGAGGAAAAATAATTAAGAGTTCTTTATGCTGCTGCTGAGGTTCCCATAAGTAAATGAAGGCAATATTTGAAATGCAAGTTTGGACAGAAAGAGAAGTCTGAATATAAAAGGTGAATTTAGGAGTCATTCACATAATGCCAATTCTACTTTATAAGGCAGATAAGATGACACAGGCAACTTCTGGCTTCCAGAGGACATACTGAAAATACAGTTACAATATTGAGTAGAGCCAGGAAGGACTGGAAGCGCAAAAATCCAGAATTTTGAGATGAGTGTGGCTGTATATCAGTATTGTCTTAAAGATTAAGTACACTCTGGATGCAGTGCTTGTTTTATGCAATGGCTGGAGTCTATGTAAAATAAGGAGGAATTCCAGACAAGGAATGAACAAGCAATCTCCTGGATCTCACCTGGACAAGGATCATTACATACACTTACTGTCTCTTCTTTCCCCGTTTCCCTCCTGCATTTACCATCAACATAATAATAGGACATACAAGTGATATAATGTGAGATTGTTCCTGTATTTTCATGTGAAATATGAAGGAATGAATATTTTTTCTCCTCTCCTGGAAGAGGGGGATTGTGTTTTATTTTTTTTTTCCCCTCATAAGTAATCAAAATCACTAGGTGGCAGTCTATGCCTATAAGTAGTTATTTTTTATACAAATTAATATTTCCTTTCTAAGCGCTTTCATAGAGGTCAAGGTCTAAATATCACCTAATATTATACTAGGGGGAATTCAGTATATTCATACTCAGTAGTAGTAGTACAATACAAATGTTGGTTGCTATCCAGAGTGTTGCTGACATCTCTCTGGAAAGACAGAGAAATTTGCTTTTAGACTAAATCTGTCATCAAATCTCAACCCTTTTTTTTGCCAGGAAAGCCGTTTAAGCCTGAGGACAGAGTAATGTGGTAATCTAAACAAAACTGGAGACCTATACTAGTAAGTGAAAGAAGTCAAGTTCATTTGCTTTATAAGGAAATAAATCCTAATTTTCGATCAAAATTTTTTTTATGTGCTACTAAGAATTTTGTTTGAAAATGCTTAATCGAGGAATCGTATGTAAAGAAGTCAGTATGTGCAAGTTTCTTTTCCACAATAGCTAAGACTTAGGATAGTATGTTTGTTCCTATACATCTTATGTCAATATCTGAGATAGGCAATTCCAGTTTTCTGGCATGGTTTTGCTATTCATGATCCTTCTGTTGGTGTTGGTGTGTTTTGCATGAACTGAATGCAAATGTATAATCCTACTTCCTGAAAATTAGGACATTCCCTGAAGTTTTTATGTGGGGGTTTCCTTTCAGGTAGGGAAAGGGAAATAAGTCTTGTGCAGTTTTTTCCTGTGTCCCTTCCCTCCAGTCTTGCACACTGGAAGCCATAATTTTCTTGCCTCCTTCCCCATCACCCTCTGCATATTGATTTTCACCATTTTGCAGAGGTTGGAAACACTAATCTGTAGAGTATCTCTATTGAAGTAATGAATGTCTGCTGTTCCATATTCTTGCTGTCTGGAGATGTTTCCTGTCTCCAGAGTAAAGATGTAAACTGCAAGATTGGTACCCTGCGTCCTTACTTAGGCTACAAAAACACAGTAGAAAAATATGGAGGAAGTCAGAGATAGGGATTAGATGACTGGAGGTAAAGAAATGGGAGGAAAAAACAGGACAAGGTAAAAAAGAAGAAAGTGGACAGAAGTAAGGACTGAGAAACAAGAATAACAGAAACAGTGATTGACAAGGAAGGGTACTCAGAAGAATGCTGGAGCAGTTTTATTTAAGTAACTCCAAAAAAAGACCCATCTAGCCTGCTGTGGCCAAAAATGAAGATTTTGATACTATGTAAGCAAGAGAAGTGAACTATATATAATATTTTTATTGGAAAAAAGGAGAATTTATGGTCTTTGGAAAAAGGGGCAGGCCACTCATGATGATGTGAGGCTATGCAGGGGGCCAAAGCTCAGATTGAAATCAATTTGGCTGCAGCTGTCAAAGGTAACAAGAAATGCTTCTATAAACATGTTAACAATGTAAGGAAGATTAAGGAGAATCTCTATCCTTTATTGGATGCAGGGGGAGACATAGTGATCAGGGATGAGGAGATGGCTGAGGTACATAATGCCTTTTTTGCCTGAGTCTTTAATAGGAGGACCAGTGGTTTTCTGGCTACCCAGTTCCCTGAGCTGGAAGACAGGGATAGGGAGCAGTTTGAAGCACTGGACTTGGTAGAGTTAGGTTAATGGTTGGACTCAATGATCTTAAAGGTCTTTTCCAACCAGAACGATTTTGTGATTCTGTGACACTCTCTCTGCCATCCTCTAAACACAGCTTGAGGGCTTCCTTATCTAAGAATGCTTCTGTGTAGTCATCAATTATTAGGCTTTCCAAAATGTTTGCATTACAGAGAGGAAACTAGCAAGTCTGGATCTTAGTTTAGGGAATTCTTGAATAATGCCATTTTAGTTCACTTGCAGCTATTTGGAAATGTGGTTAGAATGTGAGTATTTTGAATGGGAATTTTTATTTCAGAGATTCTCTCAGTTCCTGGAGGATGCCACTATGCTGTTTTCCACAAGAAGTGAGTGCTTGCTCAGACTTGTCCTTAGTTCTGTCCCGGAATTCTGAATTTACTCCCAAAAGAATTGACTGAGATATCAAAGCTGATCTCAGTGGACATGTGGAAATGTTTTATTCAGCAGTTTTTCTTTTGAAATGTTTTGAATTAATTAAGTCTTTTGCTCATGTGATTCATTTGTCAGTGTTTGGGATCTTCTGTGTGATAGCAGAGTGAAGAAGAGGAATATGGGTTTCCTCCTTTCTGGATTAATGCCTCATCACCAGTTGGTGGGTCTTTCATGGCTTTTATTTTTGTCAGTTACGGTTTCTTTTAGCTGTTCTGTTTGGTCTTTATTATTCCTGTCCTCTTTTTTGGAGGTGCTTGCAGAGATGTACTGCCCACAGCAGCTTATGATACTCTCATACAAAGTTAATTAGAAGACATACTTTTCATAAGGTTTCTGTGTAGCATTGCTAATATGTTCTGGAGTGATGTTTGCTGTCTCCGTTAGCAGCATGGTGTTGACTGTCAGTTTGTGGCATGCTTTATTCCCTACATCCTTTCTGTTGCACTGCTGTGCAGCCAGTAATTGCTTCTTTTCTGGGTGGACTCTTGATAAAATGAAACTTGGGAGGAACAACTGTGTGTCTCAGCACTGTCTGCAGGATAAAATAAAATTGATCTCAGATCATGTCCTTTCAGGTAATTCTGAATTACTTACATGCCTAAAGAGATTTATACATGCAGGCACTAGTAAATGAGGAATAAGCAGCTTCAATTTTTTTTTCTTCTTACTCATTTTTCATAGCTCAAAAGGGTGCAATAAGTATGCACGTGTAACTTGAAATTTAGCTTTTCTTGCCCTATTCTATTCAAGCATATAGGCTTGTTTCATAAATAATCCTATACTTTATTATTTTGATGCAGCTAGAAGCACAGATAAAGTTAGTAGGATTTTTTTCTTCAAAACCATATTTAAAGAAGCCTCTGTAAAATAGATGGGGAGCAGATTTTAAACATTAATTAGTGTCTGTTCAATTGGTCCAGGGTATTTTCTTGCAAATTGGAAAATCGCAGAAGAAAAGGAAAATCAAGAAAAGAAATAGCACTTGTATTGAATCCCGTGAGGGTGGGGGGAGTTGAATCAAAGATTTCCCCTGTGGAAAATTTCAAACACATCAAAAAGCAAGTGACTGAGCTGCACATGAAACCACAATTATGGCAAGAAAACAACATCCTTATGTCAGGATGACCTAGCCACATTAGCAATCAGCTGGATGCTTTAAAAATGATTTTATTTATCACTTCCATACTTGTTTTCCTCTACTTTCTGCCTGCCTTACAGAATTGGGTCTCTGAAGCACAGGGTATGTTTTGGGACAGATTAGCTGGCAAAGGCTGTTCTTAGCCTTCAGTAATGGAGATTCTCTGGTTTCCCTACACACACATGGTCTCAGTGCAGGATTATTCTTCTGGTTTGAAGCTTTTTCTTATTGATCAGTTTTCTTTGGACTCTGGTTGCTGCAACTGAAGCATATGGGCCATCCAAAACTGGATAAATTACACTGGATCTTACTGAGTGAAATCTTGTTGCTTACAGCTTTCTGTTGATACATCTCATGATAGTGCTAGCTTGTCTTGCAGCAATACTGTTTATTTTCAGTGATTGATCCACTGTAATCCGTGGTTGTTATTCTGTAGACCTTATGTCTAAGGTGTAAACACCTGTGTGAGTATTCAGAGAACACTTAATTCTCAGTAAATGAGTCATTTGTTTATAGTCCAGTAAAATAATTCAGGAGTTTTTGTTTATTTGGCCAGGAGATGGCTGTGCCCAGCCATGCCCAAGGGACACTAGTAGTCGTTCTGTGAGAAAAAGTGTTTACTTGAACAATACTATTTTACGAGCTTAAGCTGTAGAAAACTGCAGAAGGCAAGTTCTGTGTTTAAGTGAAATGTCTATAGGGAATACATGAGTGAGAAGATAAAGTTGTCCCCATGTTGTTACAGCATTTGGTGAAGTTTCTCGACTAAGGATTGGATATGCTTACAAAAATTCCTTAAAGTCCTGTTGGCTTTTAGTAGCATGAAATGATGAGTGAACCTTTTAAAGCTGAGCTGAGTGCAGGTTTGTTTTTTTTTTTAAACTGTAATAGCTTGCCTCCAAAATCCATAAAGTACTTTAGGATGTTTATATTGTAAAGTTTTTTTTTTAGTGATTTCAGGAAATTGTTTATTGCGGTGACTTCACAGCATGTTACTGGCGAGGGAGCAGAGATCTGTCAGTGGAAGTTCTCAGTCTGTTCTTGTGGTGCCAACCATTACAGTTCAAGGGCAAGGAGTACAAGAACCCAATTTGGATGGGCCAGTTGGGACCTATAATGTAGTGAATTAATGTAGTGTGTTCTGCCTCCCAGAAGCTACTAGTGGTTGGGTATTACTTCAACAGGTGGGGAGGCACTCTGGGGTTTTTCTGTGAGTTTATCAATAATCATGAGTTCTTTTACATGCTTTAAGATCATAGTAACATGCTATTATAGGGAGGAGAAAATCTCAGCCTAATGTAGCCTAAGAAATAAGTGTTAAAGGTTTATTGTATAAACAGATAAAAAATGTTAAGCTTGATGCTTCAGAAGCAGGCTGCGAGCTTGTTGGAAAAGCACTGTGGTTCCCCTACTATGTAGTTGCTGGTCCATCCTAACATACTGCACGTGGTAGAATGAAGTAGTTCAGAGTTTTTGTCATGGTGGACTTAAGCTGAGGGTGGAACAGTTTATTCAGAGTTAAAAATGACTAGTTGTGTATAGATTAAAACTTGATTAGTCTGGAGTTTGGTTATCCTTGTGTCTTAGTGGATTTAAGCAGATAATTCTGCAGTTGCTTGCCTTTGTCTTCCAGAGCAGTTTGGCAAGATCTGGATTTTGTTCTGATTTACATAAATGTCTTTGAACAGTAACATCTGGAGAACGTGTTCCAGATTCATTACACAATAGTACATTTTGTTCGTTTTCATCTTAAATAGCCAATCCTCTTCTTCAGATTTACAGTTAGAAAAAAAAGTTATTTGAGAACTTGATACAATGTAGTATGTTCTTTTACACTGCTTGTATCTGTGGGATATTAATATAAATCAGTCTGTGTCAGAGTTAAATAGATTTTATTTTAGTTTTGTTTATTTTTTTAATTGTTCTGATAGCATGCTTGGTGTGAAAACAATATATGTTTGAGACTTGTATATTGTAAACCTGTTTGAGGGAAAGATAAGGGATATAACTTTTAATATAGCACTTGATATTCAGTATGGAGCTTAAGAAAGCTGTTCTAATACATTTTTAAGATATTTCAGGATATGTTGCTGAGCAAAAAAGTTTGTGCTCCTGAACTTAATAAAAATGGAATTTTCCACTTCAGAAAATACTTGCAGTGAAATATTTAAAAGTAATATTTTACTAATATAGTGTCGAGGAGGATGAAACTTTAGGAAAGACACAAGATAGAATCTATGAGCATAACTAGTATTTGCAGTCTGCATTAATACCAGGTCTGCAAGTACAGTTTGTGTAACGTGTTTTAGATGTCAGGCTTTATGCCTTTACAGTTCCTTAGTTGGAATTTAGGGATTCTGTTTCCTTGGTTAGTCCTGTGGTCAGTATGCCCTCTGCTTAATTGGTACTTCTCAAGTGAGACTAATTTATCTTGTCCACTTTTTTTTTCTGCCTCTGAGGTTCGTGGTAAAAGCATGGTAATAATCACTACTTCAGTTTAATAAGGTGCTGCAGACTTTATTCCAGGGAATAAAACACTCAAGAGTTTTCTCGGAAGTAATGTGCTAGAAGCCTAGAAGTGTCAAAAAGGTCGAGACAACCACCCCTGTCCTGTCAAATGTCTAAGCAGTTTTGCAACAGAAGCACTTTGAAGAGCATGTTAATATTAATTTAACATGATTCAGAGGTATCTTGCAGACCAGGCTGACATAATATGCTAGTCATTGCTTATGAAAGATCTCCTTTTTGATTTGTACAAACATTAAACCCTCAAAACCTGGCAAAGAGTTTTCACACTTGTTTGGAAGCAACAAGTATTGATCAATTTATTGATTTTTCTCACGCACATGCTGTGCATTATCAAGGGACAGGCATGGTTACAAGGGAGATCCTAAGATGTTTTTCACTACTGCAGATTACTGATCATTCAGTACTTTATTCCTGAGTACTTCTTCAGCAGCATTAAATACTAGCTGTTGTGTTGAGAATAGTTGCTTCAAAATTTAGGGTAGGTCCAGCAGGCTTTCAAATTTACTATAGTATTTCTGTACTACTGATACTGAGAAATGGGAGAGACAGTGCTTTGTATTTGACGCAGTTTTGCTTATTCCTTGGCGTGTCATCCAGACAGTGTACCCAGCCTTTTACAGCAGAATGTTCACTAACATGTTGTAACACTTAGCTTTGGTAACTGTTACGTATCTTCCTGTAGGATCTTTTGTTATGTCATGTAACGTTGCAGATAGTCTGAAAATGCATGGAACTGACCTAAGTCACTTCAGTAAAGCTGGTATATTATCCCTTTGCTATATTCACGTTAGAGTTTGGTAGATGTCAATTTTAGTATTTTTTGCAAGAGAGCATTCTGTCATCTGGTGTAGCTTCACACATCTAGCACTATGGTCAGTTATGCTTTTCTGCCAAGTGAGCTTCTCACACAGCAGATTTTTTTTTTTTTGGTGGTTGAGCAAGGAATGTTATTAATTGTAGCTGAAGGAACACTTGAATGCCTTGGTGGAGTTAGGCATTGTGCTTTTTATCTTTAGGCTGGTTATATGATCAAGATGATCAGAAGGAATTCAATATGGAGTGGACTACCTGCATAGTCATCAATAAAAAGAAATTCTGGTGAGCAAATCTGCCACTTTGATGTGAGCTGCTTATTGAATATTTTTCTAACAGTGTGGAGCTGAATCAGTACTATTTTATCAATGTCATGAAACGCTTCCATCAGCAGGATAGGTACAGACATTAAAAGTTTGGGCAGTCAGCATGTAACTCTGCTAAGGGCTGTTAATGAATTGTAGAATAATAAGGGTTGGAAGGAAAAGACCTTGAAGGTCATCTGGTCTAAACCAGTATTCAAAACAGCTAGTTTAAGTTGTTTGTGGTCTTCTCCAAGTCAGTTTTGAATACATGCAAGGAAGGAGCCTGTAGAACCTCTCTGGGCAGTTTGCTCCAGTAATGTCTTCTGTCATACTGGGTTTTTTTCCTCTTATATAATCAGTATTCCTTTTTGCATCATTCTTTCACCTATTGTTGTGTACCTGAAAAGAATCTGATCTTCCTTCTGCTTGTACTACTGCTTGGCTGCTTTTTCATCATCCAAGGATTAAATGACATGCAGGTTTACTGGCATTCAAAGCTATGCCAAAGCTTTGCACTAACCTTTCCTGACCCCTCTTGTTCATACTGCTTCCCAGAAGAAGGGAGATAATTAGATAATATTTTTAAATATCTCTGGTTTACTCTTTAGGTTTTGCTGGGATGCTAGTTTGTCACAAATGATAGAAAATCTGAAGTGGGGGAGAGGGCCAGAAAAGCAAGTTTTGCTTATTGGCTTTAGAAAGGTAGAGCTGTGCATAAATACATTTTCTGGGTCCTCCCGCATCCAGAGGGCTATAAGCCTGACAATAAATGCTTAATGTTATGTTCATGGTTTGAACAACTTTAAGAATTTACTAAGTTTTACTAGAAAGCAAGTTTTCTTTCCTTCCAGACCTGCAATTCAGTAACTGTGTAGATTAGAAGAATTTGTAGATAATTGAGGAGGTTGCTCCCTGTCTATGGTAACATTTTCTTTGTAGTTCAGCAGTTCTCCTGACTCTAATATTGTTTAGGGTCTTCTAGAGTGAGAATTAAATAATTCTGTAAACATGCTTTGTTCCTAAGAGAATGTTGGGGGAGAGGAGCTGAAAGTGCAGTTTAGATCTATGGAGCTCTTGGAAGAAAAGTGCACTGTCTTGAGTAAGAGAATGACGTGTTGAGAATGCTCTGAGCTAGAACTGCTAGTTCAAATATTCATGTGTACTCAAATGTATGAATGCCTTGGAATGAGTAACTGGGGGAGACTTAAAAGGAAAACTTACCCTGTAGCTGTTTTTAATTTCCAGTTTAATTGAAGTACTCCTCAGAAGTGTTGATTATGGCAGTGGAACAAATGATAAGCCTGTCAGGAATTCCTGTTCTTACCAGTTACTTGTCAGAACAAGCGTCTGTCTCTGTGGGCAATATTGCAGTGATTAGTGCTTCAGGATACCTTTTTTTTGTGTGTGTGCAAGTGATTCCCCCCTCCCTCAGTGAAGCCTAATAAAGACTCCTGTAAACAAGCGAAACGGAGCGAGAGAGACTTATCTGCCATGTGACCTTGTCACGGTCCGACGGCTGCAGTAGCGGCCGCGGGCAGTCTGGAGGCTTCCGCCACTTCCTCTCTTATTCAGAGGGATTTTTAAAGAGATGGAAGGCCTCGCACAGAGGAACAGCCACTTCGGGGCTGTATTTTAGAGCGGAAAGAAAGATGTTGCGCTCACCACGCCCACAAATTGTTACTGACACCAAATTAAATTTACGAATTAACCGGTTTATTAAGGGGAAAGCCAAACTAAGGGGCAAGGGTTCAGGAAAGGTAGACTGATGGATATATCAAGGAAATAATTAAAAAATAATATGCCCTTACTAAATGGCACACTTCAAAGGAGGGGTGCAAGGATCAATGGAGTAAAAGGGAGGAGGGCGAGCCCGACGAAAATCCTCTTTCAGACGTCGCGATATGTGTGCGAGTATGAGGACGGGGACCGCGGTGAGGCCAGGGATTTAAGGGATAGGGTGCAGGGTTTTGTTACCGTCCCGTGAGGTCTCGGTGTGAGTTGCAGCTCCTTTTCAGGCAAGCGGGCTCGTGGTGGAGGGGGCGGCTTCCCGGCGGCAGGCGCTCCGGTACCGGAGGTAGCCCGTAGTGACCCCAGCAGCGTCCAGCCTCTCCGGCGGTGCCTTTCCCGGCAGCGGCGGCTTCCCGATAGCGGGGTTTGCGGTAGCGGCAGCGGTGTCCCGACAGCGGCAGGTCCTGGTCAGGCAGTAGCGGCGGTGTCCCGGCAGCAGCAGGTAGCTTCCCCGGCGGCGGCGTTCCGGTGGCAGCACAGCAGGCAGGCAGCTCTCCCCGGCAGGGGGACAAGCAGCAGGTCCTCCGCGGGTGGCGTCCAGAGTAGGCCGCACTGGACCAGCAAAAGTTGTTGCCTTTTATATTCCAGGGACTCCCGTTTAACTTAGTGTCACTGTTCAAGTTAGTGCCGCAAGGCATCCTT
Source organism: Hemiprocne comata (assembly GCA_020745705.1). Lineage (NCBI taxonomy): Eukaryota > Metazoa > Chordata > Aves > Apodiformes > Apodidae > Hemiprocne > Hemiprocne comata. The sequence continues at coordinate 107,474,625 of CM036588.1, forward strand.
CTTATTAATAAGGCCCAAAGCCAATTAGCATTCATGGGTCCAAAGCCAAGGCGGGCATTGTTAGGGGCAGTCCAAAAACCTTTTGTCCATTTTACTGCCTTTATCACAACCTTTGTATTCCTTTTCTTGCCTTTGGCCCTATCAGTAGAACAGGCAGGCCTGTTCTTGTCTGTCCTTGAGTAATCAGCTAAAGTCGCCTCTGCTGGCTTAAAAGGCATTTTATTTAGTCTGTGGGGGGACAAGACAGACCGTTCTCCACAGACCTTTATAAATCTTCTATTTAGAATAAGAAGTTGTGTCCTCTCATGCGGAGTAGAGTGTGATAGCAGATTTTGCAGCAGCAGCAGAAGAGGAAGCAGCTAGTTCAGTTTAGTGCATGCAAATCTCCATTCTGGCCCTGTTCTCTGTTGCTCACAGAATTCTTAGGTACCTTTTATTGACTAATTCATGTATCGTATTGTCATGATGTGTGTTTTTTAATGTTTAAGGAAAAAGTGATGTCAATCTGCCATGGAATTAATTGATAATTAATTAAAATTTCAATGATTTTTTTGTTAAAACTAAATAAATGTTGAACTTCTTTTGAAAGCATAGGCTTTCAAAAGCATTTCATAGCATTTTTGTGCGTGTGGATATGTGTCTCTCCTATGACAGATCCAACTCACTGCACTTGAGACTTTACATTGACTTAACTGGGGGCTGGGACCCAGCTACTTAGCCCCTGTGTAGTTGGCTGAGCTGCACCAGAAGTATGGCCAAGTCCTTGAAGCCTGCTGGGAATATCTGGGCACACACAGATGTTCCTGGCTCAGTCTGTGCCACTCTTGTAGAATATGCAATTAGGGAAGAACAGGAGAGGAGTAAACCTCAGTTCTGTAAACTGTTTTTCTACACACAGTAGGTAAAATCCATTGTAAGAAGTTATAAGCTACTTGCATATGAAATTCTTTGAATTTAATATAATTACTTTTACTATGTTAGGTAGGTGAAATGACCTATTTAAACATGGGCAGCTCTGGAGAAAGCAGCCATTTAAATGGCATGGCACAGTAGTATGGAAGGATTCAAGATGGAGAGGTAAACCATCTCTGAAGCCCTTCTTTGGACAAGTAGATTTGAAGTTTGTATACTCATCTGGAAAGCTAACATGTTTTTACTGATACTCACTTTAGAGGAACAGTGCCCATTGCACACCCTTTCTTAAAGTTAAAGAACTGTGACTAGGTTATTAGTAGAATAAGTGATAGAATAAATCAATTAAAATTAATAAGAAATCATTAAACTGTTTTGTATTCAACCAGCACCTTTAAAAGAGCTAATTATGAATTTACCAAACTACTTACTGTGCTGCCTGCCCTCTCACATAGTATCAGAGAAATGGAAGATAAGAAGTTTCACCCGTTGTAAGACAGGGCTTAAAAGGGATTTTGGGACCAAGAAAGTCTGAATGCTAGATGGATTGTGTTAAGGAATAGAATTAGTAGACTTATGTAGATGTACATCTATGAAAAATCCTAGATATTCTAGGATTAGAACAGGTCTTTAAAGGCAGGACTAATTTGAAATCAGTCATTTCTATTTGAATTTTCTACACAAAGTCCCCAGTGAGTAGTAGAGAAGGTGATCTGCTGGGATTTCCTTTTCTTTCCAGTCCTCTGTTTCTTTACATGCATTTCATTTTGTTACAGTTGAGGACAGAATATATTTAGCTTGTTGGATTTTTCTATTTGACTTCTAATGGATGGTTTAAAATGTAGTTAATGAGATCATGAGGACAAATACAATGTTGCCCAGGGATATTGTTAATACTACTCTGTACTGGCTTCTTTTAAGATGCCTTTTTAAACACCACTTCAGTATTTAAAAAAAAAACAACAACCCTCTTTTAACTAAATCACGAGCAGTACTCCTTAAACCACCCAAATTGTTCAACATGGGCTCTTACAGTGATGTGAAATTACTCAGGTGGAGCCTTTGGTGGTGTGTTAACATAATAGGATAATTGGTATTGTTTGAATATCTTCATTTTTGAACATAAAATTTTTGCACATAAACTTTTTTCCTGATGGCTTGGAACAAATAAAGATGAAACAGGCCAAAACATTAATGCACAACAATTCACTAAGTATGTCTGTAAACATGTACTGTTAGGTTGCTATGAAACTTTTTATTCTTGGAGGCTGAGAAGATGACTGTAAAATTGCCTTAAAGTTGTTGTGCCTTAGACAGAGGGTCAGTGTTAATTTGAACATTTGTGGAGTATTTAACTCTTTGTTCTTAAAATCACAAAGATCAGTCTTTTTTTATATGAGAAAAATAGATCAGGAAGGATGAAGTAATTGTTTAAAAATTACTTTTAATCAAATACTGCTTTTTTCCTTTTTTAAAATCTTCTCAGATTTACCTTATTAGGCAACACTTCTAGTGTATTTATTAATTTGCTTAACATGCACCTAATCTTCTTCCTGAGTTATTGGCATGGAGGATGAGGAGATGACAGGAACCTTCCTTTTTTTCTCATGGCCTGGTTTATCATGTTGCTTCCCTGACTAGTTGGAAAAGGGCTCCAGCCTGTTCAGGTGGCTGAAACTAGGGATGTTGATAAAGCTGGGCAGGTTCATTGCAATGGGCACCAGCACAATGCCTTGCTTCAGTGGCTGACGTGTCTGGTTTCAGATAACATAGAGGTACTGCTTTCACCTGGAGTGACAAGTTAGCTTGTGCAGGTTGTGTTAGCTTGTTTTGAACTGTGTGGCTGATGCAAGTAATAGGAGAAGACTACACTTTAGGAAGTTTGTGTTCATCGGTACGGAAATGTCATATGGAAAGGCAAAGTATCTCTGGGTTATTTGTTGCCTTGAGTCAGATTTCAGCTGAGTGAATGGTTTGCGAAGGATGGTGTGAATGGCTGTTGATCAGAATTGACTTCCTTTTCACATTTGAAATAAAGGTGGAATAAAAGAAAAATTCATAGGCTTACTATCTTTAACTTTTCAGTGCTTAAATAATTATATATTTTTAGTAATGATTTCCATATTGTTTAAATAAAGATAGAAGTTTAAAGCCATGCCATCGAACTTTTAACATTTGGGGAAATAACTATCCTAATGATGTGTGTATCATTTTGTCTTAAAAGGCTAGATTTCATTAAAAAACCCCAAACAACCCAACCTTTGACAAAACTTGTTTTCCCATCTAATTAATAGAAAAGAGATCAGAATTAATGTTGTACATGTAAAGTCAAAACGATTTCTGAGTAATGAATCTCATTCAGTGACAATTACCTGTCTCTTTCTTCACTATTTTAGACCACAGCACTTCAGTATGCTGTTAATTCTCAAAGTCCAAGTTAGGTGCTTCAAGTCAATTGTGTTATCAAGTCCACATTTGGTTTTGTTGATTCTCACTTCATTTATTTTGTCATACTCCATTGATGGTGGCATGCTGCCTCTAATTTAATATCCCAATAGTATTTCAACAGTGTTGTTAGGATGTCTTTTATATTCCAAGTCACAAAGCGGCAAGCTAGTGTGCTGGATCTAACATGCTTTTAAATTCATTCACCTGTCACAACTTGATATGAAACAACTAGTTTTGAAGTTTCTGTAAGATGGAGGCTTGTTTTACCAGATTGTTGAAATACATTTCGATTTTGTGTGATGATATAAAATTATTTATAGAACTAATGTATCAGACAATTCCAGTGTACTCTGAAAAATCTGTTAATAGAGAATAATGTTAGGTAAGCTTAGTATAAGCTCAGTTCTCCAATGATCTGTTTTTTTATTCTGCTCAGACATTAGTCTGTTTATGTAGGCTATGTGGTAGAGTTTTAAACAAATTTAACTGCATTTTAATAAATCACTATGTGTTAGAATAGGAATTCACATGAAGAAAAGGAGGCCATTTTAATATTTTGATTTCAATATAATAATGCTATGTTTTTAAATTTACTGTGATTTTCACTTTTTTTTTTCTTCAATCTCTTCTATAGTCTTATTTTTGTTGGGGTGGTTTTTTTTATTCTTATTGTTTTGTTTGGTTTTTTTTGCTGGTCACATTCTAGATCAGATTATCATGTAAGCAAATGAAGTGAAATGTATTGATCTGCCAATGGACTTCTAAGAAGTAAGGAAGTGTAGCATGTCTCGGTGATGTTAATGCATTTTTAGTTTACTAAAGTATGAGCTGTTTTTAAAAAAAAATAAATTAAATGCATCAGTGAAAGAGAAGGGGAATAGGATATTTAATTCACAGTACTCTAGATTAAATAAAAAGGAAGGAAGGAGAAGTTTGCCAACTGTTCATGGTTTACAGATGGACACGGGTACAGGGAGAGCTCTTGTGATTACATCTGAAGCAGGACTTCTCACCTTCACAGCTGGTGATAAGGCCTCTGGCAGCTATGCATTTGCACGGATGGTTTATCTTCCTCTTTCCTTGACCATGATGCCTGTCAGTGGAGGGAGCACACCAGAGGATGCTGCATAGCTTGGGAACTGAGATTACAGCCATCCTTTGGGAATGAGAACAATTTACACAGTATACACTCTCTAGGTTCAAAAATAATCTTGCATTCTCCATGTTACAGAAGTTTTTTCATCTTTCTATGACATTATTTTCCTTCTCCATTCTATAGATTAGATTATTGATCTATTAACTCTGTAGAAATTGGACTTAATAGCCCTGAAAGCCAAAGTTTCTTAGTCTGGATGGGAAAAGCATGTTGCTAATTTAGTTGAATTTATTTCATAGCCACTGGTGTGCACTGTGCTCACTTTATTCCATCCAGTTTCAAGTCTTGGCATATTCATGCATGATAGATTCCTATAGAAACCTACGGTCTATTTCCCAATGTTCTAAAGGGAAAATTTTAATAGCATAACTCGGTTCTTCAGTTGGTCTGCCAAGGGAGTACATACAGTACTGCTGGCAAATATTGTAAATATGTCTTATAGAGGACATCGTAGTGGTGTTTCATCTCCATCCCCCTTGTTTTAATTGTTTTTAATTTCACAAATTGAACAATTTCATAAACTGAGCTATCTATCAGATCAATTCATATTTGGAAGCTGAAATTTCTGTGGCACAGGAGTATGTCAGGGCCAAAATGACCTTTTGCACTGCCACAGGGAAGATACAAAACCCAAAATATTTGCTTTGTGGTCTTGTCTTCCTCCAACAGCAGGAACAGCTTTTTTTCTCTTGCCTTGGAGACAAACCAAATTCTTTGTACACAGCCTTACCTTAGGAGGGAGTGTGGCTGAGAGACAGTATGCTTTGATACAGATGCTGTCATAGTTACTTCTGCCTTTGAGTATGTTAATCTGAATTAACAACACTTTTCTTTAATGTAAGCTTTTTGTTAATGCTTGTAAGTGTTCTTTACTCCTCCCATATAAGCATGAGGTGTATGCACCCTTATCTGTATATATATCAGAACAAATTATGTTCCTTGAAGTGTTAAGAACATTTTGAGATGCAGAAACTGTTCTTATCTTTAATTTTGTTGCTCCTTGTCTTCCTCTGAGCTGTTACAAGTGAAAATGAAAGTATCTTTACCTGTAATGGATGTCTATTGTTCCTAGATGTAAAAATGCTCATCTAAAGAGCCATATGCTTAATTGCATGTGACTTGTTTATAACTTGAGTGTTTCTGGGGCTATGTTTTCCACTTAGAACTGGTGTTTTAAAGGAATCATGGTTTGTTTGTTTGTTTTTTAATAGGTAAAGATAGAGTTTTCAACACCCCCTTGTGTGAACAAGGAATTGTTGGCTTTGGTATTGGAGTTGCTGTTGCAGGTGCTACAGCCATTGCAGAAATTCAGTTTGCAGATTACATTTTTCCAGCATTTGATCAGGTTGGTACTAATAAATTTGAGAGAAGTAAAGAAATCTTACGACTGTTCAAATTGCTCTTCTGTTAGCATTTACAGTTTGTTTGAATATGTAATTTTTGCAAATATATTCACAGCTGTATTACTGATATTTATGCATGCTTTAAGTAAACAGGAAAGCACCAAGGCCAGTTTGAAGGCTCATCAAGTAACGGAAATTAAAGATGTGGTTTGAAGCAAATGTCTGTTTTTATTTTTGGTTTTGTGGCTTTGTTGGCTTCAGCAGCCTTAAATTCCTCAGCTGTGTCTTCCCAACACCATCTCTCACTTCTCTGTGCTGCCTGCAGCCAGCCATGTGTACATGTAACAAACTACAGATTTGAACTGGGCTGACTGGCAGTATGGGAATGGGGAAACAACTGGGTTATATGGCTACTCCTGAGACCTTGGCATCCAACTTGAACACAGTAAATTATTGCTTCAGTTGCCTTGGAAAATGTTTGCTTTTCCACTGGCTTAGAGGATTCCTTTGCTTCTAATTTGGTCCTCTGAATTCCATGCATGGTGCAGATGATATAGTTACATCTCATGTATTGTAAAGGCTTAATGATGCATAGCTGAAGATATTGGACTGAACAGTGCTTTTGTACATAAATCTTCCTAGATTGTTAATGAAGCAGCAAAATACCGTTACCGCTCGGGAGATCTGTTTAATTGTGGAAACCTCACCATCAGAGCCCCCTGGGGCTGTGTGGGTCATGGTGCACTATATCACTCTCAAAGTCCAGAAGCTTTTTTTGCTCACTGTCCAGGAATAAAGGTACAGTAACTCTTATTTTATGAAGATTGATTTTGTTTGGTTGCTTTTGTTTGTTTTATTTTTAATGGACCCGACTAACAATGGCTCTGGGTGCAGACAGGGGAAGAAGAATGGAAGTCAGTCCGTAACAAAATATCTGAATATATTAATTAAAAACACTGTTAGAAGTTTGCACGTCATAAAACTTAAACAGTGTTGTTTGAGAATTTCTAGCCATTAGTGAAGTCATTATTTAGTAGGCATAGCATTTTGTATTTGTGTGCTTTTTGCACTAAACCCATTCATTTTATCTGTTCTGTGTCCAGTATAGTGCAGAAACTAAAAACTAACACTAATAAATAGTACTTGCCTTTTTTTTTTCCTTTCTGCATCTGCCTTCTTACATGCATTATCAAATTAATTTATGTGAATGACACTGGCAGGCAATGGGCACAAACTGAAACACAGAGCGTTCTGTCTGAACATAATGAAGCACTTGGCACAGGTTGCCTAGAGAGGCTGTGGAGTCTCCATCCTTGGAGGTATTCAGAAGTTGTCTGCACACAGTCCTGGGCATCTGGCTTTTGGTGACTTTACTTGAGCAGGTGTGTCAGACCAGATGAACTCTGGAGATCCCTGCTAACCTTGACTGTTCTGTGATTCTTGAATGATAGCTTTAGGCAAGCTTTCTGTCTGAAGTGGTGGCATCCTTTGAAGTTAAGATTCCTAGAACTTGGATAACTTTCCTGGAGAAGAGGAGGGGTGGGATCTAGTCATCTCAGGTTAAGAGAGCACTGTTTGCCAGCTCTGAATTTTTTTCTGAGTAAATTTTTGTCTATGAAGTTGTACTTTGCTGTTAACTGGCATCCAGTCCACTGAGAAGTGACTCATAGCTTGATTAATGTGGAAGACTTAAGCAAAACCAGTATTTGTATGCTGAAGACACATGTTCATTGTTTATGTGTTGTTTAGACTATTGTCTATATTTGATTTGGTGTTCTAAAAGTTCAGATATTACTCATTTACAGGGAGGCCATAGTCATTTCTCCTACTTGTTTCTCTTTACTTAAATAAAAATATCTAAAATTATTCAGATTTTATTTCATGATATTTGAGAAACAGAATGCATTTTGTCTTTGAGTGTTCTTTATGATCTTTGAGGTGTTCCTATACTGAACTTGAAAATATTTCTTGATATAGACAAAAGCAATTTACAGAGTCTTTTGCCAGGTAATTGAATCAAATGGTTTCTTGAGCCTGTTTAAAAACTAGTGTAGTTTATTCATATGGAAGCACAAGATAACTTGTATGATTAAGATATGGATGCCAAGTCTAGCTAATTTATGTTGATCTTAGGGGTCAATCTCAAATCTTTATGTACTGAACCAAGTACTGAGATTCATTGGTCCATTCTGTAGATTAAAACACTTTCTGATTCACAGCAACCTAGTACTACTGTGCTTAGTCTTCTGAATAAGTTGGTAAGTCAGAATTTTATTTAATCACTCGAGGTAATTTAATTTCTTTTCTCTCATCTCTGATCTTTCTTGTCAGTTTTTCACTTTCTTTCACATTTCCTTGATTAAAGTGCTAAAATAGGTTGCTACCACTAATGGCTGTCTTCTCAGTTAAAGGACTCATTAAACTCTGTGTAACTGGTGGAACAATATACTAGTTTTTGATGCACAGAGAAGTATTTTAGACTCTTATCTTTTGAATTTTGTGTCTTTGTTGTTCCTTTTATATTTTTTGCAAAGCTGTTCGTTAATACCGCTAATAATGTTTAAGGTTTTATCTTCAAGGTTGCAGGTCCTTTTTTGAATGAACCCAAATGCAGCCCTTAACATACGAATCCAGAAATGCAGATGGCCTTGTGGATCAGATGCATTTGCAAAAGTCCTGGATCTCTGCATATTTTCTCCATACTACAGTAGGAAAGGCCATGTATTACAATCTGGGAAGGGTAGGATTGATGTTTGGGGAGAGTGGCTTTCAAAACTGCCCTCTCAGTGGCAGGCTTCTGACTTAGGATTTTTATTTTCTGTTTTTCTTAAGTCAAAGGTGAGGTTTGGATTTCCCAATCAAAAGGGAGTTTGTACAACTTTGGCTGTTCAGGGAAAGGATTGTAATCATTAGTACTCAAGCCTGGTTGGGGTGACAAGGACACTGCTAGATTGATGTGTCTTTTGTCTGCTGTTGAGAGTGTCTTAATGAATCCGTCTGTCTTCCAAAATTGTATTGGTTCTTTCCATTCCACTCCAGATTATTGCCATCATGGTTAGAAGCTTACTTTTAATTTCCAGCTTAAATTTGTTCCTTAGTTGTATATTTAACTTACCTGTCCTTCATCTTCCCTTTTGTATACTAGACGAAAAATTGTTTTCTCTTCTGTCTTTGTTTTGTTAAACTAAACAAAGCTGTCAAAGAGATATTAATATCTGAAACTCTTTTGGCACCTGTTGTATTCATTTTCTTTCAAAATAGTTGGTATAGTAATGAAGTATTCCAGCTGAATTTCTAGCAGTGATTTTTGCAATAGCACTAGCACTTTGTTGGATATATTATTACACTTTTTTAGGGCTGTACTTCATAGTGTCCTGGTCATCCTTTGAGCAGATAATAAATTCAGATCTGAATTTCTACTGCTGAGTTCTAAATGTATAGAAAAAATGTAGTCCTTAGTGACTTTTTGGTATTTATTGTTCAGTTTGCTTTTCCTTTTGTCAGTCATGTCCTCAGTGTGAATTAGGTATTTTGGTATCATCATCTGTAGAGGTAGTGACTCAGCTTTTGAATAGTTTTCTTTACCTTATCCTGACTTAACCTTGTAAATGAGTAAGGTAAATCAATACTTTCCTAAAAATGATCCCTAAGGAGCTGCACTAGTAACATCCATTAGCTGGGTAATAGAATGGTTTGGACTGGAAGGGACCTTAAAGATTACCTAGTTCCAACTCCCCTGCTGCATGGTCAGGGACACCTCCCACTAGACCAGGTTGCTCCAAACCCCATCCAGTCTGGCCTTGAACACTTCCAGGGATGGGGCATCCACAGCCTCCCAGGGCAACCTGTTCCAGTGTCTCACCACCCTTCCAGGAAATAATTTCTTCCTGATGTCTAACCTAAATCTCCCTTCTGCCAGTTTAAAGCCATTACCCCTTGTCCTATCACTATATGCCCTCATAAAAATTCCCTCCCCAGCTTTTCTTTGGGCCTTTTCAGGTAGTGGAAGGCTGCTATAAGGTCTCCCTGAAGTCTTCTCTTCTCCAGGCTGAAAAACCCCAACTCTCTCAGCCTATCTTCATAGCAGAGGTGCTCCAGGCCTTTGATCATCTTTGTGGCCCTCCTCTGAACCCAATCTAACAGCTCCATGTTGAGATGGAGTCTCATGAGAGTGGAGTAGAGATGGAGAATCATGTCCCTTGACCTGCTGACCACACTTCTTTTGATGGAGCCCAGGACACGGTTGACTTTCTGGGCTACAACCACACATTGCTGGCTCATGTTGAGCTTCTCATCAACCAGAACCCCCAAGTACTTTTCCTCAGGGCTGTTCTCAATCCATTCTCTGCCCAGCCTGTAATTGTGCTTGTGATTGCCCAGGCCAAGGTGCAGGACCTTGCACTTGGCCTTGTTGAACTTCATGAGGTTGTTATGGGCCCACCTCTCAAGCCTGTCAGGGTCCCTCTGGATGACCTCCCTTCCCTCCAGTGTGTCGAGCAGACCACACAGCTTGGTGTGATCAGTGAACTTGCATTACCCATGTGTCTGTTACCAAATGCTTTGGTGAATTGTTAAGAGAGTGCTTTTCCCTTGTTTATAAAAATCACCAAGTTAATTTGATTGTGATAGCAGATTTAGGTTGTGTTTTGACTCTTTTCGACTACTTTTATAAAATTAAATATTAATCTCTAAAAATATTTCAGAAAACTCCTGGAGGCAGTAAGTTAACATGTCTGTAGTTCCATGGATTTTTTTTTTTCTTTTAACAAGTCCTGCAACTAATGTTTTCAGTCAGAGAGAGCCACTTAAAACTTCACAGTTATGAAAATGTTTACTAGTAGACTTCACACTGCATGTGCCAGATCTTTGAGGTCTGTGGGATGTGAATCAGCTGGTCCTTCTGCTTTGAGAGAATTGAGTTTTTGGGTTGTATTTTCATTTAAACTGTGATAATTTGTTAATTTTCTGTTCATAATCATTTTTTTTTAGGTCATCCAAAATGTACTATTCTGTTGGCAAATCAATTACGCTTTTTCCTTCCATGTATTCAGATTACATCTGGTGGCCTTGCTTAGTTTTCTCTTTGCTTGATAATTGTTTCAGGTACTTTTTGGTGTTTAATTTCCAAAATGAAAATTTTCAGGCTTCTAAGATAAGCAAAGGAATAAACTTTAAATAGCTATTTCCTCTTTTAGTCTTCAAAAACTTACTGGACTAGGTCTGAATAGCTTCCAGGCCTGCTCTAATGAGTCTTTGCTCAAGCAACTGAGGATAACTCAGTGGGATTTTTTTGTTATACATCTACATTTACTGAACTAACATATATTTTTTAATATTTGACTGACTTCTGTTTCTTCTACATCAAAACGTTATTGTTAAGATGTTAATTCTGCCTTGTCAGAGGGGACTCCATTAGTGTTTAAGTCATGGTGTAAAGGTGAACTGTGCAAGTCTGATCAATGAACAAAATAAAATTCAAAGTATGTGTTAGTAATGTGGCATTGATGTTACTTCATTTTGTAAGAACTGCTCAATCTGTACATAGGTTTATTTAAAGCATATAGAAACCTGTTTTTTTAATATTAATTTAAACATTTTGTAGCAGAATTGCATTTTAAAGGAAGTAAATACTTAAATAATATTTTTACAGGTTGTTATTCCAAGGAGTCCTCTTCAGGCCAAAGGACTGCTGCTTTCATGCATAGAGGACAAAAATCCATGCATATTCTTTGAACCTAAAATACTTTACAGAGCTGCAGGTAAAGATTTATATGCTGTATTTTTCAATAAAGCAATATTTATTTATTTTGCACATATATGTTGACAGTCACAGCTAAGACAATACTGTAGCAGAAGTCTTGACTTGTTTTATCTTTAGCTATGTTCAGGGGTTGTGTTTTTAGAGGAATTACGAAAACTGAGTAAGATCTCTAAATTAAACTGCAAAGATAAATGAACATTTACAGTCTGATTCATGCTCAGTTAACTTGGAATTTGTATGCTTTGTATAGTCTTAGGTTAAAAATAAATAAATAGAACCAAGAGGCATTATTCTTTATCGTATTACAATATAAATTTGACAGAAGTTAAATCACTGTCTTTTTGTTAACTCTAGATATTAAATAAGTTTCCAGACTAATTTTTATTTTTCCAAAAGAACTGAACATCACTGTTTACCCAAAGTCAAAATTCCTTTGAAGTTTCTAAAAATCTTGAAAATTTGTTCCCTTAGATTTTAATCTTATGTGGAAGGAAGCATGGTTGCCATTACTTTTAAAATTTCTTTTAGTCATAGTTGCCTTTTTGGTTCGAAGAAGATTTGACAGCTATCAGTATGTGTTACAAATAAGAACAGAGTAATTTGAAGATGATAGTGCTTGAGTTGGTTGTAAAAATTAGCTTGTTGCTTTTTTAGACTAGACAACAGATCAGGGATGAAAACAAACTTTGCATGTGGAGAGTGTTTGGGTGAACAACTGATAAAACAGAACTCAAGCCACCACTTACCTTCAGTGTTTCTATGTTTTATAGCTTTATATACAAGCCATGCTACCATCTGTCAGTCCAAGTTAGAAGTTAGCTCTCTGTGTGGACTGAAGTTGAGCAAAGGACAAAATGTTTGTGTATTACTTTGGGCCTTTTAACAGCAGTTTTCCATCAGTGCATCCATTTTGTTAGTAAATTTATTCTCTTTCTAGAGAACCAAAGAATAGCAAAGGAAAGATTTAGAAAGCAGACACCAAAGCTACAAAAAATAGCAGAATAACAAAGTAACAAGTAGGATATTTGGGATAGGATAAGTAAGTAACAAATAGCATATTGGGAAACTGCTTATTTGCTTTTATACTTTCAAAAAAGACCTAGTATTGCAGTTAGCAATGTACTTTGAAAGTGCAACAACTATTTTTAGAGTGGTGTGATGTACCCAAACGGGTATTGCATTCCTTATATTCAGTGTGCTCTGAGAGCTTACTGAAATCTAGCAATAAAGAACTCTGACCCTTCATTTAGATGAAGTGGTTTGGAGGATGAACTTTAGAGTCCTGTTAAACAAAGAAAAGAAAGTTTGAAATTCTTGTGTCTTTAAAACAACCCTATTCCCCCGCCCCAGTATTTACAAGTTACAAATACAGACTGTAGAGTTAATAAAATACTTGCTTTCATAGTGAAATGAATGGCTGCATCAATATTGCACAGCTTTTGAGATTATAGGGAGGTTTTTGTGTTTGAGAAAATGACTTATGAAGTAATTGCTGGGTCGTTCAGTGAACATTAATCTGCCCTGTGATAGAAATGTTGAGTAAAGACATGCTGAAACAGTGGTTAATGTGGTTTATGTGCTGGTTAATAACCAACCACAGCATTGCTGCAAGATGATGTTGGTAGCTTCTGAAGGTCTGTGATTTCCTCCTAGATTCTGGTGGCCTGATATAATACCAGAGATTATCTACGTTTTTGTCTTAAAATGTCTAAGAACTTCAGTGATCTAGGCTGAAATGTATAGTATGTTTGTGTTAACGTGTGATCAGGATAATTGTGACAGGTAACTTCTTTAATTTTGAGATAATTTTGAGCGGACTTCTTATTATTTCTACAATATAAAGCAGGGATATTTTATTATGTGGAAAGGTTTTGATATTCCTTTTATTTTCATTGAAAATCTTTCCCTCTAGCATCATTAGTTCATCTTCTTAACTGCTTAGCTGGGTAGGGTCAGCTTGAACTGGAAGAGTGCTGTCTGGGAAAAGTAATCTCTCTTGGAGTTCCTTCTTATGCTGGTAGCAGTGTTCTTGTAATTCCACGATAGAAGCAAAGTGTCCTGGTTAATTCAGAAATGGACCAGGGTCTTCATGATTGTTTGGTCCAGAGACAACAGCAATAAGACACAGGCCTGATTAACAAGAAGAGGATAAATGTTGGAAGTAAGGGTTTGCTCTGGCTTCTTGTCAATAGACAAGTTTGTTGCAGAGAACTTAATGATTGATGTTTCAGTGGGTGTGGAGGACTTCACTGAAAAATTAAGGTGTCAAAGACGATAATGGAAAGTTGTGTTTTCTATCTATAAAATTAATGTAAGCATTTGAGCTTCATCATTCTCCTTTAATGGAATTTTCTTTCTCTCTATGAGGCTTACAAGTAGCTATCTGTGATATTTTGTTCAGTTGTTAGTGTCTTGGAAGTTTCAGCTGAAACTTCAGGCTTTAGAGGGATAGTCTGTAAAATATAGGAGATCTGTCCTTGTTCGTGTGCCTTGAAGCTATTAATACTTTGTTTAAAACATACAAACCAAAAAAAACAACCAACCAAACAAAGCCCCGCATGCACTTACACCCCAACCAAACAAAAACCTATGCCCTCTTCTTCTGCCCCCAAGTGTTGTAACTGTTATTGAAATTAGCTGTTGGGTGATAGAGATGGAAGGTAAAATATATCTAGCTTAGGATAGATAACCTAAAGTTGCTTTTTGAGAATGCGAAGCAGGCTGCCAGGTAATTTCTGTTTTATGGAAGCTCTTGTGCAGAACCAACCTTGTGATTTTGCATCCTATGCATACCTCCAATGAACTATATAGGCCCCGTAATTGCTTTCAAGGTTGGGTTTTAATGGGGGTTTTGAGGTTTCTTTTAATCACATAATTAAAGGAGGATTCCAAAAGAAGCTGGGACTGACTAGGTGATCAGGCACAGGGCTCGGTCAGACAAACATGCTGACTGGCCCTATTGTATATGCAACTGGCCCCTTCTATAAACCTTCCTATTTGTTCTCCACCTTTTTCATCCTCAACCCCCTTCACCTTCACATGCCCTCATCAGCTGGTGTAGTTCCACTCATGCTTCTCCAACACTCTGGGTGCTCAGGTTTGTCAGCTGCAAAGTCCTGTTTTGCCCATAGCCCTTCACTCAGTATGCCTGACCAAGTTTGTTTCTTGTCTTTGTTATGTTTGTCTTCCAGTTTTGTGTCTCTGTATATTTTGTTTATAGCTTCACCTTTTTTCTTTGTTATCCCATTTGACAAGCCTACATCAGTTAATAGTACTGAAGGAAACACTCCCCAATTCCCCATACCCTTATGAATAAGTGAACTGAGTATATTTGATTCTGGTTACTGCCTCTCTCATAATTTATTGGTTAAGTTTGTGTCCCTGCATGTTCTTCCTTATGGCTTCTCCTTCTTCCTATTACGACCTTTTACACTGAAAAGATCCTTGTCCACATGCGCTTAAGGAAGCAG
The DNA here is from genome assembly GCA_020745705.1 of Hemiprocne comata. NCBI lineage: Eukaryota > Metazoa > Chordata > Aves > Apodiformes > Apodidae > Hemiprocne > Hemiprocne comata. Next base: position 107,489,715 of record CM036588.1, read on the forward strand.
ATGCTCTCTCCTTCCACTTAACCTTCCAGTGGTCATCAGAGGTTTTGTGTATGTTCATTTGCCTTGTATAAAATTAGAAAGGAGCAAAGAAATGTAAGACTTTCTGGGTAAAAGTCCAGAGTTGAATATACAAGTAGGCATATAGAGAGGTAATTCGGTTACTGGTTAATTTAGGAGATTACAATGTTATTGAAACTGCCGTGGTGATGTCCCCCTAAATGTCAGAGATACTAAGAAAATATCTGAATTAAAAAGAAAAAGGAGTCTTTGATTTATAAAAAGTAGTTAACAGCCTGTGCAGTGTCAAGAGCACATAATGATTATGAATCAAAGGAAAAGATGAGTCACCTTGACATTATCAGGTTTAGACATCTTGTGGAGAACCTACTCTGATGTTTTTTGACCTTTTCAGTTTCATTTAATTGTACTATATATGACATTGGTGGTGTAGAAATAAATATGACTTGCATCAGTGGTTGTTATAGAGACAAGACAGGTAAGATGAGAAAACGTGTTTTCTTTATGCTGTTCAGATTGCTCTTTTAGAAAAAGCAACAGATGGTGCAGCCTCTTAAAATTAACATGATGGCCTTTTCTCTCTGATAATTACAACGGTTTGTTAATTGCTTTTTTAAAATCTATTTGAAATACTTGATTTAAAATACTTCATTTATATCTTCAGTAATAGATGAATGGGCTGCTTTGTATAAACATTGTCCTGATTTGGTTAATTATTATGGAAGAATATATATAAAATAATTTCATATGCTGCTTTTCATCATTGTTAGTGGAGGGAGGAGATTTGCAAAGGCATTTTTATAAAATCCTGCCAAATCTGAACATTTATGGCAAATTGAATTTTGCATTTAAACGTGTTAGAAATTCTAGATGAGCTTATCCAATGGACATCTTGTTGCAGAATGGTTTACCTATAATACAAAATCAGTTAATTTGTTTAATTGTATTTTTAATTTCCCTAAGTGGATAAAACCATTACACAGAGAAGGAGCTCTTTTTGTATCACGTACGTTTTCCAGTTCTTCCTCTGGTGCATCCCATTCTCATTCATGTCAGTTGCCAGGGTTTCCACTTGAAGGTCCAGTGGTATCTTTGTAAGGTTCTTGTTCTCCAGGATTCATATAGATGACAATCCCATGAAAAGGACAGTTATGCCATGCCAATTAGTATGGTTGTGGGTTTCATTATCTTCTAGGATCTCTGCTTTCTTTTGTCTGGTCTGCTATACTGTCAAGCAGTAATGTGGAGGGAGCAAGGGCTGGATGTGCCTTTCCATTCTGTCTTTCCCTGCTCTGTATTCCTTTAGCCACTTGCTATTCCAATAAACTATTACAGAAAGAGATTGATATTTTAGCGTACTCAAATAATAGTTTTCAAAGAGATGTGATTTTGTGCTGTGTTTAAAAGCACCTTGTGTTGAAAACTATTTTTTTCTTCTTTCTTCCTTGGTTGAATGGACATGTCTCTTGAGTTATCCTGAAAAAAAGAAGTATGTATGTGTCCTCTGTTCCTGTTCATGTGAAGTGAGGTATCTCTAATGTAAGCATAGGCAAGCATGTTTTTACTGTGATGGTGGTCAGACTCTGGAACAGGTTGTCCAGAGAGGTTTTGGAGTCTCTGTCCATGGAACTATTCAAAACTCCACTGGATGTGGCCCTGATGTGGCTCTAGGCAACCTTGCTCTGAACAGGGATTGGCCTTGGACTAGGTGATCTCCAGAGGTTGCTTTCTACCTCAGCCATTCTGTGATTCTGTGAAATTTGTAGCATTTTTATATTATTACTGGCCAAAAAAAATTTATAAAAATCATCTGCTGTAATAAAAAAAAATAAATCCTTACTTGATGTATTTAAAAGTTACATTTATAACTTGTAAGCCTGGAAAAAAAGCATAGGTAATTCTACTTGTATTGGATCTGCCATACCCATGAAGGAAAAATACAAAACACTTAATTTCTCCTGCTGGTATCACTAAGTAGGGTTCTTTATCGTAACTTCAAGAAGCAATTTTGTTCAGCAGGAACTCAAGAAATATTTTATGAACTATGAAGTATGTTAACAAAAAATAGAATGCTTTCTTTATAAATTGGCTTTGTGTATTCAGAAAGAGTTGAGTAAGATTCCGCCTCCCCCCCTTATCACTTGAATTTGTTCAAGAAGTGTTATTTGAGTTACTGGTGCATAGACAAGTTCACCTTTAGATCAATGATGCTTTTATCAGTATTAATCATTAAACCAGTCAATATATGGTGCATTGGACCATTGATCCAAAACTAGCACAACTGACCTAATGTGTTTGAATCTGAAAACTAGTAAATGTGTCTTGAGTGGAACCACCTGAAATATCTTACAGAAGACAAGATGCTTAATTTGTCTCTCTAATTGTGATGTAGTTTTGGTGAAGTGAACCTTTGTTCAAAGGAAGACTATTTAGACTAATTTAAAGCTGCTATAATCACAAGTTCTTGGTCACACTGTGTGTAGGTTCTGAAAGCCTTTTCTCTCTATTTAGACATCAGGCTGTGGAGCATCATTCTTGGCAGATACCTGAAGGGCACTGGCACAGCATTTCCTTGTTGTCTGAGTGTTTAATGATGCTTATTAGAATAGTGCAGTGGTTATTTGAGATTTCTTAGCAGTTGTAGCAGTGTCCATCTCTAAATCTGATGCTGGTATTTTGACTGGGGTACATCAGGATATATTACTATCATTGCTGTGTATATGTTCATCTTACTTCTGTGGTATATAACATCAATTAAACACTACACTGAATGTGTTTTTAAAAATATTTTTAATTACAGCTAAACCTTTGAAATGAAGGCTAATACTTAATGTGATTTTGGTCTATTGTTTTTGGTGGCATTAACATCGAAGAAAATTTTTAGTGTATAATTGTATGGGATAATATTGAATAGTAAAGGAATGGAATGCTTATCTTTTCTCTGTGTTTTCATTTATTCAGTGGAACAAGTTCCTGTGGAGCCCTATAACATTCCACTGTCTCAAGCTGAGGTGCTGCAGACGGGCAGTGATGTGACACTGGTTGCTTGGGGCACTCAGGTTGGTAAGGGTCTTACAAGCTATTTGTCATCCAGCAGAGCCTAGGCCAAAAGTTAGGGGTTGTCCAAATAGTGTTGCATTCAGGCTGAAGTGCCAGACATAAACTGTGTGCAGCTTCCATCACTATATGCTTGAATAAATTATTGCCAGTGTTTGTATTAAACCTGCTTTTTATTGTGTAAGATTTTACTCATTCTCGGTTGAAGCTGACTTGGGATGTGTGGAAGAGGTACCTGTGCAGGAGGTTAATGATTTATCTGTAATTATGAAATTGGTATATTTAAGAATGGGGTAGTGAGATGTAACTCTGAGGAAGGCAATGGGAAAGGAGAGTTCAAAGTACTATCCTGAAAAAAAAATAAATAGATTTTTACTGCACAATTTAAAAAAGTTCAGTCTGGGGTTTTCTTTATACAGAGAGTTAAAATCCACTGAACATTTAATATAAACAGAGATTGATACAGTTTTGATTCTAACAGTTATATTGAAAAGCTGTTGAAGAACATGATTGGACATTCCTCCCCCCACCTTACGCCCCAAATTAAGATGTGCAAATATTGAAAAATCTGGTAAAAAATACATTGCCCTGATCGGGGCAAGATAGCAGAGGAGATACACGCACAAAACATGATTTATTCTAAATAGTAGAAGAGTCTTAAAGATTAAACTAAAAAGGCATAAGTCAGGTTATATGAGTGTTAGGATATTGGGGTGGCAAAACAGGGTATTAGGGTAAAAAAACAAGGTACCTTAACAAGTAACCGTTACAGAAAGATTAATTGTTTAAATGCTAGCAACTTACTTATTGATAGGCCCTTATACTGGATCTAAAACAATGATTTAAAATAATACCAGTGTGTGATAACACAATGATTGCAGTATTTTAGAAAGATACTAAAGTCCTAAAGTTCCAAAGCTTCCAAAGATATGAACAAGAAGTCATGTATAGGGTTTTGATATTTCTTACCCTTTATTTGATTTTGGTCATGTGTCCCTTTCTCTCAACCTCTTGAGGAGAAACTACTGGAGTAGGCGTCCCTGCTGGAGGGGAGAAGGTCCAGCACACCTCCTAGGGAAAGTGTACAGGACTCTCTCTGATCAAAGATGGGACCAGGCTTTTATAGAATAAAGTGATTGGCTGCTCTCATTTAACTACTTAGCCATACCTCCAAAATCCTCTGTTGGACAACAAAAAGGGAAACAGAGGAAAAACCAAGAAACCGTTTTCCCTCATTAAGCAAATTCTTCCATTTATCTCTCTATTCTTGTTCGGCTTCTGTTTGGCCAAGCTGGGCTCCATGTTTTTCCACATGGGAGAGCAGCTCGTGGCACAGGCATCAACTTGGCCTTCTACTGGTACTTTCAAGATTGTTACCAGTTCAGAGTTTACTATGCAGTGTGCTTTTCCGTGGAAACTCTTCAACTCCAGGCTAAGGGTAGTGGAGCTGAGAGAGGGTGTGAGATTGAGAGACAAGGAGCAGTTGAGTCACAAAGGAGAACTGAGGCAGGCACACTGAGGCAGAGTGTCCTGCTACATACATGTTCATTTTCAAGAGTTATAGAAAATCAATTTGAGTCTTTTTTGGAATTACTAGAAAAATCTTTTTATTGCCTTTAACTTATAATTATGAAATTGCTATTTTTCTGGCCTGAATATATATGAGAAGCTTTTAGAATGAGAAGCTTTTAGAATAGAGAGTGGTATAACTTTCGTCATAAGAATATTGAATTAATTGTCCTTTTTTTCCCCTTTCCTTTTTGTTTGAAAGTTGTAATTTTCAGTGCTTTTCTGTGGTAGAGTTTCCTTGTCCTGAGACATCTATGGTTATTCCTACTAGTCTTTGATACTTTGCACTGGTGTTAAATTATTGCAATGATGCTAAATTATGGACACCTTCAATATCTTTACTTGTACTCATTTCTTCAGCAGAAAACTGTTTTTGTGGTTCTGTGTTCCCTTTTGAAAGTGTAAATTTTTGCTTCATTTGGATGAAATCTTAGTATTCATCATATTCCCAAAAATTGAATTGAAAATGTAGTAACTTGAAAGCTGGCTACAGAGATTCAATAATATCCTGAGTTTATTCAGTAGGCAGTAGTATAGAGAGGATTTGGAGTGACATCCTTCAAAAAAACTGTGCTTTGGAGCTTGGAAAAATGTAGGCCAAGTGTTGAGACAGGCAGTAATAGGACAGATGGGCAGCTCTATCCAAATTTAGGAGCTGACCAAAGCTCTGATGTGGCTGTATAATACAGCATGGGGACAGATGCTTAGTGCTTATGCAGTAAATCCAGCGTGTTCTGGATGTATCTTCTGCAGATCAAATATGTTGAGTGAGTTTGAGCTGAGGGTGTTTGCAGGCTGTGTACATAAACTTGGAACTTCATTGCTAAATGTGCAACCAAGCCAAAGCTTATTATCAAAAGGCAGAGTGATTGCATGTACTCACTGGTTACTTCTGTGAGTTTGGACATGGAGTAGTTGCTTGGCAGCTGCTGCTCCAGTGGGGCTGCATGATACTTGCTTTCCTGGGTGGTTCTAATGAGGGGCAGTAAAGGTTTTTAGTTCCTCTCCAGTTGTGCTCAGTGTTTTATGGTCATTAACTAATCCTTATCCACTGTGAACTAGGTAAACATCTAGACTCAGAGAAACAGCAACACCATCCATGTGTTGTGTTGAAAATTCCCAAAAACCTCTTATTACAGCCACAGGTGTATTCCAAGTTTAAACAAAACCACTGCAAGTTGTATTTTATTTTTATTATTAAAATTCTTGTATTGATTTGCCTTTTTAAATAGTCCTGTGTAGATGCATATTTAAATCCTGAATCATCTTGTTTCAGCATAGATTTTTGCTCTGTGTAGGATTTAATACTGCTCTCTGACCCTCAGGCAATTGACACTGCCTATGTCCATATTCTTGAATACTGTTGCCTTCCAGACCAAGATGACCTCATCTAAATTGCTTATTGGGGTTCTTAACCTCCAGCAGCTTATCTATGCCTAGAAGTTGCTTGATGGAGGTAATCTGCCTCAGTCCAGACCTGCATTATAAAATGTTCTAACAATAAGGAAAAAGTCAGAGTTTATTGACAACATCGTATCAAGAAATTCTTTTTTACCCTCATATCTCATGAGCAAATACTTTTTGCTGAGATATTCGTGGTGGGTAATCTGAGTTGTTGTCGTAACAGTTATTTTTCATGTTGGAGCATTTGCTTGCTAATGTTTGTTTTAGGGAAGCCAATGCTTACAATACATTTTGCTTAAAAGTGTTATAAAACCTAATGTCAAGATACAGTTTTTAATGTATGTAATATTGCTTTCTTCTTAGTTCATATCCTAACATACCTTATGAAAAAATGCTAATAGGTGTGGATTGTTTTACATCTACTTTGTCACACTTACATATGCAGCTAAATGCATTCCTTGACTGGTGGGTAGTGAATAATGTATAATCTAATTCAGTACAAGCCTCTTGCTAGAGGGGAATACTTTGATTTTTTAGGAAAGTGTTAATTAGAATAATAATGCAACGTTTGTAATTTAGGTATTAAACTATTTGTAGACCAGTGAATGGTCATATTGTCATTTTAGTGCCGATCTGCTTTGATTGTGGAGGTCAGGACTGGATGTTTACAGGTAATTTTTTACCTGGTAATGACTATCTCTCCCAGCTGTTCCCAAGATAATGCTTTGCAGGTGATGGTTTGGTAATCTATTGCACATTCAGTAAATTGTAGTAAGTGTAGTTACTAGGGCTATTTTTGAATGTACATAATGTTTCTTGCAGAATTGCTACATCGAAATAAATTGCTCATATATTTGGGTCTTAGCTTAGTTACAATCCTTAAAAACCCTTATCCTAAACTCCAGACTGTCTACAAATATAAAATAGTGAGGCCTGATGCTGTTCACTGAAAGATACTTTTGTGAAAAGCAACAGTTTTTTTTGTAGCCATGTGTCATTGAGTTAGTTTTTGAAGTGGTGGTAAAATACTTGGAATAATGTAAGTAGTAAATAGGAATGAACTGAGCAATAAATACTTATTAGAGCACTGAATAAAAAGGTTTCTGCTAAACATGCAGAGGTACTATGTTAAATCTCTGCTTCTACTCCATATGGATAATTTAGAAGATCTTAAACCAGTGATAATACACTGCCTTTTCAGGTACATGTGATCAAAGAGGTGGCAGCACTGGCTCAAGAAAAGCTGGGTGTGTCCTGTGAAGTTATTGACCTGAGGACCATCTTACCCTGGGATACAGAGACTGTTTGCAAGGTATGGAAATGATACATGTTAATTTAAAACCAAAACAACCAAAAAACTTCCACTAATAAAAACAATTTAAATACAAATAATGATGACTTCATTCTTTGTTTTTTAAAGACCTACATTTTTTGATCTGTATTGTATGTATTGTTCTGTATCTTTTGTTCTGTGTCATATATAAAGAATATATGCACTTTACATGGCCCAAACATTTGCTTTAGCATTGGAAGAGAATTCCATTTCAGAGTTCAATGTAATATTAGACTATATATTCTTTGCAGTGAAGTAGAGGGCAGGATTTAATCACACTTGGCCCTGAAAACTACTTTTCCATGATTTCTGTCTCTTTCTGTTATCTTTGCTGTCTTTGGGTCTGAAAAGATCAGTTTAATTTTTTTTCCTGCTGTCTTACACCAAAATCTTTATCTAGTTTTGGATCTGCAATAATGTTCCTTAGTTTCGTTTATTAATTTATAGAAATATGGATGATTTTACTTAAGGTATATGAATTATTGCACTGGGAAGAAAAGGCAGTTTTTACTATTCTCAGAGTATCTGGTTTGAAAGTCATAGGTACTGTGAAGTCCTTGTCTGCTGCTCTGTGAGAGTCTTTGATTTGTGAAGAATTTCTTTCAAAACATTTGAGCAGCTGAAACTGCAATTTGAATTGCCATGTACTGAGAAAGATTAACTCTATGTCAAAGCTGCTATTTTTTCACGGTATGAATTTTACCATTAGGTTTGTCTGCAGGACTGCTGGTGGGACTGCATGGGGAGATTATGGGAGGAAAGATGCACATTGGGTGTCTCCTGTTGGCAATGTCCTGTTGTCTGTTTGTGGCTGTGTAACAAGTTGTGTGCTTACATGCACAGCTATGTGTTGCTTCATATAAATTTGATCTTCTCAGCTAAGGTGTTTTCAGTGTTTGTTTGCAGTGTATTTCATGTTACTTGGCTATAATTTCTATCTGTAAAAAATGAAATGTGTTGTCGTCAATACGAAGAGAAACTTTGTCAGTAAGAAATTCTGTAGAATCCCCCTGGACCAGTAAAATTATTCCATTTTTTATAGACAGTTTTTTTCCCCTACTTTAAAGATTAGAGCGGTCATTGCGTGGAAACAAGGCATCTCTTTGAAAGAGCAGTTAAGTCTGTTTCGTTGGATTGGACCTGCACTGAAACACTTTGGGAAAAAATGTACCTGTGCATAGAAAGGGCAGAGCTTTATTTGTACAACGTTTTGCAAATCTGTACTTTAAACATAGACATTCTGTGAAGATTTTTAGCTTATCTTCCATCCTGAACATCTTTTAAGGTAACTGTCGTGTAAGTAAAAGGATGGAACAGATAGACCTGTTGCTTTCAATCTGTTAATAGATTTATAATTAAGAATTATAAGTGGTTTATTTCAAGAGAAATACAGTGCACATTGGCTAGGCAGGTCAGCTATTTATTATAATAAATACCAAATAGTAAAAATTTTTAGGATTGCTCTTGTGTTGGTGTGGTTGCAGGTTGGCCAGTCTGATGGGAGAAATGTGAAATTATCTTCTCCTGTAGATCTTTTCTGTTTTGCTCGGATGAAAATAATTAGTGGTTTGCATTTGGTACTATGCAAACATTGAAACATTTGAATTTAATTTGCATTCTGGACAACTTTTAAGGTAATTGTCAACATAAATAGAAAGATGGAAGTGATAGTTGAAGCTGCTTGTTGTAGTCTCACCCCAAGAGGAACTGTGCAGTGCAGTTGTTGCAGATGACAGTGGCTTTATTTCAGTTATTCTCTTCCTGAATTGCCAGTGTCAAGAACCAACAGAAAGAGGTAGAAAAGTTGGCCATGCTGGAGAAAGTCCTTGGCTGTCCATTCATCTGCTCAAGTCCTGTTTGCAGGTTCTTAATAGGTAGTGGGGTTGATTTTACTCTGGTTTGGCCAATAAGCAAATCACCAGCTGTTAGAGGGCTGTACTTTGCCTCAGACTAATACTTATGTGAGCTTCCATAAATCTTAGGCCAAATTGTTGTTTTCCCTCATCTTACATGTATATTTGAAATATGTCTATCATCTCCTTGTCCTGTTGGACACAGAGGATGAGGATGGTGTATGTGTTGCATTGCAACCTTTTGGTCCTCTGCAGGTGCTGGGATGCAGGATCCTGTGCTGATGGGAGTCTGTGCTGTGATCTTAACAGAGAGCAGGAAATCTGGATTTTGGCATAAAAACACATCCCTCAGTTTTACTGCTGAAAGTGGAGTCCTTTGCAATTAGTTATTATAGTCCTTGGCCTGCTGCTGCCTCAGTCTCTGCGCACACATGCTTCTGTTCACGTCTTTCAGACCAACTTTAACATACCTATTACAATTCTCCAAGTTATGATTCTCCTGACTGCTGGCTCTTTCTAGAAAGCAGGGAGCCTTACCAGGCTTCTTGCAGGCTGTGTGATTTTTCCTAATCGTGTGCCTAATGTTTGGGTTCCCTGTGGGTCCGTGTTATGAAGCTATAATAAAGAAATAGAATTTTACAGGAGTCGTTTCCATTTGCCAGTCTAATATGTTTTACCCTGCAGGCTTATTTTATTTGTATGCTTACCCAAGAAATCTTGCATTTTTATATAGAAATATTTCTGTGAATTTTCCTTTTTTTTTTTTTTTTAACAAATTCAAGGAGCTTTCATGGTTGGTCTTTGGGGAATGGGCAGGCCTCATAACCTTAACTTAATGGTTACTGCTTAGTAATAACTTTTAACACTGAAGATTTCAATACAGCTATTTGAGAATTAGATGCTTTAGTTTAACTGGAAATATATGCAACTTTAAGACTAATTCGACAACTGTGGTGAAGGCATGAGGAAGGATGATCTGAAATGGTTAGTGCTTTGGAAATGAACAATAATACATCAACATTTTTACTGCAAATCTAACTGCTTACTCTGCTTTCTGTAGCTGTTTCTGCATAGAAAATTGTCATAAAAATGCATATTTCATAAAACTCTCAGAAGTTACACTTTACAACTGCCACCAGGGGCCTCTTTTTAGCCAAGTTAAGCAGCTGCTTTGAGTTTGCCTTGGTCCTATGAGCATGTTTATGAATATATAGCTCTGAGTGGAACATAAATAATTATAAATAATGAATATAGTGAACATAAATAAAAATTGCTGTCTAATGTTACTGATGTTTTCTTTTTCCTTTTTAATATTTGGAGATTGCTCTCAGTTTTGAAATTAGCTTAGCGTTTGTCATCTGCACGAGGAGATGAGGGTGCACCTGCCTGGAGCAGACTGCCATGGGATTTGAACAGAGCCCAGCACTAATGGGAAGTTTCTCTTTGGTACAGTTCCTGAAATGGGTAAATACACGAACAGGATAGATTTTTCTTTTGTCAATCTTCATATGTCTAAGAATGAGTATTGAAGTTTGAGCTCATTACAGTAGCTTTTAGAGCTAATCTAGAGAGAGGCTCTCTCCTGAGGGTCATTCATCCCAGCTGTTTCAGCAGCCTATTTTGGAATGAGATAAATTGGCCTCTGGAAATGTGTTGGTTTAAAAAAAGTAAAGAAGTTAAGGGAGTCCTGAGTAATGAGTGTAAAGTCAGGTGAGCTAAATCACACCCTTACTCTGTAGCTGAGAGATGACTCCTACTGCTGACAGAACATAGGTTCTTGGCCTGTTGAAAAATTATCTGACATCTCTTTGCTAGAAGAAAAGCAAAGAATGTGCGTATATTTATATGAATATATATATTTTCCATAAGGCTTCATTACTATTTAACTTGTGAAAATTTCTTGTGAAAGAAAGAGGTCATTCCTTACTTATAGGCAATAGATAATAACAGTCTCTTGCCCCTGAAAATAATTCTAGCCTATTCCAGGATTTTCTAGAATTCCTAAAAATTAGCATTCCTGTTCTGGACTAAGAGTTATTGTTGGTTTTAGAGGCTAATAACTTAAAATGACATACAGGAAATACTTAAGTCACTTTAGTTTAGACCTGTATTTTATACTTTGTTGCTTTTCACAGAAATCCAGACAGGTTAAAAAGTTAAACTGTATAAAATATTGTATATTCCTTATTTCTCTATATTCAAACAGGATTTTAAATTTAGAACAAATTTCAAACAGCCAAAATTTGTGACTTCTCTGCATATGTTTTGATATGCTCAATGCTATGAAAGCTTGATGTGATGGTTCTTTGTATCTGAGTTCTTATGTGCTTAGAAAACTAACTTCTGAAATGATTATTTTCCTGAATTTTATGAAGTGTTTGTACCAGAGAAACTTTCTTAAAACCCTTGTCTTTGTTTTCTTTTAATGATGAGAAGGACCTTTTTATCACTCACTTTCTGGGTTTATGCTTAGGTTTGAGCTAGTTAGTGTGCTTGTATGTTGTGATCACTTAAATTTGGACTGTATTTCCCAAAGGATTCAGATTACACTGGAAGTGTCAGTAGTTTAATTTGCCAAATAAATTTTGTTGCCTTTGTACTGTAGAGCCTTTTAATAAAACACAGCATTCTGAAGATAAAGACAAGACCTTTTCCTTTTGGAGAATGCCCTCCTCACAGGAGTGGTCACATTCCTTCTTTTTTTCTCTCTTACTGCTATCTGGTGCTTATTCTGCGAGATTTAGGATAATAATGGCAATAGAACATGAGTAGGTTGATTTCCCAGTTTATCCTATAATTTGATAGCAACATCACATCCCAGGGAGATGGCAGGTTGGATTTGAAAACCAATGTACTGACAAGATATCGAATCCAGGTCTTGCTCATCTTGAACATGTGAACTTCATCTCGAACACCATCTCTAATTAAAGAGCTGAGTAGCTTTTGTCCCCAGGGCCACGACCCTTGACAGATTATCAGTGTGTTGAAAGCACACTTCAGTCTCTGAAGGATATGATTTGTTGTGGTTTATTAGGCAGTGAATCCTAAAGGCTTGTGTGTATGAACTGTGTGTTGAGGTTCTGAGGCTTTCATCATGCCTTAGTTGGGAAACCTGGATCCACTGCAGACGAGTGTCCTAACTTCTTGTTGGTGGGATCTGCTTTTTTGCCCATGTCAGGCTGCTTTTTGCTGTCTCTGTGCAACATTGCAGTGCAATGTGATACACGGAGATACCTGGGTGGTTTCATGTAGTTACTTTAGGTTGTTGGCTTGAGCAAGTTCTTTCAAAGTCTTTTTTTTTTTTTAAGGACATTTTTGCTCAGTTACCATAGCCACTTAATTTGGCCATATGGAAGAAATGGAAGATCTTAGTAGTGTCCTACAGATGTCCCTATTTATAGATCTGTTTCTAAAAGGAAGAAAAAATGTTTTATTTTTAATTCCTGCTAATGATAGAAGTTAGAGATTTCCCTTATGGAGGTGGGAGCAATCCTTTTGCAGGGCAAGTCCATCAGCAGTTTACTTTTATTGAGCATAGAATTTTATATACATTAAAACACACACTGATCTGTAATCTTTCTAAAGCCTTTCAGAAGAAAAATGGAATAGATTGTACAGCTTGTGTGTGCATAGAGCTTTAGTATAGTGCTCCTGAATGAGACATGATGCAATTCTTTGTACTTTTTCTCTAGAGAACTGAAAGTGAATCCAGTATCAACTCCCAATATGTAGCTGAATAGAATATGTAGCAGCATAGAAAGTTACGTTGCTATATGTTAGAAAAGTGACACAAGCTTGTTTAAAGAGCATGTGCTACCTTTTGGGGCTTTCTTAGGAAATATGTCAGGAAAGGCTGTCTTGAAATTGCTGAGCCTCTTGTCTGTATATACATTCCCAAAGCACCATGCCATTTCATGGGCTAGTGAAAATTTTGGTAAGATTCTTGTTTACTTTGACAGACTTAACTGATTTCTAACTAAAGCTCTTCCTTTATTCCCCAGGGCTGGAGTATGAGTGATACAGTGGTTATGATTCAAAGAGAGAGAGAAGTTACCTGTCTGTACTGAGGATTATTGGGTTTTTTTGGTTTTTCTTGAGGGAGAGAATGCATTCCCTGTGCTTATTCTAACATCACCATCCTATTTCTGTGAGTTAATTCATGTATGAAAGAGCTGGGATCAGGAGTGTTCTCCCCCCTTTATTCCTTTAACTGTAAACATGAACACATGAAATTGAAGTGCTGCTTAACATACATTGTTGACAACAAAACCTCTGCCTTGACCATGCTCTGCTGACTTCCCAGCTGTTGCATGTGCATGCAGATGTCTGCTTTTAGTGCAGCAACAGCAAAGATGTCAGTTCCTATCCAGGCAGGTAACACTTTGCTACTACATAATTGATCAGCTGTGTTGTTATTGGAAGGCAAAACTATCACAGAAGGTGCTGCTCAAGGAACTGAAACGAGATCTGTATGAAATATCTGTAATTTTTTTTGCTTCATAACCTACAAAGCTGTTTAAAGATACTTTTTCTTCCTTTCTGAAGTTAAGTTTTCAGACAAAACTTTTTTTACCCCTGTCTTATACTTAACAGATTTGCTTGGAAACTTTGGAGAGACTAGGCTGTGTGGGTTTTTCTGTCTATGAACTTTTGGGTGGTGTGGTATTGATTAAAAAGCCAATGGCACGCTTCCCAGGGCTTAGCTGGTCACATACAGGGTAAAATTCTGTGGTTCTAGTGTTTTTTTATATTGAAATGCATGTGTTACTGGAAGTGGGAAATCTAGCTCAGGATTAAGTACTCTTAAGGGATTGTGCAAATTACTGCATTTCATTCACCCTGAATTGAACTGAACATGTTATTTAAACTTTAAATTGATTAGTATCAATCTGCCGTTTTCACTTTTGCAAGTGCAAATTTGCAAATGCACATTTTCGTGTTTTTGTATTATTTAGAAGGCAAGTATTTGCCACACATAATGATGATTTGCATTTATTACCTAATTATTCATATCCTAACATTCTCTGAACTGCTGCTACTGTAGTGAAAAGAAATGCTGAGAATTATTCCTTCTTGACTGAGTAATAAAAGCAGTGTAAACTGAACTGCAGCATTAAGGGTTTGTGGGTTATTGTCAACCTGGGCAAGTGTGAATTTTGCAAAAAAAAATAGTGGTGTCTTTGCTGAAACACAATTTATGGATTGACATTATTAACAATAGTAATTCTGAACTTGCTTCTTTAGAACTCTGTACTACAGATGGGTGAAGGGGTGTATGTTCTACTGGGCACTTGGCATTGCTTTGCTGAAAACCAGCACACTCTTCTATAGGAAAGGTTCTGCAGACCTCCCCATGGAGATCCATATAAATGGTTGGCAGGCTGAAAAAACATCTGCCCTCTCACTGGAAAGAGCAAATCTGAGTAAAAGAGAAAGCAGCCACAGTGGGAACCAGTGGGTAAAACAGCACTGAGGAGCAGATTAGTGCAAACTCTGTGCTTGTTTTCCATTGAGACTATTTGATGGGAGCCATTTCTACAGTGAGTACTAGAACTTTCTCCTTAATGCACAAGTGACATGTTTGGCTGGTATTGTCATCGAAGTGATTGAATAATTGTCAGTAGTAGATCCTTGGTGTCCTATATTTAATAAGCAGCATGTCCTGGCAGACCTATTGGTCCAGGAGTTTGTTGTTCCCGTTACTTTAAGTTTCCTTCATCTAATTGGGCTGTGAATAAAGGAAAATCAAGATCAGCAAGCCTGGTGTGGGTTTTTTAATACATTAACTGCACTCACCAGGCATTGAACTCTACAATTGTAATGCAGGTATCCTGGGATCAGATTTATGTTTCTTGGCTATCTCTTCTTGATCTTTTGCCATTTTTTATGTTGCTCCTTGGATTTCTTACTGAATAGATCTTGTACCTATAAAATATGATTGAAGTTGTGCTGCTTGCATGATGACAGTTAACTTTGTCACTGTTTCCATAAGAAATTTGTCACTTGGTCTTGTAGTTTCAGGTTGTTAGTGCATGCTGTGGGCTGTTGCTTGGCTTCCAGAAGTAGAACTCTGGAGCCATGCTTGCAGGCAGTAATTTTAAAGTTATGGGACTATATATAACCGTTTTAGAAACCACTTATTCACATATTTTTTTTTCTATATTTCAAGGAAGCTTTGAGTGGAAGCCTTGTTGTTTATTCCTATGCATCTTGTTGTTTCAGGGATGTACCTCAGCACTGAGGTGTGTGTGTGTGTATGTGCACTTCTGTTTTCCCCTTTCTCCTTCCCAATACAAAAATACTTAAAAACATTGAAGTTCATGTGTCTGATTTTCACGTATGTGTTGGTAAGTGATACTTGAGAAAGAGGCTAATTATTGAAACCCTTAATTAAATAGAGTAAAGGCATTTGTGTGTAGTTTCTGTTAACATTGATGAGTATAATGCTGATGATACAGTCCATTAATTCCTCATAAAATATTTTCCTGTTTGCCCACAATACATGTTACAAGCTTCAAATTTAAAGACACATCCAAATAACTGAGTAGTGGTATGTAGTCTATAGTCAGAGGCTATTTTGTAGCTTGAATATGTGTTTTCATTTGTTTTCCTTTGCAACTGGTGCTGATTGTATTCTAATGGAAGTTGGGATAAATTTCCACAGTGGTAATCATATATGAATCATGTACCTTCCATAGAAGTAATTACTACTTCTCTACAATATTGAGGTAATCACTACTTCTCTACAGTATTGCCTTTCTTTAAATATCTGGAGTTATTTATCCAGCTATTATCACTTCCCTGAGCCAGTTACTTTTTCAAACTATTTTTTTAAGGATTCAGATTCTGTAGATTCCAATTATTTGTGCGTTCTTAACCTTTACCCTGAGAGAATGTAGTTGTAATTATCATTATGAATTGTAATTATTTCTGGAATAACTTTTTAAATTTTAAGATAATGTTGACATTTGTGATGCTAAGATCCAATCTGCTTTTTACTGATGTATTGTGTAATAGCAGGTGCATTTATTAATAGCATAATGCATTGTATTTGGCTTATTGTAAGTATTTTTCTTTTCACAGTGAGCTTTCTGTGAAGGCAATCTGAAAAGCTTGCTATACAAACATGGACTGCATAGACTCTGTACACTGCAAAGATTTCCAAATGTGAATGTTGTTTTATTTAGATATTTAAATATTTTTATAATAAGATCTTTGTTTTTTTAAAGGTATTTACTCATTAAGATATTTCCAAAGACCTTAGAGCTGGGTCTGGTGGGATGACAGGCAAAACACCAACCCAAGAGATGTATAGATTAGACTTAGTTTTCATGATTCTGTTGTCTTTTACAATGCTACTAACGTGGGTCTGGACAAACCATTTACCTTCCCTCCTATCTTTGTTGTGTGCTAAAGAGCCTGTACTTATGGACTGCTTTCATGTTTTGTCTGCCACATAAAAATGCTCATCAAAATCAAAGCATTTATTCTAAATATATTCTGAGGTAACTTTCTTTTAAGCTACTATGGAGTACTCCTAAAACCTCCCAAGTCTCTTGTTTTTTTAGTCTATTTGACTTTTTCCCCCTGCAAATCTGGTGAGCTGAACTAATGCATGAAATCCTGAATGCTTGGTTACCTAATGGACTCATTATGATAGAAAGCAATTATTTTCTTGTGTATTATCCTGTGTTATTTTCTTGTTATGTGTCTTTTGAAGGCTCTGACACACTAAGAACTTTACTAAATTGAAATGTTTGATTTTTCTGGATATATATTGATAAGTTCTTTATTACTATTTTTGTCAGACAGAGATTGGACTAACCTGAAAATCTTTCAGTTTGCTTATTTGCTCTTTGTCTGTAACTTGCACTGTCCTGAAATGCGTGATATTTCAGTTAAAAATACGATAAAGCAGGACATAATTTTTATGGGCTTGGTGGACATTTTAATTTTACATGAGGATATATGAAAACAGAAAAATTACTGTCCCATAATGGCATGAAAAATGTCCTAGAATGAGATGGATGGACTCTAATGGTTGCATGACTATATAGTGGTTTAATACATGGAAAAAAAATTTCTAGATTTTTTTTTTCCCCAGAAACCATTCAGAATATTTTTTTCCTGCCTCTTAATGTTTGCAAAATATGGTTTTCATATTTAAAACTGCTACTACTGGTATTTATACATGGTTACATTTGATAGGCATTTTTGAGAATCTTAAACTAATGGATGTCTTTCAAAATTTGAGAAGTTTTTTTTTTACCATAAAAGCAAATAATAAAATTTAAAAAAATTAATTACACATTCGTCTATGGTACTACATTCCAGCAGAGTATTTTAGCAATTTCCCCCCTTGTCTCTGATTGAATTTCAATTGTTATATAGAACCAATCCTACAGAACAAGAAGGTGCCTGTTGTGCAGAATATCCTTTTGCAGATAATATGCAACAGAATTTCAAGGGACAGATCTTCCCTCTTGCTCTTAGTCAGTTCGGCTTGAAATTTTGCTCCCAGCTCGATTTCATATAGGCTATTTTTTTTTTAATTAAAAGGGAACGTTGTGGATCTGTCTGTACTTAAAACTGGCTAAAAGACCTATGAGAAATCTAGTTCCTTATAAATTCACCAGACTTCAAATGCTGAGGCTTTCCCATATTTGCTGTACACCTGGGTGTACAGTTGGGTGGTGCGTTGTTTGTGGGGTTTTTTGTGTTGTGTTTCTTTTTTTTGTGGGAATTTTACTTTTGGTGGTTACATTTGCTAAAATTATTCATCCATATCTCAAAGCATGGTCAATTCTGGATGAGCTGTTTGTTATGTTTGTTGCCTGTATCAATCATATGAGTTGTGATAGAACAGCAAGACTGAACTGGTTTCCTTAACTATGTTGGCAGGTAATCATGGATTATGGATACAACTTGTACAGGTTTTATTTACTAGGTGGAGAATTGTTAGCTTCATGGTTGGGAGGCCTCTGGTTGTGCTGTATTATTTTTTTAGTGGGGTGTAATGCATTGCCTTGGACTGGCATTGCTGGAACCTGCAATTATAATAAAATATCTGTATAGTCCTCTGCATTTATTTAGGGTATTTGTATCTAGGCTGAAAAAAAGTGAAGCTAAAGCAACGTTGGGAGTGTATTGAAGCAAATCTGTGTAAAAAATGAAATTATGGATGGAGAAGAAAGAAAAATGTTATCTGACACATGGAGTCATGGTGTGATGTAGGCTTGTGCTACATTTCCTCATGAAATGAAATGATAGTTGAAGGTTACATTACTGATTTCTTTTATGCAGACTTCTGTCTATAGGCAAGTTGTGTAACAATGTATAGGAAATGTAGGTTTGCATTATTTAAATGACTTAACAGATTTTTCAGTAGCTACAGCAAGAGAGTGCACTAGCACTCATATAAAGCAGCACATTTAACAGCATATCAGTCACCTTGCTCCCCTTCTCACTTTGAATGTTTTACCCAGCTACTTTCATGAAGGCCACCACAACTTTACCTAGGTCACAGTGTAGGTGCCATTGCTGTAAAACACCTGTACTCATCTGTTACAGCTTTTACATTCAGCTAAGACTCTGTTTCAATAGTTCTCTACAGTCATTGAGAGTATGGAACATCTTAGGACAGCTCTTCATAATCCTTACCTAAAAAGGACCACGAGTTTCTGCGATGTTGTTGGAAATGACAAGATTTTGTATAATTTACTTTATTGTTAATTGTAACTTAAGGTGGGAAAGTAATAAGATAGTGGTTTTTTTCTTCTCTTAAAGAGATCTTGAAAGTAAATTTTTTTAAAAATAACTGATACATTTTCTTTTTCTCTGTAATGTTTTAAAATATTCTGGGCTAAGTGTCAAGTTGCAGTTGCTTCAAATTGAAGAAAATGGGTAGAGCAGCTGATTAGTGATGGTGTGGCGCCCACGTGGCTTCATCTTTTGGAAGATGCTCAGCTAGTTTACCTTTAATATCAGCCCTTGCATCAACATTGTTTAATGACTCTCACAGGCTCTGAGAAAAAAAAGAAAAAAAAGAAAAGTAGTCTTTGATTCTAGTGGTTGTCTGTCTCTTCCAAACATGAAGAGCAGCAGGAATTATTGCTGTAATATTTGCTGCTGCTCTTGTTGCTTTCTTCTTTCAGTTTTCCATTTTAAGATGTGTGTTATATTAATTCCTATCCCTTGAAATACAATCTAAAAAATCTGTAAGTGTTGGAAAGAAGGAGCCAAATGAAGGGAAATATTCTGAGCTATGGCATATGTCACCATTACTTTTCAAAAGAATGAAAGAAGTTGGGCCATATTCATAGGAGAAGCCAGATGGACAGTGATACCTGAGAAAAAGCAGGAGATTCAACTGGCAATACTAGAATGTTGTCATATTCTTGATTCATGTCCTCTTCTTCTGCCCATGCCTTGAGGAGGAGCTACCCATCTGTATAATTCTGGAAGTGTTGTGATTCCACTAATTGCATAGTGAACCTCACTGCAGTGCTAAGCATGCAGAGAAATTGGGTGCTCTTTGCTTTTGGTAAATGTTAATACACAGAATGTTTCCTGTATTCTGTCAGGCACACTATTCTTCCTCCTCTGCCATTCTAGCCATTTGATTCTCCTCCAAATGCTTTTGCAGTTAATGGACATTGTAGCTTGTGAACTAGAGGTGCCGGTGTTATATGTTTGTTTTGCAACTTTATTTAATTTTTTGAAAGGTAAGAGTTGTATTTATAAAATTTAATTGCAGCCAAGAAGTCTTTAGGAGGAATTAGTTCAGGCTGTTTTCTTTTCTCTTTGAAGACAGAATATGAAAGATAATATATAAGAAAAGCAGCCAGAAATTGAATTAGTGAAGTATTGGAAGGTCTTAATCTGAAGCAATCTAAAATAACCATGTTAAGCATTAGAATAATCTTCATCACTTTTAAAAATCAAGTGATATGAGGGCAATTGTTCATTCAGCCTCAATTTCACAATGCGAAGAGGCTGCCAGCATTATAAATGCTTACAATGTTATCATTTTAAGATGATGCAATTAATTCTTTGTTCCATTTGAACTGTATGTGAGCTATGTATCCACTTGCCTGAGCAATGTTCTGTTTAAACTATAGTCACATTACTTAGATCAGCAGAGCAGTGTGCTGTAGGTTGGAACTGTACTTTGGTTTATGTCTTGTAGCTTAAGACTTGCAATTGTTTACAGAGAATGCTAATCAAACTTTCCAGATGAGAGAAACAGTAAGTGGTAAGTTATAACCACTTGGTTACAGTATAACGCTCGTGCTGTGAGTGTGCATTATCATTTCTCCATCCAGCTAAAAAAATGTATTGCCTTTTATTAAGTTACTTGGTCTGCAAATGACAAAACTGAAACCATTCTTTTGGCATGTGGTCAAAGATTACCACTAAGTACTAATCTCTACTATATTAACATCTCTGGCATTTGTGGTGCATTTGCTGACACGTTACCTAGACTTTGAAGTTCACAATAGTGCTGTCTTTGGAAGATAACAAATTTCTCAAAGAAAAAGGGCTTAAATGGCTTTACTGCAAAGAGGGAATCTATTTTGAATTTAAAGAGTAAGTGGCATCTATTTATAATTTGCTACTAAACTGGTTCATCATTTTAGCACTAAAAGCAAAAGTTGAATTATTAATTTTTTCCAGGTTTTGAAAGATTTTTCTTAGAAATTTCTATTTATTTAATAAATTTAGAAGGTGTGATTCTTTTCTGTCTGCATCTCTCTACAAGGAAAATGGAGTTAGGGTTGAGGAGAAAAAAAGACATTTGGATTATTAAGCACAGCAATGTGACTTTTAGTTTTCCATTTGTTAGTGTTGAGCTATTTGCAATATGAAGGCAACAAATATTGTGCTTTAAAAAGCCTCTGGAAACAATTAATTTCTAATTACTAGCTGCAGTGTTTTGTTGACATTAGAGAAATCTATTTATGCTATCACTTTTTTTGGCTTAGAGCTTAATGATGTTTTAAATAATGGATTTACTAGAGGAAAATTTGATTTTTAGATCTTAAAAACGCTGCCAGCAGTTTGTGTTAATGTAGTTCTGTAGTCTTGTTTTCCTGTGAAAGAAAATAAACCCATCAAAATAGTCTGTCTACACTGTCATGTGTCAAACGTCCCTTCTACTGGACAACCAAAATGTCGTGTCACTTTGGAATTTGCTTATTACAAAAGATAAATTTAGCTATATAATTCTTTTCATTACTTCAATAGTTGCCAAATACTTATTAAGTATGTAACTCGTTTTACTTAAAGCATTATAGTGTTAAGTAGTTTTCTGACCTGGAGTAAAATCTCAATTTTTTTTTTCAGTATTGGGAAAAGATCAAAATAAGTCACTGTAAAGTCAAGACTCCTATTTCCCCTCCCTCCTGTGTTCTTTATCAATTTCATCTTTATTTCATTATCACCTAAATTAATGTCAGAACCAACATGACTGAGCAAGCTGATGATTCAGCAAAGTACTGAGGAAATTGCAGTTGTAATGAAGTTTTAAGCTTTCACCATCTGTGTTCTGAAAATATTATGGATCTTGCATACATCAGCAAACTTCTAAAGAAATGAAATATTTAGTGGTCATACAGAAATGCTGATCTTTAAATAAAAGAAATTGAACAATTTAAAATAACGTAATTGAGAGGCTCAATGCTTTTATAACTAAACAACATTAGAAATGCAGGAGTACAGAGGAAAAGATTGTCATTTCCACTAGTCCCGTGCCTTGTAAGTCCATTTGGCCACATACTACTTAAGATATTTGGCAAGTCACTTAAATTTTTTGCGCCATGTTCTAACCATTTATAAAGTGTATATTGGTCTGTCATTTTTCATGTGCTGTCTAATGTAAATACATTCATAATTTTGGGCTTCCAGTAGCTTTTAAAGATTTAAATCTTTTGTCTTAATAATTTTCTTCAATGCACTACAATACAAACACATAACCCCTTTTTCCAATTTTTTGAATTCTACATGCTTGCTGTTTAATATCTGCTTTACCAATTCCTCTTTGAGGAAAGTAAGTGACAGCAAAGTCTAAGTAACAGTCTGCCTCTAAAACAGTAACATTCCACTCCAGAAAATTTTACCTGAGAAATCTAGAAACGGTGATGAACCTGCTCTTGAAAACTTTCTGCAAAAACAGAGCTCCAAAGAATATCACAGAACACAGATTTTGTTATTGAGCAGGGAGTTGATGAGCTGTGAAAGGGAGTGTACAGCAGTTTTCTGTAAGCAAATGCAAATGTTGATCAGAGTTGGAAAATTGAGAGAACTAAGTAAAAAACCCACATTTTGTTTGCCCCACCTACAACACTGGATAATTTCTCTTCCCTCTGGCTCTTCCACTAGCAAACCAAGTTTTATAAAGATCTGTAGCAGAGCTACAGCTCTACTAATTATTACTCTCCAAGAATGGTCATTCTTTACAGTATAGTTTTGCTCAGTTGACAGGCTTGGTTATGCTTTTTCCATTGCCATGCTCTGAGGTGTACAAAGCTCCTTCGTGTTTCTAGGGATCCATATTTCATGTCTTCTCTCCATGGTCCTTGCATATATAGAGAATGTAACTGAGATCTCTACAGGCATTTCAATTATTACAGTGATGCAAAATTAATTTCTGACTTGGAATGAGTGTTATTCAGTAGCATTACATTAGGAAATCAAAGCTTCAGACAAGAAGAACTCATTTGCACCTTGTATGTTTCTTATGCCAGCTTCGTGGTTTTCTGTCTGCATCTGCCCACAAACATGAAAACTGCCTTAGAGATGTGGGAGAAACGTCTTTGTGTGACACTTAGATTAAGACTATCACATTTTCAAAGTTTTTAGAGTAAACAGTGTGTCTCAGTTGTGTTTGTACTACATAATAAGCAGAAAGGAGGGAACAAAGATTTAATTATTCAGTAATATTCAAAACTCTGAAGTGAATGATTAACAGGCTTTAATTATTTATTGTAGCGTATGAAGGTGACTGCTGTCTTTGATAAGCATGTAAAGGGTTCAACATACCTTAAGCTGTTGATCAAAGTGAAAAATGCTAATGTCTGTCTATCATGTTGAATATAAGAAAGCAAAGAGTATACACAGTACTCTTTTTGAGGAATATACACTAAATAGATATGGAATATTATAAACTCTTAATGCTGATAATTTGTTCATGCTGCTGACTCATTTTAATGCACAGTATAATGGAAAATAATATATCAGTTAATGGAAGCAGGCTGATTTTCCCAGATTACTTTCTTGACTTTTTCAGCTCATCGGGAGAGGCTATTTGAAAGCAAAATAGATTTCTTTGTCTATAGATAGTCTTTTGTATGTATTTTAAAATTTCTGTAAGTAGTGATTCTTGGGCTAACACTTGTGTTAAAAGATTCTGTGTAGTGATTAGATGTAGCTCTGCTGTGTGCCAAGAAATATCTGTCTCAAATATGAGGATTGATTTGGTGTTAATCACTGAAGAGACGTCACTGATGTCAATGAAAAATACATAAATTTTGTGACAGTTTCTAGGTCACTTTGTATGTTCCTGCTTTATTGCCCTGTGCTAACCTGTCAAATGTCATTGGCCTACTATAGCCCTACGTAGCATGTTGCTTGTGCACAAAGACCATTAAACTTAATGGAAATGGAGAACGGATTTGATGGATTACAAATAGAACTAAAAGGCACATGATTAACCTTCTTAAGGTCTTCGAGCATTGGGAGAAGCTCTTATGTTAGTGTAATCTAATCTTTTTATTAGTTTGAGCTTGGATATGTGAGACAGATGTTGATGGGACAGGCTGGAAGATTTTAATAGTGGCATTTGCCAGAAAATAGAGTAATAGATTATAAAACTCAAGTTTATGTATAAAGGAAAGATTGCTGAATATCAACCTCTGTTCAAATGATGACTCAGTCTCTATAAATGTGCAGTTTTTACTTTCCCTGTTTTCTGAACGAATTGTGTGTGACAAAAGTTCGCAAGCTGTACGATACAATTTTAATTAGTTGATATTGAGAGGTAATATTTTAACATTATCCCAAGCATTGCAACTGTAGTTGCTTTTCTGGGGGGAAAAGAAATTAAATCCTTATTACTGGATTGATTGAGATGTATCAAAGAGATTAAACTAAAACTATTGTAGTGGAAGCAACACAGTTCTTAAATAGAAAATAACTATGATTTCTCATGTTGTGGTAACTTCACAGAAATTTAAATTAAAAGATACTGGCAAATTACTGAGTCATAACTCTTCATTAATGATTTAAAAATTCCAACAACATAGTATAAATGTTCCATGAAATGAAAGCCTGAAAAACCCAGAGATTTCTCAGATACAGGTTTCATGGAGTTTGGATTTGGCCTTACCATCTTTTCTCTTCCCATGCAGTGTTATGAAGGCACAGAAATTACTATTATTTCTTTTTACTTTGGATAACACCATTACGATAAAGAATGAAAAATAATTACTGCATGAGTAATGACTGCAGTTTCTATGGATTTGTGTGTCATATTTCCTAACTTTCACCATTCCATATTCTCCATTTACCTACATTAGGATGCTTAGCTCCTTTCTAAATGGCTGGCTAGACAAAAAGTAACAATAAAGAGAGTTTATTGGTGCATACTGCTTGCTGAAAGAGCTATGGGAAATATAGTGTTAAGTGCAGCTTGTCGTTTTTTGGGTTACTAGGTTAGTAGGAGTACTCATTGCCCTCACCTAGAGAGACTGATTTTTACCAAGCTTGCACGGACTTAATATCTTGAAGACTTGCACTTGGCTGCAAAATTATTATCAGGAGACTGAAAAATGAACAGAAAAATAAGGTCTCAGAACCCTAATTTCCTTGGGCAATATATTGAAAATTGCGATATACCTCAAAAATGACTGTGCATTCCTCCATAAGTTGAAGTAGGTCAGACAGGGGAGTGTGTAACTGTTAGAAAAGAATGGAGATGAAGATGAAATGAGACAAAGATTGCTTAGATGGTTGAGGTGAAGAGGGCAGAAAAAATAGAAGGGAGACTAGGACAAGATGAAGCTCTGAAAGAATAAAAAGAAGAATAGAGGAATTGGTTGATGCTTTAGAAAAATTATTTTAAAAGAGAAGTAATACAGAAAAATGTATTCAGAAGAACAAAAGCAGGGGCTACAGTAATTTTTAAAACAGGTTTGCAAGATATTTGGCACAAAATTCTGTGAACAATCTGTACTAATCAAAGAGTCAGCACATCCATTAGACAGCTTCTAAAACTTATTTTTGAAAGGGGTCAGAGATGGCACTGGTCTCATTTTCAGACAGTTATTTGACTATCTTGGTCTACTTAATATTTTTCTTAAATTATTTAGTGATTATTTTGCTCAGGTCTTTCCATTGTATTGCCTCATGCTTACCCATATAATCCATGTTAGTAATTCAGATGCTAAATCTCATCCCAGGCATAAGTGGGTTCAACAGATGCAGTGAAATGAATTAATCTGTCACGTGATGCAGCTCATCACAAATTTCTCCTATCAGAATTGGAGTTAAGTTCAGGTCACAGAAATTAAGCAGATGCTGGATGCACAGATGCTGAAGCTTCTGTTTCTCATGGAGTTTTAGTGAAATTTTTTTTTAGAAGTGTAGTGTAGCTTTTCAGAATGGTTATTCAAATTATAAAATGCACTAGCTTTCAGATTTAGCATACATACTCTGTACTTTCTTTATGTGATTCTTTCAGTATTACTCCAGAAAGTAATGAGCTGCTGATATGAAAAATGTCAACAAAATGGTTCTCCCCACACACACACATGCTTGAAAGATATTTTCATAGGTGTTTATTGGTGACTAGAAATGTTCCTTTCCTCTGTGTCTAAAATGCTTTGTGAATGTGTGGCAACTAGAGAACACTGAGTTAGGCCTGAGTCCGTTGTTTTAGCCAAGCTGTGGTTCTATAAGTTTGAAGAGCTAGAACAACGTTTTTAAATATCTGTCTCTTTTTAGAAGGCTGCATGTAAGTCTTGGATTGAGAAATCTCCTTTTAGCTTTCACTTCCTATTTGTATACATTATAAGGGTAATTAATGTTTTGGTTGTTTGTGAGAACCTCAAGAGCACAGACCATTTGTGTTTAGATAAATAAATGCAGGGAATGGGAATCAACTTAGAAATTTTTTTCCTGGCTGAGAGATTTAGATTACTTTTGACTCAGAACAAAGTGTTTTCAAGCATAGAATGTCTGCCTTGATCAAGCATACTTATTTTCACGCAATGCCAATGTCTTAATATGGAGTAGAACAGAATTTCCCTGTTCTTGTTAGGTAAAAAAAAACCCCAAAAACACCCCCCCCCCCCCCCCCCCCCAGTCTTACAACTGAACTTGCCATCTCCTTTTTCTGTGGAAAGTTGGTGAGGTGCTTGGTCAGATCAGTTCAGTATATTAGCCATAGAATACTGTATATTAGAAGGGATTCTTTGAGCATTGTGGGTGGTTTGTTTGTTTTTTCTCCTGAAAAAGGAAGGTAAATAATTACATTTGTGGTTTGGAAGATTGTCAGAGGGTTTAAGCCTTAGAATGGAGCAGAAGCAGATGGGAGGGAATCTTTGAAGCCACTGTATGAGCTAATTGCAAAGAGCAAATTGCACAGGTCAGGCTAATTGTGGTCTGTTGTGGCCTGAACAAAGTCCCACTGCCATCCTGGTCATGCTTGAGTTCCAATGTGAACCAGAATTAAAAAAACGAAGAAGTGGTATGCCACAGTTGATATTGCCAACACTTTTCTCAGTTCCTTTGTCCATACCTTCTAGAATCCAGTTCTTCTCTTTCTGCAACTTGGCATCTCTCTTGCCATGAATTTTTATTTTTTCTTGCTGTTCTTTTCTTCGACTGCATTTCTGCACTTCGGACTTTCCAGAATACATGTTTTTCTTCTGTCTGTTCTGCCTCAAAGTTCTTCTTGCAGTCTTTCTTTTCATCTACAGCTTTAAGAAACATCAGTTTCATTTTAATCTTTCTATTTGGAAAATAGAAAGGGTGTCCAGGTAATAAATAACAATGAGGCTATCTTGCATCTGTCTTTTATTTTGTGTACCTACTGGCTTTCAGTGCTGTGCCACCTTGCTGACTGATAGCCTTTGTAGTAGCAGGCATGTGTAACTTGCCATTTCTTTTGTTAGGTTTTTTTATGACAGTTTTGATGTAATTCTTAAGATGAAAGATGGTGGTTCAGATAGTTTCTGTACATCTTTTATTGTTGTGTGTAATGGGTTAATCAAAGCAGGATTTTTGTTGGAGTGCTCTGAACTATTGTCTGTCCTACATGGTTATATGAATCAAGTTAGAAGCTATTGAGTAATTTTAGGGGCAAAAGTGAAATTATTATGATGGGTTCAGCAATAAAATTTCAAACCACTTAATTTCTTAGTGACACAGTGATAATTTTTTTTCTTTTAAGAATATTTGTTTGCTTTTCTTCAAGTTCTCCAAACCTGGAGTTAGTGTCAATAAAATTATCTTGAGGAGGCCTGTTTTGTGGATCATATCTGGCAGCACAGTGTTTTGCTTCCAGATGAATACTGCTAAAATTTGTTCCAGACAGGCAGTGTCTTTGTGTGAGTATTGGGGTGTGGGTATGGCAGTGAATACGTTGGCCCATTCTTGGATTCTCCAAAATACATGGAGAGGTTATTTATCTGGTGTTCTGCACAGGAAGTGTAGTACAATATTTGGACTAACAGAAGATTTATGAATATTACAAATAGAGCGTAGAATGGATTGTCTATGCAAGGTTTTTCGGAACTGGCCAAGATCCCACCGGTTTTTCAAGAATAAAAGAATAAATTGCATGTAGGAATCTAGCTGAGCCACTGTTTGTCATCAATATTTTATGACTCATCAGCAGAATGAACAGCTTTGCTGTCTGAGTTTTCAGTATAGCTCTAAATGAGATTTAAAGCACCTGGAAAGCTAGGATGCTGAAAATGGAAAGGTGGTGGTTATGAGGAAGGGGATAAATAAAGCTAGCTAGATCCTCTTAGTGTCTCAAAAGTTTAGGTACATTTGCAGTCCTGAGATAGGTGCCTCTAAAAGTTTGGGATTTGCATTGTATGCAACATGGGAGTTTTCCCTGTGTTTTTGGGCGTTGAAGACTGCAGTTCTTTCCTTAAAAGTTTGCTTGAGGGAACCTCAAAAACCACTCAAACTTAAAACCTTGGATTTTAAATTAAAAACTGTTATACTGAAAAGGATATGTCCAATTACAGTCTGATTATTCCAGGAGTTTGTGGAACAGCTGAAATTTTCAAAACCTATGACAATAAACAATATGCATGTTCTCTGAAAGGCAAAGGGAGGACTAACTAATCTCAGGTTTAAATTTTAATTTATTAATAGACTTAGAACTTCTGAGACCTAAACTAAATGTCGGTTTTGAGCTTTGGTAAAGAAAACCTGAAGAGGCAGGTTCATTTATGAAGACACTATTTTTTTATATTTAACAGTGTAATTAAAACTATTAGGGAATAAAAAGCCTCAGAAAAGGACTTCTTTCCATGGATCATCAACTGAATATGGTGATGCCACAAACTTGAAGTGGATCTTACAATGTATCCATGAAGATTTCTGGAATGCAAAGGACCTCTTTAGTGGAAAGGGTCTCTTTGGTGCAGTATTGTCTGTCTGTGTTTTCTGTATTTGCCAAGGATTCCTGATTTTGTTTCTTTAGACATGGAATTAAAAAGTAGTATGTTGGGGTAGGGAAAAGACAGATTTCTCCACCATAATTTTTTAATGACGGGTCATAGGCCGCTGAAGTTTGGAGGCTGCTGATGTTCTTGTTTCTGAAACCTTTACTGTTAGTTTCATGTTTTAGGCTACACAGACTGTTTGAATAGTTTTCTTTAACTGTAGTTAAGCAGGGGAATATAGTTCAAAGTATTGAGGAATTATGAGTTAGTAGTCCAGTGGGTTCATTAATATTTTCCATTAGTTCAGTTGCCTTTATACTTAAAACAACTATTCAAGGATTCTGATTGTAATTATTACTAGAAGGCAACAACTGGGAGATTCAGAGACAGTTGGCCAAAAGAAGCTTTATTGTGTTAATGTTACTTCTTTCAGTAGTGTTATCCAGGTAGTATGTGGGGTCCTTAAAAGTAAATGGGAATCCTTGCACTAAATGTATATTTTAAAAAATGTCACTTGTTAAGGAGAGCTTCCAGTATTAAAGAACAAATGAAATGTGAAGAGGTGGAGGACAAGTATTCAATAAAATCAATGTAGTGTATATGAAGTAAAAAGAATGAGCCAGCTGTTATATTTTCATATATATTTTCATATTTTTTATTTCTGAATAAGTTTTCTCTCCTAAAGAATTGATTCCAGTGTGTATGTAGCAATTTATCTTAAGGATATCAATAGGTCATGCTATGGAGCTCCAGAAGTAATATTTCTTTGCCTATCTCTTACTGAAGTTGGTTAGTATGTTCCTAAATCTTTTTAGGCTAAGCAGAGTATCCATCTGCACAAAAGAGAACTTTTCTCCATTGTCTCCACATCCGTGACCATTATTAACAGCTACTCTTTCCTTAGCAGTTATGTACCTACACATACCTTTAGGTTATGTAGAATGGTGTTCTGAAAGTATTAAAGAGCATTTGTAGCAGCATTGTTTTACAAGAGTAAATTTACTGAAAGGCATTAGGTTGTTAGTCACTGGTTGATAGAAAATCAGTCTTTTAAATTAATTTAGTTCTCTTCTATTAAAAAATAAATCCAGCAGCCCAAACTGTGTTCAGATGCAGTCTCTGTTCACAGTCTCAGCTATTTAAATTGAAAGTTGTTTTGGAGAGGAATTCTCTGCTACTCTGTATTTTTATAGTGCCTAATACACTGGGAATCTGTCCTTGGTTCTTGGCTTTGCAGGAAGGTTGTAAATCTCACCGTTTAACATCTCAGCCATACCCTAACAATTTTGTGTAGGATGTAAAGGCTGTAACTGTTCTATTATCCACTCTCTTCATGGCTTCTTAGGACGTTCTGCCTAGCCCTGTAATAAACCTATTTGGTTTTGATTGTAATTTTTTAAGTTTTCCAGATTACTTTGTATTACTCCTGTGCTTATTTTAATTTCTTATCAACTCTGCACCAGTAGCTTAACACTACAACAATGTTTTTTGGTTTTGGTGCTGTGCAGGAAGAAGCCACGTTAGTCTCTCTTTTGGCATTTATAGTATAAAATGATACATGTTGGAATAATAAAATTTTGGTGTGTTGAGGCAGTAAGTTTTATGGTTGTGCTAACATTTCTCTGCAAGATATTTAGTATGTGCACCACAGCTGTGGTCACATTAGTTCTTTATGAACTGTTCCTGCCAGGCATACATTTTAAACTGGGGAAAAGATCCACCCTGATGTGGATTTCAGAGTGGTGAGGTTTAACCAGTGCGTTAGGTAGTGTCAGCATAATAAACTGTGCAGTCCTGATCCCTGGGCATGGCTGAAAAGAGCCTGGCTCTGTCATGTTTGCACCCTCCCTTTGGGTATGTATGAATGTACATTGATGAGATCTCTTAATCCAAGTCCCTCAGTCATCTTTGTGGCCCGTTGGCTGGCAAAACCCCTCCTGATGCATCCAGGATACCAACAGTGCCTTTGCTGCCAGGGCACACTTCTAGCTCATGGTGACTGTGGTGTCAGGAGGAATGGGCTGACAGTGACTTGATGAAATTCAGCAAGGACTTTCACCAGGGAACGAAGAGCTTGTGACAGCAGAGGCTGGGAGTGCCAGGCTGGGGAGCAGCTCAGCGGGCAAAGCGCTTGGGTGCCGTGATGAGCACGGAGCTGTGTCAGCAGGTGCATGGCCTGGCTATCAAAGGCAGAAGTTGCCCCCTTCCACTCAATATGGTGCTCTTGGGCCCCCAATAAAAACATTGATAAGGTGGAGTGAGGGCTATCAGGATGTTTGAGGTCTGGAGTCCTTGCCCTTAAGTAGATGGGCACAGTCTGAAGGTTATAAATAAAGGTTATGTAAATAAATGGGACAGGCAGACTGTACCACTAATGCTGATGATTTTATTTATAATCCTTCTTATTAAAAGGAGATGCTCAGTCAAAGCTGTTGCTTGGAAAATGTACTTCCATAGATGAGGAAGTTGGAATGAAAATCTAACCTGATGTAGGAACTTCACTTGAGAGATAGTAAAGCCTCAACTGCTTAATGCAGTGTTATTTGAGGTGTAAGGAACTTACTTCCTCCTGAGAACTGTTTTTATTCTGCCATAAGAGGCTGCGTAGGTTTAAACAGGAGCACAGTTGTAAATTGTTTAAGTGGAGCTGATAAAAGAACTGGTAAGCATTGGGGAAAAAAAAAAAAAGTTGGATATCACTTATTTTTAGACAACGCAGACATTATTTATACAGAGTGTCAGAAGAAGTTGAGAGTGATGACTCCTGAGCAAAATATTTTTGCTGCTTTGACACACTGAATTTGAGTTATTCATCTCAGTCTTCAGAGAGACTTTCATTTTTGTCCTGATCTTCTGAGAGATCAATATAATGCTAGCATTTAAGTTGGTAACAAAGGAAGTAAATACATAGACGTATGCATCTGCATGGTGATAGCTAGATATGCACATTAAAACTGAAAAAATGTGGAGAAGTTTTAGAATAACTTTTTTTGAAAGCTTGGTTGGATCTGTAGCAGTTTTTTTAGTAACAGGAACATTTTTAATTTGGTTCCCTTTTCATCATTCACTGTAACAAAAAAGTATTAAACCCAGATAATTCTACCTATTGGTGGGAATTGTCTCTCTTCACCATAGAGAGTTCTCAAAATTGTCTGAAAATAAGTTTTGAGAATTATTGCAAGCCTATTAACTTGATTCCTCACTCCAACTCATCTAGCAGAAACAAAATAATTCCTCTATCAAATGTGCAGGTTGATTTTTTTTTTTGACCACCAGCTCAGACTCACCCGGAAACTCTGGAATTGATTTTATTCATAACCTTTCTGACAACAGGAACAGGGCTCACCAGCTCCAGCAATGGGTGATGCCCGTGTATTGGCTTAAGAATGCTTAAAGGGGAAAAAAAAAGGTTTACTGTCCAGTGAAGCTCTGGACATACACATGCTGTGTATACCTAACTATACGTATCTAGAATTATATCAAAGAGTAAGCCTTACAAATTTATTATGAATCTCTGCTTTGTTTAGCGTATCAATGTGACTTCATTTGAAGCTTTTTAAAATCCAAATTCCATGGAACACAAAACTATACTAATGATGTTGCATTTACTCTATTGCCTTATTTTTTAATTCAGAAAACAGTGTTTATAGTACAAAAATCTTTCTGATGCTTAAGCTTAATCTTTAAACAGTGTCAAAGGAAGGTCAAAACTCAGAGTTATGATGGACAGCTGGCTATAATTAAAAGTATGTTTGATCTTTTTTTCTCATCCTGCTGTTAGCATCCCCTCCTGCTTCTGCCTTAGCTGCTGACAAAAACGTGATCCAACCATTTCCTGCGTTCCACATAGTTTGTTCCTTCCCCTTCCTGCAAGCTATCATTAGGATGTTAATCTGACTATATTGTGCTAATACTATGGAGCTAGTGGAAGTAATAGCCAGGTAGAAGTATAGCAAGACTCACCTGTTAAGGGGAACAAATTTAAAGTGATCATTTAAAATTAACTTAAATTATTTTCTGGGTGGTTTACTCTTTGTTTAAAATAAAGATTGGATTTCACGGCAGTAACTTTTAAAGATCTCAATGGGTTGTATGACTGTTGCCTACAACATGCTACAGCTTAGTACGTGTTTTGATAATTGATTTTGTGCAGCATTAATTGTTTGGTTTTTCCTTATCACCCTGATGTGCTGAGGTTGCATTCAACACTCATGAAGGGCTGTTCTCTGTTCTTTCCCTTGTCCCTTTTTCCTGTTGGTGTTGTCTCCTATTGACTGTATTTTGCTTCTCTTGGTTAGAAACCAGAATCAATGCCTTTTCATCTTCTGTACTTCACAGTCTGGGACCTCTGAGGGATCCGCTCATCCTTGCCATGTAAATTGGTTATTGCAGATCCTTTTGTGCTGGGGAAACTCATTCTGTGCTTCCAAAGCTGGCAGTAGGTCTGAGCTCTGTCTGGGCCACAGTCTGTCACAGCAGCCTTGGCTGTGCCATCTGCAGTCAATGAATTCCAGGCTTGTAGGTCAGAAAGCACAAACCTCGGCTGCATCAGCTGAACAAGCAGACAAGAATGGATTAAAAGCCTCTGTTTTGATTAACTACTAGCAGTAAGACTAAGATTTGTGCTCTGCTGTTGTTGATCAGTTAAAATAATTGGCAACTTTTTAGCTATTTATGTCAAGTTAAAAATAAATTTGATTTCTTTTTCATTCTCTGCTCTCTTAATCAGCATGCTCACCTCTTGCAGAACTGGCTATGTTTTTTCATTTTACGTTTTGAAGTTTTGTGAAAGATTTTTCTCCAATGGCCTTCTTAAGTGATGGAATAAAAATGATGTGTTTTCCTTTCCAAGTAGTTTGATCTACATCTGTTGTTGCCAGCATTCAGCTAGGATTCTCTGCTATGTTATTGCAGAACTGTGGTATGTTTGTTATACTTACAGTAGCCTCCTGAATCTCAGCAGAATGAGTGTAAGGCTGGATTGTCTTAGTACCACTAGTTAAAAAAAATCTTACTCATGCCTTGGACTGTTGAGCTGTGTGTGATGCAATAACGGTTTTTCAAGTAATTTATTTTTTTTCATCCCGATTTCACTGATAAATGAGTTTCAGTCAGCTTTTTGGGATTATAGTGCAGACATCATAATATACTGGATTTGAAGGCTCTCTGTCATTTTCCGTCTCTGAGAATTTATTAGTGTTGAAAACCGTTATTTTCTTTTAATTCAGATTAATTATATAGTATTTTTTCTTCAATGTTAAGAATTATTTTTGTTGCTGGGTTGGAGCTTTAAAAAGTGCACGCTATTCCTAACTTTTGCTGCTTCTAGGAGAAGGTAGCTCTTCTGGGTGACTGATTGTTATACTTTGTAAACTAGATCATGACCTTTAGGAAATACCAGGGCTTTCTTGTGTCCAGGTTACTGGGACACATCCTATTCATCTTCCCTTCTATTCCTTCTCTTGACACCCTAGTGAAAAAAAGTGCTTGAGGATCTCTTGTTTTCTAGAGATCCCACAACTCCAACAAGGCTCTGGGATGTCTGAAAATTCAGAACATAACTAAATTTGAGATTTTCAGTCTATCACATGCACAAACAGTTCATTGTATCTGGGATATGTCATCCTGTGGATCTGTACATGCTAAGTAAATGCAATCCTCAGTGATTCATCTGGCACATTATGTATTTCTCTGTGGGAAATGCTGAATAGAAATCTGGGATCTTATTCCTATCCTTATGCTTATGATGTTTAGTATCAATAATGCTACTATGCAATTTCATCTATTATTGAAACATTAAAAGGGAATTATAACTGATGGGTTGGGGAAAGTAGCCTCCATCAGGCTTTATGATTTCCAAGCACAGATTCATTGAAGCTGACCTAAAAATGAAAAAAATTAAATATTTTTAAGGCATTCATTGAAACATTACCAAGCTTTTTTTTCTTAAGCTTCCACATTCTGATTGGCTTTCAGTAAAGGCATATATCTGTTAATGTCTAGTTTTGTACAATTTTATAATTGTTTTCACACATGCTTAATTGCAAAACAGGATACAATACAAATACAATTTCAATACTTTGGCCAGCTTCTTTAAAATTATTTTGGAAAGCTAGTCTTTATGTGATGCAGACAATTTTTACAGTCTCTTAAGTCTCTAACACAATCAAAAGTATGCAAAATTTAAATGTGAAAATGGACATCAAAACAATTCCTTTTCTGCGAGAGATGGAAAATACTTTTATTCTGAGAACAAGATATTCTGCTTCCAGAAAATAGGAAACTTGCCATTGTGATGCAGTTAACAGCCACTTGTAATAAAATTCTGGCTTTGATAATTTATTTAAAGGCAAGTGCTGTGTTAGTGAAGCAGCTCGTTACACTGCAAGTAGTGCTGTTGCTACGTGTGGAGAGTAATAATGAAAAGTGCAGTCGATCATCAAACTTATTTTGGTTTAAGTCTTCTTTCTCATAAGGAAAGGCAAAGTATTTAATTAGGCGTGTAAGCACTTAAGTTTCAAAGCACTTGGAAGTGCCAGACTTACGTTGTTTTCTTCTGTCATCAGTGCCTGTAGGAGGAGAGAAAGCAGCCAACAAAATGAATTGAGTTGAACAGAAAAGTGATTATAGAAACTCTTGGATAAAGAGTGTGGTCAGGGAGGTTGAAAATAATTTGCTCAGCTGCTTCACTGTGGAAATGCTGGGCTGCAGTTCAGAAAACCTTCAGAGTGCAGTAGGAAAGCATTAGTCTTGCAAAGGTGTTAGGTTTTCTTTTTTGTTTCATTATCATAGTGACCATGCCGCTAGCCTTTTACTCTGATGCAGTGTCAGCTGTTGTCCCTGTAGATGACACCAATGTAAAACAGTCCAGATGACAAAATTGAGGTGGAAAGGTATAGTCAGTATTGGCTTCTGGTTTTGTTTTAGGGTTAATTTGGTAGTTGAAAGCTCTAGAATCTTTTCTCTAATGACTGGATAAAGCATAGGTGACAGTGATGTGCTGTGACCTGGGTCTTAGCTGCCCTCTGGAGGGAAGGGACACTGCTGAAGCTTTCTGTGAGTAAATCCTGATCTGTCATTGATCTCTGAATCTCTTGCTGGGGTCATGTTTGCTGCTTTGTGTTAACTGCACACTGTTGCAGGATAAATTGGATTATCTTCAGCTGGTTTACCCTGGCGTGCTTCAGTGCTTGAGGAGGTGCCAGGGATGGGCTGGGAACGGGAGGTTCTGGGTAGGATAGGACTTCTCCCTTTTGGGAGCAACCAGGGTTGCATCAGCTGTACTCATTTGTGAAGTGCAGAGTGACTGTGACACAAAGAGGAGCCATGCTCTCTGAATGCCTGAGTATGGCTTTTGACTTTGCTCTGTGTTCTGTTACTAAAGATGGAAAAAATAAGTTTCCTTTTTTATTTAATGTGAAGTAGGTGCTACCTGTAGAATCTGTTTGCACCCTCATGAGTCTCTCTGGACTTCAAAGATCAACAAACAACTTCTGGCTGTGGATGTAAAGAAGGAACATTTTAATCAGTGCCAATCTCCTAAGCCACGCCCTATTTTTTGAAGATGCATTTTAAAAACTATTTTAAATGGGCTGCAGAATTTGCATATGTTTCAAAATTTTTATCTCTTACTGAGGCAAGAAGTTTAAAGACTAGGGTTTTGGAAGGTAGAGTGGGGACTTGGGGGAAATGGAGGGGAATCAAGCTCTTATGGAAATGCAGCAAGTCTCTGGTTGAAGGGACAAAGTACATAATTCCTTACAAGGCCATCCTTTTCTCTAGCTAATCCAAATGAAAAAACAACACAGCAGACTAACACACTCCAACTATCCACCTTTTTAAAAGGTAATAAAATGTTAGGGTTCTGTGCTGGCCAATTTATTTCACTGTGCTGATTTATCCACTGACTTCTCCAGTTCTACGCCAGTGGCATTTCCCATTAAGTCTTGAAGGGTGAGGACCCCATTACCTGATGTTACCGTGCTGCATTTGTTTGGACTGTAAATGCTCTTCTGAATGTTGGACTTTGGTTATCCTGGAGGTTGAATGCTTGTCTCATTTGATTTGACAGGGACTAATGTTTTGTAGTATATTTTAAAAACAAAGTTAAAAGTTTTATAGAAGAGCATTGATATCTGAAAATAATCATTAACAATGAATAAGTCTGAAACTTTTTTAGATGGTAATATGAAAAAATTGCCTAAGAAAATCATGTCAGTTGTTATTTGCTGCTCTTATTACCCCACAACTGAAACCAGAAACAAGAAACCATCCCTCCTCCAAAAAAACCCACCAAAACCCCACAACAAAAAAACAAAACCCACCAACCATGTCGTAAATCAGTTAGAATGATTTTAGCTATAAAACTATGAACAAATTAGTGAGGAAGAAGAAAGTATGGAGAAATAACGTAGAAATACATGATCAACAATTGATAGTTTGTGCTCACAAAACAAATGAACATAGTTGAGAAGTAAGGCATTGGTGCTGCATTAACTTTAACTGTATATGTGATATAAAAGCAGTGCTAGTGAATGGAAATAGTAAAGACCTGCATAGCCTGATTTTTAACTTGTTTTTTAATATTTCTCTTAAAAATACGGAAAACACTTTAAACCGTTACTGGTAAGTTAGAGGTAGCAAGCAGCTGGAGAAATAGATAAAAGACACTCAACTCAGTCACTGATAAAGAGAAGATAGGTTCATTAACAGAGGTCGGTTCAGGCACACAATATGTTTTTCAGCATATCCAAACATAGTTTTGTATCTTGAAATAAGAAGTGCACACTATTTTTCCAGCTTTATTCCAGGAAGCAATTATCCTTTAAGGACAAAACCCTCTTTCCCAAGAACAGGAATGGCAGCATCAGTTGAAACTGGACTCGTGTTGTTATGCTTTGGCCAAAAGGCCTCATACATCCAAGAGCTGCATTCCTGAGGTTATATTATCTCTGCATCTGGCTTTGTTTTGGAAAAGGCTGGAACACTGATTCCCGTTGGGCATACTTTGAGAAGGACATTGAAAACTGGAGGTGATTCAGGGAAGGGTTGTAAGAATGATGAAGGAATTGGAAGTGTGCTGTACAGTGAAAAATTTAGAGCGTAGTCTGCTTAGTTTAGCAAAAGTGTGGTTAAGACATCTTTTGATCACAGTCATAAGATACTTATGTGAGGAGCAGAAGTGTGATAATAGATAGCTTCTCCATCGAGCAAACAGAAGTAAAATAAGAATCAACAGCTTGAAGTCAGCCAAATTACTTTGGAAATAAGGTTCAAAATTGTAACAGAGAAGACAGTTAAACACTAGAACTACTTACCAATAACTGTGATGCATTTGCAAGCACTGGGAATACCATAATTAAGATTGCATGTCTTTCTGAAAGACTCATTGTAGTTTAGGAACAAGTGTTAATGTGAAGTAGCAATAGATACAGTAGAGCCTGTAATGTTCAGGAATCCCAATACTTGCACCCTTCTACTACAACACAGTGTGATGATTAAGTTCTGCTCATTTTGGTTCTGGTTTAACTGTTAGGAGAATTTTTAAAATATTTCTACATGGCACAATGTAGTGCAGGTATGCTGTGAACAAGCTAGCATGGATCCTAAAAGCACCAAAGCTATGCTAGCATGGTTTCCCGCCAGGAGTGATATATATTTTTAGTATGGCCAAGATGCTTGTATGCAGTGTTTGGTAATGATAGCTGCTTGCTCGTTCTTAACATGCTCCCACAGGCAGGGAATCCTTGAAGTCCCTAGGAATCATATGTAAAAATAAGGATTTCTCATATAGGAGAAGCAGGTTTCACAGAATGACAGTATTGTCAGTTGGAACGGACCTCTCATCTAGTCCAACTCCCATTCTTAAAGCAGGATTGCCTAGAGCACATTACTCCGAACTTCATCCAGGCAGGTTTTGAGTATCTCCAGAGAAGGGGACTCCACAGGCTCCCTGGGCAGCCTGTTCCAGTGCTGTATTTCCAAAATGAGATTTTTTTTTCCTTGTTTTCCTTTATTGTTTACATGGTTTCAATTTGAGAACAGATAAAGTCATGCAAGAAAAGTTATCAGTTAGAGCAAGAAACCATATTGGACTGAGAAAACCTGTGAGGGGAAAATAGTTGGAGGCTGAGAAATAGTGAAGAAACATATTTAAGGCCCTATTCTTACTCTTTCCTAGACATCAATTATCTCAATGGTAGAGGCAGGATGCTGGACTGGTGGATTTCTGGTCTGATCCCATGTGGATTTTCTTCTATGTATTCTAACCGTGTCTGTTTCATGCTAGTAAATTCTGTAATTTTAATGATAGCTTGTAACATTTCAAAGTGTGAACCTCTCAGAATAAACATATGCAAAATAATAAGTATATTTTATTTTAAAGAAATTAAGATATCTGATTGTATCTGTTACATCAACTTAAAACTGGAGTGAGCATTTTGTTCGTTGAACTGTTGTTTTGGTGTATTGGACAGATTTATAGTGCAGTTAATGTCTCTGCTCTTTAGATACGAGTTTCCAGTGCTGGCAAATGGATTCAAGAAATTAGCCTATGTCACTGAATTACTTTCCAAGTGTTGAAATGCCTTTTCCTGTCTTGTTTAGCTCTGAATGTTGTCAGATCACTTCCCAGTACAGTATATGGATCGTCTTATTTATAGGCCTGTGACTTGCCAGTACATCTGTGGATGAGCTACTTAGAGCCATTGATTCAGTCATTGCTAGAAAAGCAAAAAAAAATTAGAAAAGTATTTGAATCAGAAGGAAAACTGTATAATTAAGGCATTGCCTTTATGTATTCTATGATGTAGAAAACACGGAGCTACCCAACTGGAGAATGTGCTGGTGTAGACATGAAATTGAAGACCGTGGCATGAAGAAGGTCTGACCTTACAAATAGCACTGTTGGGCTTTTCCACTTGATGACTAATGGTACACCAGCAGTACACTGTGTACTTATCTTAAAAATCAAACTGTAACTGTTCTTGAAAGATCAACATACACGCTATTCTGACTTTTTTCTGATGCTTTTCTCTATAAGTTCCTGAAACTTGTTTCGCACTGTATGAAATTGTAAAATGTGTATTATGAAAAGTGAGACTTTGTCACCATATTTCTGACCAAAGATATCTGATATTATTTGATTCCAGGCAATTTAGCATGTAGTTGCAGTAAACTTCAAGGTATTTGGGTGTGGTGAAGCTTTTTTTATACTCCCATCAGATAAAAAATATTTTGTTTTCATTGTTATGTTTCACAATGAACCCAGTTCATATTTTTATTAAAAGATGCTTAGATCACCTCTCAGTATATCTTGTGCTATGTAATTATTTATAAAGTAGATCACATAAAAACTGCATGAACATTGAGATTTAAATCAGAAAATTTTGTTTCCAATTGCTGTCTAAATCTTAAATAAGCAGCATTAATTCACATGATTGTTTTCTTGCAAAAATTTTTATTTAACAGTTTTACTTTCTGAATAGAGTCATGACTTTATCTAGGATCTGGTTGTGCAGTGCAGTGTGTCAGTGAAGGATTTCTTTACCATGTGTATCTTAATATTTTCAGGATCCAAGTTTTTATGGACTCGTTAAAATCCTTATTCTCCTTCAGAAATGTTACAGTTTGCACTGATAGGGTAGATTCATATTCAGCTGAACAAATTTTTATCCTTGATATGTACTTTAAAATGGATTGGAAGATGTAAACAATTTTATAGTATATATAAAAACATCCTATTAATTACTCAATTTAGACTTTAAGGATTATTATCTTTCAGTGAAAATACAAGACAGGAAAAGTTAGCTACATCCTAACACAGCTAATAATGGCACATATTTCATATATCCCACAGTAGTACAAGTAAGAAATTACAAGTGCTTTAGCTTGATTACATTTTTGGTGTTTGTTTTTCCTTTTCAGTCAGTGGTGAAGACTGGGCGATTGCTGATTAGCCACGAGGCTCCCTTGACAGGAGGATTTGCATCTGAAATCAGTTCCACAGTTCAGGTACACAGGTTATTTGTATTTTGGTGTTCTGCATGGTTGAATATTTTTTACCTATAGAAAGCATATTTATGACTACATTAAAAGTGGAGTCTTTAATATATTTGTTTAAAGTTATTCTCTTTCACTTTTATATTAAATTTTAGTTTTGAGGATGCTTGCATTAGTTCATCGTGAACAACTGAGAAACCATGTACCTACCAGGCACTGTGCATAGCATTTGCTAAGCTAGAAAATTTTAACTTCCACTGAAAGGCAGGGAGGGTGCACTGTCAGATGCAAAGGAAAAAATCTTTTAATGCATAGTCTGTTTTTGATGTACTTTTTTTACCTTTCTCGTTTTTTTCTTCCCAATGTGTCTTAAAAATAGATTCCTATAATGTTGAAATCAGACACAGAAAATACACCCAAGTCCAGTACCATGTAATGTGGTGTTAGACATAATTTTCATAGTGCTTGTTAGAAAAGCAGTCTGCAAAAGTGGTTCATATGCAGTTGTGATGATGCTCATACATACATATGTAGATGCACAGAACAGCTTTGGAAGGTTGAGATGAACATCAGTATCAGTTGTCTGGAGCATTAGGCTTTAACTTTTTTGATAGTCCTTTTGAGCTTTCTCACACGTTTTAATACATGAATACAGATTTCCCCCTTGATTTGTCTCCTATGCACATCAGTGATAATGGTTTATAGAAATAGCTAAACTAAGTGTGTCTGTCATTGTCAGATTATTATTTTCTGATTATTCCGTTCTTAGAGTAGTTAGTTACATTATAGGAGTAGAGAGAAATGGGATTCTGCAAATCACAATATAAAGCATACAGGCAGTAGTTGTAATCTGGAAATTAGCCTTTTTGTAAGAAGGAATACAGTTAATTGTTCTGGGAATTTAATTTGGAATTAAATAAGCATAAAGAGTTGGAAAACTATTTGTCTTGATCCTTGTAATAGAATCCATTTTAAAGAGTAATTGTATTAATTTTAATATAATTATGTGAAGGTCATTAATTTTTTTCTACCAAAATTGTTTTTCCATTAAGAACCAAATACTTATCATCCTTCTAAGTAATTAGTGTTTGACCTCCCTTATTTTATAGTTAGCCTCTTTGATTAAAACAGGCCTGTTTAAGTCATAAGGTGCTGCTAACCTTGAGTGTTGAAAGTAATGATTTTTCTTCAATTCTTATAAAAATGTGAAATAAACTCAACTGAAGGAGCCTGTCTTGTAGTGTCTTGTGTTATTATTATCATTTGAGGAGAAAACTATCTAAGCTGTGCAGCAATCTTATAATTTACTGGCATAACAAAGGAAAGCAGATGTCTTGGAATGAAAAGTGAGTTGAAAATGAAAAAGCTTATTAGAAAATACTGTTGGAAGAGCATGGGGTGCTCAATATATTGCTCAAACTACAAAATGAGTTTTTAATCTCCTCAGACCTCCACTAAGAAAGGTACTTACCTGATTGATCAGTCTTATCAGAGATGTATCTTGACAAATACTGCTTATTTAGAAAACAAAGTTTGAAATGCATCAATAAAGGGTTATTTATTTCTGTCAATATTGAAAGCAAATATTTGTTTTGTGATAGTAGCTCATAATTTTATATTAATATTTTTTAGGAAACTAAGATTCATATCTTGAGAGATATTAGTTAATTTATCACACATACTGCCTCAGAATAAAAGTGGAGTATAACTGTTTGGCATTGAATTTATCCATGGCAAGTTTATTTCCTATAAATTGGTTGACATGAATCCATGTTATAACCATACCTCATTACTCTATAGCCATTCTTGAAGATGTTATCATCCATACTAAAATTTTGATACCAGTTATTTTTATGAACATTCACACTGCAAAAGAGATTAGAATAATATTTACTAAGCATTACAACTTTTTAAAGAACAGTATTGCTTTAGGCATAATAAAAACCTCACTTTTTTTTATTCGGTTAAAACACTTAGTCTCTAAACAATCAAGCTAAGTCCATATGTCTAATATTACTGTGCTGTAAAAATAAAAATGAAAAGTGAAATACTGTTTTGATGGATAGAGTGCATACTAAGAATGCCAGAAATTGGGGATTGCAGTTGGCTTTAGTTTTCTGTTACACATGGAAGTAATAAGACTTCAATAAAATGTGTCCATTTGGATTAGATGGTTAGTTTCCATACTGTTATTCCATCCTTGCTGTGAGGTCTCTCGTCATAGAGATAAGGTGAATAAAAGTACATAGGTTATTTTAAAAGTTAACTGTCACAAATACTTCATGGTGATATACAGTTCAAGGAAAAGAGTACAAGTGGAAACAATGGCTCTGGCTCATGAACTACAGGAGAAAACTATATTGAACGGTTTTCTTTTCGCATCTGGGAGATAAAAAGCAGCGTTTGGAGAGCATATTAAATAAGATTTGTTTTGTGTCAAATACAGGATATTTTAAAGGGCACATTATTGTGTTAAGTAGTCATTTACTCTGATTTCTCAAACCCATAAAACAAAGAACAGGATAAAGTGGTGTTAAAACTACGTGATATGGCTTTAACCTTTGTACTGATGTTTCATATGCGATCTCAATGTGCATTCTGGAGTGAGCAACAGATGATAAGATAAATTCAATACAGGTTCTTCATATTGATTATATTCTGTATAAAAGCTTGCAAAACTGTTGTGTTCAGCAGAGAGGGCACTAAACTTTTGCTTAATGCATGCAGTTGGAGCGCAGTTTGAGCAGCCTTGGAGAAGAGAAATGTGGCTTCCAAAATAATGAGGCATTGAGTGTGAAAATCATCAGTACATTAATCACTTGTTATACAAAAGAATGTAAATCCAGCATTTGTGTCCCTGTTGGGGGGGACGGGGGGAAATGAAAGAGGCAACCAGAGAAAAACAGGATGTTTTCAAAGAGGGATGACAGGAGGGGAAAAAATGGAAACAGAAGTACATTATGTTGTGTGGGAAAAGGCTCATCTCCACACATGCAGAGGAGCCCAGAGGCACAGCACCAGGCAGGGGAACCCCAATAAC
This sequence comes from Hemiprocne comata, assembly GCA_020745705.1. NCBI lineage: Eukaryota > Metazoa > Chordata > Aves > Apodiformes > Apodidae > Hemiprocne > Hemiprocne comata. The sequence continues at coordinate 107,533,671 of CM036588.1, forward strand.
CCAGTCTGGGAAATGGAGCCCCCAGCCTAGCTCCTGCCAGGGCTGTCCCCAGCCTTAGCCCCATGGGCCAAGATGGTGACATCCAGCATTGTGAGTCAGGGAGACTCTGGACCTCCCCAGCCTGAGGGAAGTTGCTGCCTGCCAGCATTTGGGACCTATTATGGGATGCAGGGAGGAGCATTTTGGAATCATACAAGATGTATGGGATGAGAAGAAACAAAAGGTTGAGAGAGGTTGGGACCAAGGTGGTTTGGGGAGGAATAGATATTGGAAAATTAAGAGATAAGGAGATGAAAAGGACTGGCTACATATAAACAAGCCAGTTGGTATGACTGGCCATGCCTGATCAGCATGATGTGGCCTGTCTTCTCATTAAACTAAATTTCTAGCTATATGCCTGGGTGAGAATGTTTCTATTCTGTGTTCATGTGTGTATATGGAGATCTAAGTCCCAGCTGCTGTAGTCAGATCATAGGTCATGGGGACCAGTGTGCCCAAAGTGCCAGACTGGCAGTCAGGGAGTGTGTTGGGGGCTGTCAGTAGCAGGTATCAGGCTGGACTAGCTGGGAGTAGATTAAGTGAGCCAGGTGTACATACATACATATATGTGTGTGTGTGTGTGTGTATATGTGTGTGAGTGAGTGAGTGAGACAGCAAGGGAGATGAAGGATTCAGGGCAAGCCACTGGACAGAGTGGGGTGTTGAAGCCCAATTACTGCAAGGATCTGCAGTGTGTGTGTCTCTGTGTGCTGGTGTGTAAAGAGGGGTGGGTGGATGTCCCAGCAGCTGGAGAGGAACTGAGTAGGGAATTGTGTTTGCAGGTGCCAGAGGATGTTGGTCTTAGGAATTTATGTGAGGGTAATGCAGGTGCACATTGTATTTATTTTTCTACCTTTCACTTTTGTTAATCTTATAATTGCTTTCTTTTAATTAATTTGTAATGTTTCACCTTTTAAATGTCTACTGTTCCAGAGCTACTTATAGGTGAGGCTGACCAACTTATGTGCATGTTGTTTCTCTTATTAAAGCACTGTTTCTGAAATTAGGTTAAACTCTAATCTATGGCTGTCTTTCAGTAGTGACCTTGTGGTAACAAGGTACCTTGCAGAGCAGCAGCTTGCAATCCCACTGTCTCTTTATCATTCTTGTCATATCAACAAAACAAAGATGATGGTGTGACACAATTTCAGAGAGAAGTACCAGATTTATTAGCGGATTATGAAACAGTAGGTTTTACAAGGCAAAATTAATTCAGTTGTGTGAAGAACTAATCCTTGATTTTAGAAGTCTTTAATGTTTGCAACGATTGATAACCATTTTGGCAGATCTCTTTGGTTGTAGCTGCTATTGTGTGTCATCAGCATTCCAATTTGAGTTGCAATATGTTACTTTTTTCTTGCAAACGAAGGGATTATTATTCTAGGTCACTTTTACTGGGATGAACCTTTGAGCGCAGCTGTATTGATCTCTTCGTAGGCTGATGAGTTCTTTCTGAATGGAGCATTCCTGCTGAGCATGTGCTGTAATTGGGTTAAGGAATCCAAACATAAAGGTGTAGTCCTGCAGTAACCCACCATCATCATGTGAAAAACTGCTGTAGATGATAAGGCTTTGGTTTTCAACAATGAGTCATTATTGAAAGGCTCCTCTAGAACTAACTCCAAGGTGATCATCTTTTCTTTAAGAAGCCATTACCATAATCTCTTTGTATTACTTCAGAATTACTCATAATTTACTCTGGGATGTAATATATTGGAAAGCTAAACTTACACTCAAGTGTATTGTGGTTTAAGCAACATATCAGCTTTGAAGATAATTCTCAGATTGTGTTTTAGGAAGGACTTAAATGAAACTTCTTTTCTTTCCTCTAAAAGCGGGTGGCCTTTCAATATGAAATCTCACATTTTCTTTGCACATACTATATTAGAGGAGAGTTTTTGAAATCTATGTATAGCTGAAAATTCCGTGGCAATCTGAAGAATACTGTCTGGTATTTCATTAAAAACATTTTGAATTACACAATTTTGAGAGAAATGTCATGTAAGCCTGAAACAAATAGCTTTTGTTTTTAAAACTGAATTTTTAATAGTCATTAGTATAATATGCAATTGTTGCCATTTGCTGGTTTTTATGTAGCTTCTGTGTGTGATAGAACGTGCACATAGTTTGAATATTAGAGGCTATTCAGCTTGATTTCATGCACATTTTAGGCCAATAAATGGCACGTGCTTGGCCACAAGACCTTGTCAGCACTGAATTGGCATAGTACAATATGTAATGTTCCTTCTTGTTATTCAGGTCACCTTTCTTGGCCTTTTTAATCCAAACTCTTTTACAAAGCCTGTACTACTCTTTTGAAAAGCAAAGGCAATTTGGTGGAGAATATATTGAGAAACAGAGGAGAACAGAATTCAATTGCTGGGGAAATTTTTAGGTTGTTGTTCAAGATATATGTGCCTCTTGGGGAAGAATTAGGATGTGACTAGTCACTTGAATTTTAACTTTTTTCTTTTAGGGCTTGTACATCAAATGTGTTGCACCATTCCTGCTTTCTATGGGACTATATATGGGAAGGTTGTATTATGTTTGCAATAAAATGGTGGTTGCTATTTTCTGATAGGACTGAGGTAAATGTAGGGAATTAGCACATAACATCTGACATTGATCTTGCAAATACAGAAAATATATGTCACAGAAAGGTCTTGGTTTCTATCCATTCTTTACAAATAATGGCGAAAGTATTGAAAAATACAAAATTCTTTACTAATTTTGAATATTTGGATGTAAGGAATTCAAAATTCCATGTAGGAATTTTTATTTTTGTGTACATCTATAACATTATAGCAGAATACTTAATGAAAATGATTGCTCTTACTAAAATACAAGAAATGCACGTGACTCAGAACTGTTCTGAGTAACTCCTTTGTCCCTAGACATCTGCCTACATCTTGTGAGGATCTGGGGAACAGGGAATGTTGGATCATCTACCAAAGGAATGAACAGGTGAACAGAGCTCAGTCTTCAGAAGTCCTTCCAGAGGATTCAGACTTGCACAGGAGTTTCAGTTTTATGAAAGGTTGCTATTAATCAGGAGATAGGTCCCAGCAAACTCAATGAAATAACCTGGTTTTGAGGATTGAGTTACATGATCTTATTTTTTTCAATTCTTCAGTTCTGTATCAAAAAATAGCTTACAGTAATCTTTGTTTGGATTAGTGGTGCTTTAGATTTTCTCCTGCTGCAGCAAAAAAAAGCCTAGTCTCCAGTAAGTGGTATAATTTCCTGCTAGTGTGTGTGATATTAGGAGAAACTATTAGACAAACTATTGTGAGAAACATTTCAGGAAAAGGAAAAGTGGGTATGTCTAGGAATGCTTTTCAAAGGTATAAGATCTTCAGAGCAATTTTATTCTAAAGCACATTACCATGGAAATAATTTGCCAAAATAAAAAACAAAACCAAAACCAAACCCTTAAATAACAATAACAAAAATTTCAATTACTTCAGCAGTATGAAGTGTTAAATTAAATAGCTCTTATGTCTGACATTGGGCAGGAATTGTCTTAAATCACTATTATTTTACAGAGTCCTAATGAAAAAAAATACACCTTTCCATCAAAATGCTTTCAGAATGTTTGAACTGAATCATTTGTCATATCATTGCATTATGTGTCTTTAGAATTTGGGATGTTGAGATATTCCAAACAGGCCTATTATTTCAGTTTTCTCATGAGCTGAAGTTATTCCCAATGATGCTGTGATGGTCCTCCATGGCTCTCTCTAGTGCTTTGAGGAAGTGTTTGCAATACAGTACTCCAAAATATTTGTGAGATTGGGTTTGAGTTTCAGATTATGTGTCTGTGTCTGTATTTACTGCAATAGGAACCAATTAATAACGTGGTCTGTGGGGTTTATTCTGAAATTAGGATGAATAACATCAAATCTCGTGCCAGTGTCACCTTAAAGTCTAATTTTAGTGAACAGGCTGTAAACCTGTATTGAAGTCTGCCTTTATTGAAAGCAATTAAAAGCAATTCTGGTCTAATTGTTATTCATTTATATTTAAATTATTTCATTCTGAAAGTATGTGTTGAAGCAAATTGCCTTTTGAGCTGACTATTGAAATATAAGGGAATGTGTACATAGGAAGAAGTTGGAGCAGTTTGAGTTATACATTGTTATAACTATTACATTATAGAAAATGTGAAAGGATAATTCTCTATTTAGTTTGCAAAATTATAAAAGAACACTCAAACATGTTTTTCCAAGTTGATAAGAAAGATGATTGAGCACAGCCCAGCCTGGATCACTCCTCACAGGGCACAAGCTTTTTTCACTGTTGAGTGTCATTCCATGGAACGGCTGAAAAAAAGGCTCTGGACTAAATGTAACATGGATACCTAAGGAAAAGGCATGCTAAAACATGCAGGTAAGGAGTACAATCGTTCAGCTGACAGAAGGAGATTAAATTTGATTTGGTGGTTTTTAACTTTGCTTTGACCCAATCACAAATAGGCAGTAAAATTGGAGGAGATGAAATACTGACACAGTGTAGTCCTTCATTTACTATGCTGTTTAACTTTGTCACTTTCACTCTTCTAGCCCCTGTAGGAGGAATCATGAGCTTTAAAATCCTGGTTTTACATATTACAAGATAATTTTCTCTCACTAGGGGTATGATCTAGGATATGTTGGTATAGAATATAAAGAAAAGCTGGAAAAGACACAGGGAAGTAAATTCGAGGTGAGCATAAAATGTATAATAATACCATAGAAAAAGAACAGTGATTTGAAGGAAAAGAATAAAGAAATAAGCCAGAACAATGGAAAAGAATAATGTTATTTCCAAAGTAATAAGTTGGGAGTAGTAAGGGAAAGATCAACATAAAGTTGCCATTCAGTGACTTGAGTCAAAGGTGTATGTGAAAGGTGTGTGAAGAGGTTGTTCCTTGTGTTTATAAAATATGAACATAGGCAGTTCAGCAAACCCCCAGTTCATGGTGCAGAATGAGCTAGAAGCAATTTTTGCTATGCAAGTCTGAATTGTGAATATTGGATGTCATCAGCATATTTTTAGAAGCAATGTAGAAAATAAAAATGAATCAACAGAATGTTACAAAACGAAGATTTCTCAAAGGAAACAAAGCTGTGTTATTTATCAATAACAACTCTAGCATATAAACTGAAGTTTATATACTACAAAACAATGTTAAAAAAGTAACTGGTGGTACTGAAAAATTAGTAAAATCAATACTTTAAAAGTTATCTTTCATATTAGGAATTTGACTTATGAATTTATTATTAATCTTTTATTGTAATAATGAAACCAAGAGTATTTTTGTATCTTAAAGAGCTTTCTAAAGAGCTTGGATACAGCATTAAATATTTGAGATTTTGTCTTCTTTTGTAAGTAGAATAGCAAGTTTTGTGCCTTGCACTTCACTCATGTCCCCTTCTAGACTTCTGCCCCTTGTTGCTTGTGAGATTCTCTGCTCCAGTGTCTGTACAGTGCCTGTGAGCCCAGCTGGAGGGGTGTGGTGGTTGTATTTGTCTGCAGAGGTGGTATTTTTCTGAACTTGTGTTGCTTTCAGAAGTGAAACAAAATTTAAGAAGCAATGCCTGTTCACAATGCCTCTGTTTTCTCCACATTAACTTTTTGAGGCCAAAACTGTTCTAAATGTTACACTGAAGTCTTATAGAGTTTGTACGGTTTGGAATGACGTTAATTTTCATTTTGTCTCATGTTTTGATGCTTATGACTAATAGAAAGTCTTGTTTTCATAGATAGGAAATGCAGTACAAGATGAATGGACTTCTAAGAAGTTTTGTTTGGTGTTATCATGTTGTCAAGTCCAGTTTACTCATGAGCTTTTATGCTTATTTTATTTTTGATGGATATGGGGAGGAACAAATTTCTCTAAAATGCAAGCAGTAAAATCATTATAATAGTAGCATGTGTTATCAGTTCAGGCTACAGCGGGGCGTTTTGTTCCTCTGTGTTGGAATACATTCAGTACTGAGAAGAGAAAAATGGTTTAATGAATTGAATGTAGCCAAATATTAAATGGGAGACACAGTAATCGCTCTGTACTGTGTAAAACTCCCAAATACATTTCTTAAAACAAGCAAACAACCTTCAAATCCTAACGTAACATTCATGTTGCAAAATGAAGTGCTCAAAGGTTGTGGTGGGTTTTTATAAAATCCACACCAAAATGCACTCTTTAAGGTTGTAAACATTCTGTGTTTACATGTGCAATTTGTCCAGCCTCTAGACACAACAAAAATAAAAATGTCTTATTCATATGCAGTGCAGTTTGAAGTATTTTCAGCTTCTGTAAAACACTTAATGAAAAGGTCTGTGCTGGAGTGGGCACGTGTGCTAAGTGATGTCCCAGCTGTGGGGTAGTTCATGCACACTCGCTCCTCTTGTTTTTGGGGAAGCTCTCATTCCCTGCATGAGAGGAAACACAAAACAATGCTCTGGCTGCAGGCAATGCTCAGCTGTCCACTCGTGGCATATCCTATGGCAAATGATGAATCCAAGCTGGAATCCCTCTGGCAATGATTTGGACATGGGTTCCTATGCAGTGAGACTGTGCTCTGCCTACTTGGCTTTGAGTCTGTTCTAGCTAAAAGTTTTGGGATGGAGTAAGCTTTTCCCATGCTCTATGGGAGTATCCTCACGCTGGCAGGAGCTAAAGCTGTTCGTTTTTTTTCCTCTAGAGAGGTAGAGGCAAGGATTAGACAGGAAACTTGGCATTTCCATAGGCACTGAAAGGAGAGGGACAGTAAGCACTGCCTCATTTCAAGTCTTTAAGTGAGAGAACAAGGCCACAAGTAATGTTTTGAGGGGCCATTCCCTGTATATGAGACCAAACACGTGACCTCTTGGAGCGTGCTACACAGGCCAGCTTTGCTGCTCTGGGATCAGAGTTCACAGATGGAAAGGGTGGGTAGGATTACAGGCATGTGCCAGTAAGCAGTTCCCAGTAGATGGAGCAGGGAAAGCTCAAGACAGTACACAATGTGAGACTGCCTGCTTCTCCAGACAGATAGGGGTGGTAGGCAGTAACCAACAAGATCAGGCACTTGTTAGGAGAGGATTGAGCTGAGAAAAGAATATTTCTAAAGCTTGGCATTGACTTGTATACCTTTTGTAGAGTTGCATATTTTCAAATAATATATTGAATAAATGCTTTTGGCACTGAAGGAAAACATACCTCTTCTGTCCCATTTTCAGCTGTGCTGTCAGGCAGGGGACAGCATTTCTTCCAGATGCATGAAATCCCATTTGTGTTCTCCTGACTGAACTGGCTTTCCTGTATTCATGCGGTAGGCAACTGCACAGCCAAGTACTTCTACATTTCTTAAGTAAATTCTAGAAGAGGCACAAGGAGTTTATCCCAGGACAATACAAAGTGGCAGAATACACTGAGAGTCATTGTGGTTGAGTGAAATCAAAAGTTTTGGCTACTGAGTAAGTTCAGTGTTGGATTCACCTTAACCAGTCAAGTGTACATTGTTAGGTATGCTCTTAGTGAATTTACTGAGGGCATTTTTTCACGTTCTGATATTTAGTTTGGCATGCAAATGTTCATATGCCTGAGGCTGAACTCCAGCATTGTTGTCCTGCTGAGGCATTTGTGTTCATTCATTGTGATTTATAACTTCGAACAATGTGTTTGGCCTTCCATACACTAATTCTGAAAAAGACAAAAAATATAGGCACTGAGGCAGAATTAAAATACTCTCTTTGGTATGCACTCCCCTCCTGTTTGCATATTCATACATCTAGCTGCTAGAAGTTGTTCTCCTAGGGGAAGGAAATAGTTTGTGTTTATACTTACTTTAAGGTACAGTTTGCATTTTCCACAGTACAGTTTTCCTTCAAATTGCTTTGATTAGAACCATGTTGTGAATCTGACATTACATTTCTGATAGCCATGGACCTCACAGAAATAGGAAGGTTTTGCTCCAAATAGTGAGGAGGGCAAAAAACTTTCCATGGGCTGCATATCCGGTGTTTTCTGGTTTGTGATGTGCTGATACTTTCCCATTTTTATCTCTAATACCATATTAGAGTTCAGTAATGTCAGCATTTTTAACTGGTATGTAAACATAATTAATGATTTAGGAGGACATCAAAACTACGAACTTTCCTATAGCAATTTTGGGTAAATGTTAAAGCTGTTACTGAGCAGAACTTTATATTGTACCATGTCAAATCACCGACTTGTTGCTTAATTCAAATGAATATCTAAAAATCCCTTACATTTTAATAGTCTTTACAGTGCTTTAACTCAACTCTAACTCTGGTCTGATACAGATGATCTGTGGCAGGACTCTAGACTAAGGCAACTCTGCAAAGTAATTACTAACTCAAGGGTATTTAACTTCTGCTTGAAAACATAACAATACTGTGTCTAACTTGCTTTATTTAGTTTGGCATTACCTTTTCTTCCAAAGGAGTTATGAGTCTCTTTAGAATGTCAAGTAAGTGGAGCTTTGAACAGCCATTGACAATGGTGTGCCCAGGAGTCCCCCGTAAAAGTGTGGTAATGACCTTTCCAGTGCTTTAGAGCTATAAAAAACTTCCTAGGTGCTTCAAGTCTCTCAACCTTTGGTATAATTTCTCAAAACACTTCAATGTGGTGCTAGAATCTTTTATTAGCCACAGGTATAGCAACTCAATACTAAGGCACCCTGGCAAGCCAGGGTAAAGAAGAATGTGGAGTTTTTTAGTTGCACTCTATGGCAGGTTTGCTGCTTTGGAGCAGACACTCAGTGGCTTGTCTTATTTACTTAAAAATTTACTTCAGTGGCCTGGTTGAGGGTTTTAAAGTGTTGATTCATGAAAGCATATTGTTCTGTTTTTTTCCTGGCTTTTTATATTTTGATATGGCCATTAGGAATGGTCTGGCTAGACCATAAGTTTAGAGCAACAGACATACTTCAGAGTAGCATGACTGGAGAAGAGTGGTCTGTGGCATATAAAAAAAATCTATGCAGAATAGAGGAAAAAAACCAAAACAAACCAGAAAAGTCTATGCTTGCATGTTAATGGCTCACTGAAGTTTTAAAAATACTATATGTAAATAACATTGCCTTTTTTTTTCTTTTCTTACAGGTTTACTTTAATTAGTACATAAAAGGCTTGTAAAACAGTGTGTATTTGTTGATGTACGCACACAAGATAAAATTATTTCAGTTCCATGCTGAATGTGTTCATAGGAGAGGATGTAAAAAGAGCCTCTTAAACTTCTCTGTGCTTCTGTGCCCTTCCAGAGTGCTGTGAATTTTATACTGTTGCTGTTGGCTACATTAAGATCTTTAATACAGAAGGGAAAATGGAGGCTGCAGTTTTACTGCATAAAAAATCCCTAGTCTAGCAGCGTCTGCTGCATCCTTGAGAAGGGAACTGCCTGCTCTCCCTGGGGATAGACAGAGTTTGTCAGTGCCCAAGTGTCACCCTGGCTCAGATCTGGATGTGTGATTGTAGGATAAGTTAGAACAGTGCTGAGTTTCCATGCAATAGTTTAGATAGGCACAGAGGAAGAAATTTTGGATAGTCTTTTTTTGTCCAATAGTTCTTTTGAATGTAGGTGGGCACGTGTTCTTCTCTATCATATAGGGATGTGGCAATTAAAAAGCTACATAAGCTATTAAAACCAATTAAGAAATCCTGAATAGCATATGTAAACCCAGAATTAGTTCCTAAGAAAAAGAAGATTTCTAATTTTGGGCAGTTACATGACTCTAATGAAAAGCTTTATTGAAAGAGCAATAGCAGTACAGGCATCTGTGTACATCCCACTGGAAACATTTTTTTCCTGCTACCACGCTTAACAGTGAATGTCTAAGCAGGAAAGAAAGAAAGTTACAGACACACAGTGCAAACCATGCTACTGACAGTTATCTCACATGGAGCTAAAATGGATGAGGATTTAATGTTAGACATGACTGAACCAGGAAGGAAGGTCTGCTTCCACTGTACCAAATATTGAAGTGGTCATTTTTTGAAACACTCTTCAAAACTGAAAGAGTTTCTCTATGAAGAGCCAAAAACATCTTTTATTAATCTATATGTGGAAGTTTCTGACTTTGGAAAAGCTGATCCGTGTAGCTGGAATTGTTCCTAAGATATATTGGCTTGGAAATAATATTTTGCTCCTTGTCATCACTGTATAAGTGCCTTTTGTCCATGTCGTGGCAAGTGGAGTTTTGATCACCCAACTGTGTTTTGCTGCAGCACTGAGCATGAACAACAAATGACAAGCAGGGCAGTAATTGACTTCTGAGGAATGTGTCGTCTTTGATGGAAGTTAGGAATCAGGGGCAGAAGTGTTTCACTCTCTCCTATCACCTGGTGAAAAAGTACCATTTCTTCTGTATTTTTTAAAGAAAGTGCTCTCCTTGATTTAAGGAATTGCAGACTAGGAAGGAATATAAAGAAAACGTTGCTCTCTACTAGAGGTAGCATTAAAAAATACCTAGCTCTTAGGCAGGGAGGTGTTTGGAAATCCAGGTGTCACGGTTTGGTTCAGTAGACATGCTGTCCATTCAGCTCCTGCCTGGCTCGCCAATTAATTATCGTCATGGTTTGGCTCCGGGTTGGCAGTCAAACCAATAACAATAATGCTCTTGATCCCCCCCAGTACCCCCCAAGATAGAGAAAGAGGGAGAAAAAATGAGAAAGAGAGGCTTTCTGGGTTGAAAAGTTAAACAGATCATTTTTAATTATTAGTGATAAGGGGATATGTATATTTATAAAGGGATGTGCAACACCCGATCCCCTCCCTCCTCCCCCAGCGACTCTCCCAGCAACTCTTCTCCCTGGTGACTCCCAGCTGAATATGTTCTATATTCTATATTATTCTATATTCTATATTATTATATTATATTATTATATTATTAATATATTCTATATTCTATATTATTAAATATATTCTTTATATGGCACATGTAGTTAGACTAAGAAGTCTGTATTTGGTTACCTAAATATATGGCTTGACTTAAAAAACCCACCTCTGTCCTGAGGCTTACTGAACCATTCCTGCTGGCTTCCTTCTCTTAGAACTTCTTATTCATGAAAAACAGAGTGATTATTTGGTGTATGCAAAAGGTAGTCTCAGTGTCTTCCAGTTCTTACTTTTAAAGTTGATATTTCATAAATACCAAAAGCTTTGAGGAGACCTTACAACAGCCTTTCAAGTGCCTGAAGGGGGCCCACAGGAAAGCTGGGGAGGGACTTCTGTAAGGGCATAGAGTGAGAGGACAAGGGCTAATGGCTTTAAACTGGAAGAGGATAGATTTAGGGTAGACATTAGGAAGAAAGTCGTCACTATGAGGATGGTGAGACACTGGCCCAGATTGCCCAGGGAAGTTGTTGATACCCCATCCCTGGAAGTGTTCAACGCCAGGTTGGATGGGCTTGGAGCAAACTGGTCTAGTGGATGGTGTCCCTGACCATGCAGGGGGGTTGGAACTAGATGATCTTTAAGGTCCCTTCCAACTCAAACCATTATTTGATGTGTGCAAGCATACTGCCTTCATACTCTTACTATCATGCTTGCAAAAACCACAGGTTAGGGTAGCTGTTCTGCTACAGAGTCATGTCTGTGTTTGGTGCTAAAGACCATATTGAATTATTCCTGTATAGTTGCTTTGGGGTTGAAAAGGATGCTACTGTTCTTCTGGGCCATTTTCCCTGCTTTCTCATTTGCATTTGGCAATGTGAGCTGCAGCTCTCTAGAAGCCCATTAACACATCTTGGGGATATTTTCACAGCCATGGCCACTCTTCCTTCAATTTTTGTGTGCCTTGGGGATGGAGATAAGAGTCAAATAATGGCTCTTGATTAACAGAGAAAAGCATAATATTCTACTCTATGTTTGTGGGGTTTTAATTATCATATGCTGAAATCTAAGCAAGTTATGTTAGCAGAAGGCATGAATGTTTGCTACCTCTGTCAAGCAACTCCTCAGACTGTGCCCAGTGCAGCAGAGAGTTTTAATTAGGGAAGGCAAGGCAACGAGGGCTTAGAACTATCTCGGTTCTCACAGTAAATCCCTATTTGTTATTTTAGAAAGATTTCAAATCATAAAAGCTTTTTGCAAAAGGTTGCCCAGTGTCTAATAACCCTACAATACTGATGTCAGTGACTACGCAAGCAAGCTTTTTAGTTTACTTTGCACTTCCCCATATACAATGCAAACAGATAGCTAATGACTGGGTAAATACAATGGGAATGTACTTTGTGCACTGTGTGTTCTGAGCTTGAGTGTTTTGGTCTTTATTTTGTTTGCCTATTTTTATATTCTTTCACAAGCACATTTGGTCATGATGGAATATTACAGAGTTCCTAGTATATTACAGAGGAATAACACAAGGAATTTATTGTGCTCACTCTTTTTAAATCTGAAATCCTTGCCATTGCCAATTATTTTTGGCTTTTATTCTTTTGAACTAATATAGCATCAACAGGGGTTATGTGTTATGATTCTTTAGCACAAGAGTGTTCATTCAAAGCAAAAAAAATAGACAAAAAAGTATCTGTCAGATGTTGGCATATCCGTTTTCTTTTCCTATCTTTTTTACTTATATTTTAAATGGAAATCTGTGAAAAGTTTAAATGTGTGAAAGAAATGACAGTGAGAGCTGAAGAAAAAGCTGAAAACTACTACCAGTTGTAGTGTTAACCCACAAGGATTACATTCAAGGCATGTAAGGAGTATGATTTACAAAACCACAAAAGAAAGACGTTGAAAGGAAAGTCTTTAAAACTAGACTGATCTTGATCTTGCTCACACAGCCTAGTATTTCATTCCCTGCCTCTGCTGGAAGTGCCTGCTGCTGCCTGGTGTGCAGCTCATTGCCCTGCAGGATTCCCAGCTTCTTTTCTTCTGCAGAGCTGCTTTCCAGCTGGCTGCACATCGCTTGCGCTGGTGCACAGGGTGCTTGGAGCCTGGGTGCAGGATGTGTTGTGCTTCATGAGATGCTTGTAGGTCTCTTTTTCCAGTTTATCAGCCCTTTTCCCACAGTTTGGCATCATGTGCAAATTTGCTGAGTGTGCGCACCATCCCACCATCAAGATTATTAATAAAGGTGTTGATTCTTGAGGAACACATCTCACAACCAGCTGCTAGTTGGAATTTGCTGACCACTACCCGTTGAGCCTGATTGATCCAGCCAGTTTTCCATCCATGGTCTCTTCTTCAACCTGTGTTTCACCAGCTTGGCTAAAGGGAGACTGTGGGAGGTTGTTGACAGCCTTGTTAAAGTCCTGGTAAAACAGTATGTACTGTTCTTACCTTGTCCTTTAAGTGTAGCATCTCATGTTAGAAGGCAATCGGGGTGATCAGGCAAGATTTGCCCTGTTAAATTAATGATGACTATTACCAAACAACTTGTGGTTCTTGGAGTTCTTGGACATGGCACTGAGGATGGCTTGTTCCATCTTTCTAGGAACTTCAGGTTAGGCTAACTGGCTTGCAGTTGCAGAATCACATTTGTGTAGATCCTCTTTCTTGCCCTGCCTAAAAATGGGAATTAATCACGTTGCTATGCAGATCATGTCTCTATTGTGTCTTGTTCCTGTAATCATACTGGATTTGAGGAAGAAATAAGCTGTTACAAATCTTGCTCTAGTACCAAAGAGTCTCTCTAAGCAAAAAAATCCAATGCTGTATCAGCCATCTGATTTAGTTGAAAGGTCGTGGTGGGTTTTGTTTATGCAGTACCCAGTGGCCTGAACGGGATGGATTGGCAGGAGTGCTTTGGCCAATCTGTTCTTACATAACTAATTTTCATAATTAATTTAGAATATTATGGTGAAAAGAAAGGAAAACTAATGGTAGCATTTCTGCAAAAAAAAACCAACCCCAAACCAAGCAGCCCAAAACAAATCCTAGTGCCTAGCAGTAATTGTGTCAATATAAAAAGCTGTGGTGACCCTGCAAGAGCGAAATGCTTTTGCTGCACATTGTGTTAACTTCTCTCAGTGCCTAAATTACCTCTCATCTGGTCTGTCAAACCCACTCGTCATCAAGCAGTTCAACTTGGGTTTTGTTTGAGCATTCTCCTGCCATCTTTAAGATTCAAGCAGTGACACTGAGATATTTGGAAAAGATAAGCTAAATGAATACTTAATTGTTTTTGAGAGAATGAACGTATTTATTTTGGAAGCCTGATGGGCTTTGTATCCTGAAGGGATGCATAGTCTTCAGCATCAGATTTCTCTGAAGGTTTTTTGCATTGCATTCCTTTTCAGCAGCTGGAATTGGCCTCAGAAAGTGGACAAATGGAACAATTCTCCAAAAAAAAAAAAATTGGGAAAATTTTCTCTCCTAGATTCCTGTTCTATGTATTGCTGGCTGATTTAGATAAAACTGAACTTTAGTTTGGAACGTTTGGAAGCTCATATGTGTTTGTGTGGGAATAATTAGCATCACAAGCACAGTGTTGCAGCCTGGATGTTAATCTTTTATTTGGGATGACTTGTACATCTTTCTCGCAATCAGTTCCCTGATGCTGGATGAACCTGCTGTTGACAGGCAGCTTTCACTTTGTTGCTTGCTTTTTGGTTCAAAATAGTTTCCTCAGAGTTTTAGTGTTTGAATCCATTTAATATTTGTGATTACTGGAAGCTATCTAGGTGAAACATACATTTCTTGTTCTTTATGGGGCAATGAACTAGATGTTCTGAAGAACCCTGTGGATATCCACACTGTCAAGTTACATGGCCGTATTACATAATTAAAAATTTGCTTTTATTTTGTTTTCCCAATCTTTGGTTTTAATGTACCTTTATTTTCATTTTTGCTTTTTCTCCAGTTCAGCACTGTTCACTTTTTTTAGTAGCTTTTTCCAATGTCCTTGGAAGGCAAGCAATCATATGGTCTCATTTAAAAGAAAATATTTTAAAATTACCTAAGGAAAACATATAATGGTAGACTGAATTGTTTTTAACTCAGGCCATGAAAAAACAATTATAGAAGTGTTTTGAAGTTGCAAGTAAATGTAGTATTGTCTTAAAATGCATTGTGGAATAAGCAAGTGCATTCCATAAGGGATTTTGCAGAATGCAGCACAAAATGTTTCTGGAAGTCACGGAGGTGCTGTGACTTAGAATGCAGGATACATCCCCTAAACCTTGGCAATATTGGGAAGCAATTCAGTGATCTTGCTGAGATTGCTGCTTAGGTGGGTGCTCATCAACAATTATTGTGCTGTTGTATTGAACTGCTGTGCGACTGAGCTCCACTGCTCATGTAATTAACCTCTGCTTGGCACCAGTGCAATAAATTAAAATGTCAACAATTGAAATTAAATTCTTTAAACTATCAGTTGATGTACAAAGCTTGCTAGCTTCACTTACAGATGATAACAACATACGATATTTATGGTCCAACTCAAAGATGCATTCACGGGACTGGAGTATTTGGTCATTTTGCGTTACTTAAAAAATGGAACTGAAATTGCTTAATAAGATTTAAAGCAAATGTTGAATTAATTACATTTCTGAATATTTTATATTAAAACACTGGATATATCTATGTTTTAATATAAACGTTCTCCAAATGCAAATGTGCTGCTTCTGTAGTTGAATATTAGGTGATAATTAAAGTTATACTGTGGATAGTTTCTTAATACAAACTGCTTTGTCAGAGATTGAATTGATTAAGGTCACATTTCTCTCATCTAATTTTTTTTATAGCAGATGAAACAGACTTTTAGGGATAATAGCTGGCCCTTTTCTAAAATAGGTAGATTGACATATGCAGAGGATGTGTAACCTCTGCTGTGCCTTACATTTCCTATCTAAAGACCTTTTGATGACATGTTAGTTAAGATGCCTGACAAGCTAAATTTAAGGGAGAAGTTCCACCTTCAGAGTCAAGAAACAACAAGCAGCTGAAGTAAACAAACAGCACAGAGCAAATCACGTTATTCACAAAAGATGACTTAAGAATTCTGTGTCTGGTAAGAATTTCGTGCTGAAAATCTCTGATTTTGAATATGAAGTGCTAATGTTGTCTATTCAGAAAATGCATAAACTATTTCCAGAAGTATTTTGCTCAGTTTTATTGTTGTAAGGAGACACGGTAATAGTAAATTATTTGTAGTTAGCACTTGGTGACACTCAGGTTTGTCAGTTTAAAGTAAAAATACTTTATCTCCAAAGCAGACATTCATTGTCAAATAAAGGAGGACTATTGGGCTATTTCAAAGGACAGTTGTATACTTGGGATACTCTCAATATTTTTAATCAGGTAAAGTAGGCATTTAGAACTGAGATTAACATGCTTATCTCTGAAGTCCAGGTGTGGATGAGAGTAGCTTTGAAATGTAGAGGCACTGAGGGCAGTATCTTATAGTAGTATGACATGAGCTGTAATGTAAGAAACCTATTCATAAAATGCAAATAAAGCAGAAGGAGCAGCTACCCTTTAAATACATACACCTTTGAATATACATGCATCTTTGAATATATCTATGTACCTCTAGGTTGCTGTAAAGTAAGTACTCACAGTTACAAGTCTCAGTGAGGGAAAAGCTCACATATGATTAGGACATCAATAGATATTTATGGGACCAAAATCCAATCAAAACGGCTATTTAATATACCATAGCCCCTTCAACTAAGTTTTATCCTGCATGATCTAGCAAGATAAAGTTGACTAAATATCTAGAAGCCTCAGTTTTATACACTTAGAGCTCACTGGCTTGTAGGAGTGTCTTGAAAGGTTGTCTGTGGAAAGGATGAATTAAAGGCTAAAGATAAACTTTTTTTCTGAAGATGTCTGCAAAAACAGCCCCTTACTACAGAATAGCAAATATTCAGTGTGAAGTTTTAAAGTTAAACTAAATTTTCAAATCCAATCCTTAAATTATTCTCACAGAAGGAATACTGTAGCCTTTCAAATATTAATCATTTGATGAATGACAGTTTCTAAATAATTAATGAGGATTAAGCACTAGTGTTTTACACAATGCAGCTGAAAAATATGGGGATTAAAAGTTTTTGATAAGGAGTTAAATAATAATTCTCTCAGAAATTGAAATACAGGAAGTTGAAATAGGTCTGTCAAAAATCTGACTGCTTTAGTGTAATGCTGTAGACAAAATAACACTTTATTGAGTGTAAGTAAGAAGCTACTGCTTGAAATCTTTAAATATTAGTAAGAAATACATTAGCAACATGACCCTGATCAGTCTGGTACATTTGCCAGATGCCTGAGTTTTCAGACATTCTGAAAAAGTTACTTAGAAATCTGAATTTCTGTGCGATGAAGGGATTTCTAATTCTTACTCTCTCACTAATGTTACTGGAAAGAAATAGTAACGGAGTTTAGAATGGAGTCCAAAAGGAGAACTGAGTTAGGGGAACTCTGGAGTATTTGCGAGGTTCAGAATTCATAAGAATAAAAGGAGGGGACACAGTATCGAGATAGCAATCTTAAAAAGGACAGATGGCATTGATTCTGGAGGACAAGCACATGAAGCACAGCAAAATAATGGTGTTGAAGTCATGGTATAAAACTGGCTCTGCCCTTGATTTACTAGCTTTGATAATTGTGTAGACTGAGAAGATTACATACATAAAAATATTCACAGATCGTATTTAAAAGTGGAAGAGGACTATATTGGGAAAATACATTCTGTTGTTGAGAGGTGTTCTTTCATGTGAGAATGTTTCACAAATATTTTGTTGAGGAGAGTTGTTTCATATGCTTCTAATTGTTTTAATGTTGTCACTTTTCTGGACTTTCAATTTTTTTTTTTTCTCAATTGAGAAACAGTTTCTGGAGAATGAGATCAAGAATAAGACATACTTGATGAAAACTGTAAAGGCTGTTCTTAATTTTTTGCTGAAGTTTATAAGATGCAAATTGCTACACGTGTGCCAGATTTTAAAAGTGAGCTGTATTCAACAGACTTAAGAATGGTCTTTTGTATCTGATTTTTTAAAACGTGCAATAATTTGCTCTGTGAATGCTGCTGGTGCTTTGACTTGATCATGTACTGTAGCCTCCAACTACTCAGTTTGCTGGAAAAGCTGATGCAGACTTAGCAGAGCAAAACGTTCAAGCCAGTTGGAACCGCTGACGGTTTCGATTCCGAAGCTGGGAAATGGTGAGTGACCCATTACTCATGTTTCTCCTGCAAGTCTTCACCCTTGAATGTTAAGGAGAGAAAATTTCTTCTCAGCTCAGGAGTGCTAAATATTTATAGCAAGGGAGTTGAAATTTTCAGCTGCAAAACTTGTGTCTTTGTTTTAAACCGAGTGAGGCCAGGGCCAGTAATTCAAGATAGACTCACTTATTTCATCTGGGCACTGGGCGATGCCATAACATGGTGAAATGCTGGAGTCAGCATCTAACAGTAGGGAAGTGGGAAAAGTTTTGATCTTCAGTATAAGCCAAATTAAAGACACTGCCGTGCAGATACGATAGCCGAGTGTGTTGCAGTGGTATGAACTGTTGAATGTCTCAATACCGCATACGTATTTTTAGACTTTCTTTTTACATTGTAGTGCTTTTTGGCATGTGGGAGTTTTTAGTACTGGTGCTTTGGAGTTCTTTGGCTGGACATTTTTTAGCTAGTCCTTAGTGGCTCTCTTGATTTAAGACATGCTCAACAATGACATCTACCAGCACGTTTTGATTTATTGCACTATATGAAAAACAAAGATATCACTTTGCTATGTAAGAAATCATTGGGATGACCAGGGCTTATGGTAGTTGTGTACACTCTGTAGTTCATTATGCTCCTTACGGCTTGAATAACTTAAATTTGGTATTGATTTTTTTTTATAAAAATACGACTTAAAAAATAGGACTATTTTATTTAGTTGTTGCTTGACCGGACAGTTTCCTGGGCCAGATTGACTGAAGGAACTGGGAAGTTTTGCTGCCTGAAGCTCCCTGTGCAGTCACAGAGCAGAAGCCTTGGTCACACAGAGCTCCTGGGGCCTGCCTTGCCCCCAGGGGGGCCTGTTAGCTGCCTCAAATCATGAGGACGTTCCAGACAACCAGCTTAAACCAGATGCTGGCTCCAAAATAACAAACTGAGGTTAGAAACTGCCCACTTTGATGGACCAATTTCAGATATTTTGTTGACAAAACAGTTTTAAATGAAGTATTTTACTATCCAAAATGCATTTTGAAATTCTTTCAGGTAATACTCAGCTGCGGTTGCTGCCGTTTCCCTCTGGGTAATACAGTAACACAGATTTATTCAGTGGCTTCTGAGTAACAAAAACTGCTTTTAGGTGTCTGAGAACTGCGAGATGGGGGTGCAGTGCTTGCTTTGCAGCCTCAGGGACTGAACTGTGCCGCTGAGGGTTGAAGGGTGGTTGCTGTGCCATCCCTGCCCGCTCGGTGGAAGGGAAGGGTCTGTCTCCTCAGAGAGGTGGGAGATGCCCCTTCAGTGAGGGGTGGGGGCTCCACGGTATTCTTGGTATGTGTCCTCAGGGAGGTGGGAGTTGTGGGTCAGGAAGTTCCTTGCCTAGAGACTTCACAGGTGGTGTTTGCCACTTGAATTCAGAAGAGAGCACACACAATTGATTTTATTGGAATGAACTTGTGATGAATGGAACAGGCTACCATCGCTTTTCACAGGGGCTTGCTTCCAGATCAGCAGTCAAAGTAGACTGGCTGCTATGTTCCAATCAATTTATTCACAATAAGTATGAAGTAAAATCAGTTGTCTTAGCTTTTACAGGTTTTTTATCAGATAGCGTAGAAATTCAAATTTTTGACAGTGTGGATGCTTATCTTCTTGTATGGCCAAAATACCCATGGAGCTGAACTGGAATCCTGCTGAAGGACACAAAGACTGAACTGGAGAGTTGTTTTACAAATTTCTTGCTTTAAATCCACAGTTCAGTGTGCTGTAACTTGTTCAGTCAGTAAAATAAGTAAAAATAAGAGAGCTTAGTGCATTAACATGTTTTGTACTGTTTCTTTCACACACAAAAAAGATAATCAGGCCTAACCCTTGATGCTGTTTATTGCTGTCATCTCTCACTGAGGTGTGAGAATTTTAATTAAACATGGAAGGCATTTCACAGCTCACAGGAATGGAGTTGTTAATCTCCATGCTATGTTAACCTTTTTTTGACAAATTGGAGCCAGTCATTTTGCTTATATATTAGAAAGAATTCAGAATGGTAATTAGTGAAAGTAAGAATGAAAGAATTAAAGAGGTCTTTCTCTATAAATACTAGTAACAAGTGTGACATATTTCAGAGAAAATGTATGTTTTTATTGTTACCTCAGTATATTTCTTTGCATAGCTTTACCTTAAAAGATAGTATATCACCTCTAATTCTCTTTATGTATTCAACAAGCATATTTGCAAAATATCACCACTTCAAGTAAGTATTTTTAAAGCTTTATTTGCTGTAAACACAGCATAAGATGATTGCAATTTCAGCTAATTGCTTCCATGTGCTCTGGTTTGCAGTAGAACTACAGCCTTAAAATCTGAAAGCCATTCTCATGGCTATTTCATAGCATGAGATTTTATGGTAGATTATGGAACATAAATGCAGAACTTAAATACAGGACTGTAATTTTAAATATAGTCTTCGTATACTAAATTTATCTGTTTATAATTTATTACTTCTTAATAGATGATTAAATTTAATCATAAACATCAGAAAAATATTGAACATACTAGTACTAGCTGTTCAGAAAAAAGCCATAATTTTTGATTAAAAAACTCACTGATCAGCACATTGTAAACCTGAAACCAAAGTCTTCCTCATGTAAAAATTATGATATTAATTATTGTATCTTGAACTGTGTTTAATTTTTTTTAATTCTTTTTTTACAATTAAAGTAAAAATTTTCCTTTCTACAGCTGTTTGTAGATTTTACAGTCAAGAACAGTTTTGAGTAATACAACGGAAACGTCATGGTGCTACATTTGTACTTTTGCCAAATAATGTAATTAATTCACTGCAAAAAATACATTAGGGTATAATATAATAATAAAAATACACAAACTGTAAGGTGAAGTGCAGTAATCTTATTTTGAAACAACTTACTGAATGTGAATTGTTTGTTAGCTGAAGCTGAAACACAAGTCTAGTTTCACGTGCTTTGTATAATCTGATCTCAGTGTATAAAGTCTTTGGAGCAATATAAACATATGTGTAAATTAATTGTTTTAGCATTCAATTTTTGTAATATAATTGCCTTGAATCATGAAACCTCAGACCTAAGATGTTCCATCAGGGAGGCAGAAATCCTGGTAACAGTGAAATCCAAAAAGCATACAAGAAACAGCTTTTGGGTTTATGAGTCCAAAGACAACTCACGTGGTGTTTCTGCAAAAACTTAAGGGGGGAAAAAAAAACCCAGCAGAAAAACCCATTCCTTTAATCCTGCGTTATGATGTGAAAGCTCCATGCTTTTGTTGGACAGCTGAGGTGGATGAATCCTAAAGTATTTTAACATTGGCTGCTGCTCTGAATACAGTCAAACTTATACTGTTCAACATTGTCACAGAAAGAAGTTATCTGCAAGCCCAAGTTTCTGTAATTAAATCCTGGAAGGCCCCTTGGGTGGCTAGTGTTGACTGGTGTTACTCGAGAAACAGGCATCGCATTTCATGTATGAAATAATCGAGTAGAAATATAATGTGTCTGTCTCTTTGCCTAACATAGTTCTAATATTTTTCCTTAAGATGAACTGTAAAAGATGTGCAGACTCCTACATTTGAATGTGTCTGTTAAGTAACAGGCTTGACCCAAGGCAATAGCATTAGGGAAAGAAGAGGACAGATGAAAATCTCTGAGGACCTGGATTAGGAATGACCATCCAATTCCATTGTTTTTAGGGCTGCCACTATTTAGTCCCTGCAAACCTATTATTTCAATCAGGCAGGAAGCTAATTATGTGCAAGCCTTTAATCTTCTACCTAAAAAGATAAAGTTCCTCTATATTAGGACTGGCTGTAGGTTTTTTGGACAAAATGTTGTTGTCAGAAAATGCCAGTGTGAAAACTTTTTGCAGTTTTACCAGACAGTTTTCTCTGGGAGCAGTTCTGTCTTTCCAGGTTGTTGATTTAAAATTTGAATGTCTTCCCTGGGTGGTTTCTCTGTTTTGCATTCACAGCTGTTGGATAAAATGAGTATGCGAGGAGGCACAGGAACTTGGGAGCTGCCACCCTCAGGTTGGACACCCTGGCCACAGGGCAGAAGTGTCACACGTGTGCTCCCTTCTTTGCTGTTTGGTGACACTGCATCTTTTGGGGTCCACAAGCAGAATGCTCCTCTTTCCAATTTTACCCCAGTTTGTTTCTAGTTATTAGGGTAGTCCTGTATTCCTGTGACTACTTAAAAAAGTAGTCTTACTCTAGTGACAGGGTGGTATTTCTTGTTTGTTTTTTTTTTTTTTATTATTTGTTTATTGCAGAGTAGCTGCAGCTTCTGTGAGAATTAGGCTCCAAAGGTCAGGTTCTTGCTGCTTTCTGGTGTTAATTGCAGCACCAATCACTGGCCTTGCCCAGAGCACAAGTCCCTGTCAGATTTGGCTGCAGAGCGTTTAGGCTGTGGGTTTTGAGCAGGATCAGGCATGGGACAGGGAGAGTGCTGCTAAAATGGGAACAATTTCTTGAGTGTAGAGTAGCAGGGCTTTTGGTCACTGCACAACCTGTAACACAGGCAACATGTAGGCATCTCAGACATGCTGGGTGCTCTGGAGATAGGGAATGTGTCCCTGAGACCTTTTTGAAAATGCGATTCTGGAATTCAAAACCTCTAGTTCTACTCTTGGTCTGATTTGTTCTTTTTTGTACCTGAGGCTTGTGCTTCTGGACCAGAAATTAATAGGCTTACAGATTGAAGAAAGCGTCTTTCTGTAGATTTTTTATTGGTCCAGCTTAGTATTAAACGGTTTCCACAAAAATTTCATTTAACTGTGAACATTTGTCTCATCTCTCCAACTATCTGTGCAAAGACAGCCATTGCAGTGAGATAGCATGGATTTGAATTTTTCTTCAATAATTACTCAGATAGGATTAATAAAAAAATAACATCTCTAATCCATTCACTCCAGGCCCCCTTCCTAGTCAGAAAGCGTAAACATCGTCAAAGAGCAGCACATTTCATTTTAGAGTAGATCTCCCCATGGAAAGATTTGAAACTTTTTAACAGCAACTGAAGTTTAAAGATCCTTCCCTTGCAAGAACATAAATGGCATTGGACATCCAGCCTCTCGTCTGCCAAAGCAGATAGATGGTAACTGAGAATATCCACCTTAAAGCTGCTCAGCTGCTTTGCAGTGTTAGCAGTCTGTCTGCAAGGGAAACTGCAATTGTCTTGCAAACATTATTCTAAACCACCATAGTTTTTCTATATTTTTGAAGAATAGTATTAAAGTTTTGATTTGCTTTTGTTTTCAGTATGAAATATTTTCGGGTTTTTTTAGTTCAGTCTCTTCCTCCAAAAAAACGATTTACTTTTTAATTTTAAACAACTTACAGCTTTTTTCTCGTGGTGTTCAGATTTATTAGTTGTCCATTATCATAGCAATATTTTGCAGTATACTTAGTTAAAACATCTTAGACCCTCTGAAGTGATTCATCCCAAAGGAAAATCCCAGAGTAAAGGAGAAAAAAAAAAAAAATCAGTTTTGTTTCTGTTCTTAAGGAAGCTAACAAACTGAACATGACATGTAACAGCACAGAGAAGACCATCTAAACAGTCGTTAAGTAGAGCTGAGAAATTCAAATACATATTCCATATTCCCAGCTTGGGGGGAAGTAAAGCAGAGCGAAAGAAGTCTTGAAAACAGCTGTTTCAAGATGCAAATCATAGTAATTTAGAAAAGTCATATGAAATAAGGAAGAAATCCTTCAAAAGATGTTTGGCTATTGGAAACCATTGTAGGCAGTAAGAAAATTGAAAAGCAGCTACTTGAGTTTCAGCGTGCTTGGGTCACCATGCTGCTACTGCCCTTGCTTTGTTTGATCAGAGGGTCTTCTAGGCTGACGTTGTTTATTAACCACCAAAAGCTAAGCTTCTCTTTCTCTCTGTAATTTGTGGTGACCGCTAAAATAAGTAGAAATATCTTGAGAAATTACATACCCTTCAGACAAAGCTGCTTAAACCTCTGTTTCTGTAGAGCATTCAAAATAATATTGATTTTGTGATGAATAGGAAACTATGCAGTCAACAAACCCATAATTTCTGGAGTATCCCTGAATTCATAGCAGATACAAACCATGCAAATAATGTGTTACGTGTGAGCTTTATTTCTGTGGCTTTTTTTTTTCTCTAACCAACCACAAAAGAAGACATTTGAGAGTATGTTTCTTGTCTTGATCACGACAATGTCAAACACTTAAAGCTGGATCTTCAGTGACATAAACCGATGCCTGCAGTGTCTGACAGATTCTTTCTTACAGCTGTTATAGCAGAATTGGTTGGCTGCATTTCTATAGGCTGACACATGTGAAAACCACAATTAATATAGTCACCAAATACAATGAGAAGTCCCATCACAATTTCTGTATCAGCTGGTTTTGAGTATTTTTTCAATACTAGTTTTCCATCTTCATAGCTCTGAATTCCCTCATAGGAGCATAAAGTACTGATTTTCTTTAGTTGTTGTATCCTAATAAACATTTTTGACAGGCTGATATTTTCTTAAACTTCATTTGTTGCTGAATTTGGCAGGCTTTCAAGTTTATGTTAACCTGACAGATAGATCCTGACATTACAATACCTTGACAGTACAACAACTGCAAGGTAAATGATGAGGAGTCTGTAGTATATTGGCCTCTCAAAAATGTTACCAAGTTGTAAGAGGCTACTGGTAATGTTTCGTAAGACTTGGATATTAATACTCTTTAGTTTCTTAGTTACAAAAAAAATAATTTGTCAATCCTAAAGTCAGTCTATTGTTAATACAGTAAAAATTAGAATCTTAAAATGAACCTATATGGTGTTGAGGAAGAAGGGTTTTAAGATCAGCTGTCATACAGAAAGAGGGGGGATAAGAAAACCCAGTAACTGCAGTACAGTACAATACAGTCAAACATGATCAATTAATGATAGAAGCTTTGGTGTTCTGTGATGGCAGAGACTGGACTTCATCTGACACCTTGTCAAGTCTTGTGCTCTTAGGCTTTCTCAGAAGCTCGGGAAAGAAAAACAGTTCAGCTGGGCATGGCCTGGTGATCTCAACTTATTGGGAGGAAATCAGACACATGGGCTGGTGGGAGCAGGAATTTCCCTGACTGGATAACAGTTGTTTAAAAATGTGTTTTGGTTTTGTGGTTGCACAGCTGGAAGAGCACGCTAGTGTCAGTGCACCTAATCCCTGACTTCTGCCATCAGTGGTGACTTTGTGTCAGGAAATCTGATCTGAACAACAGTGGGTTTCACCACCAACAAAGGAAACAGACCTAACTAAAAGCTCAGACTTCCACAGAACTCTGCTTTTTGGTTTCTCTCTTTATGCTTCCTCTTGTATATCATACTTTGCAGATTCTGTGACTGCAAGTGGCTAGAATTTATACTATGGTATAATTACAGTACTGGATACAGGGTGAAACAAAAAGCCCAATGTGCTTCAAAAATATGTTTAATACTGAAAAAAATCAGTTTACATAGAAGCCTTTAATTCTTAAATGATCCTGCTTTAAGATAATAGCTGTGGATTATTTTTTTTTCTGGGGAGGAAGATTAGGATTACTGTTTACTAATTAGCTTCACAGGATCAGAATTTGTACATAGTAAAATAATCTCCATTTGTACTGTAGTTCTATTTTATATCTGTGATACTGAATGCCATTTGTTAGTGATCACCACTCCTGTAGAATGCAGTTTGTGTTGCTAGATTAATCTCAGCAAAAACTTGATTTACTAAATAAACTGAAAAGGAACTTCCTAATGTACTTACATGAGGGAAACATGTTTATTGTTACTGTTTAGCAGTCATAAAGGGAGAAAAGAAAATCTCAGCTTGAACGGGGTTGCAGTTCCCTTTTTGCAATATTATCAATAACATGTTTTTACATTTCATTCATGAAAACTGCGCTTAGAGAACTGACTGTGGGTGACTGCAAAGAAGAAAATTACACCAGGTACTTCATGGTAATTAAGGCAACTGTGTAGGTATTTTACTTCTAACTCTATTTCTTAATTAACAAGTTCACCATACAATTGAAAACATTGTTGGTGGAAGAGAGAGATTAGGTTACAGAAAAGATTTCTAGTTTTGGCTGTGAAGCAGAAAGTTCATTAGTGGAGTGAAAATTAAAATTTCATAATTTATTTAGTGTGAAAGTAATGTTCACATAATAATTTAAGTATGAAATTTATTTAAACAGTCATTTCTAAAACATAGACCAAGTTAAATATTTGGGCTTAATCCATTGAAAACTTCAGCAAGAATTGTAGAATATACAGTTAAACGCTACCATTATTTTTCTCTCTTGTATAAACATAATTAATTCTGTTAATAGTATTTCTGTTCTTCGGTGTTGCTGCATTTTTTAAAATGCATACAGTTTATTGACACTTCAAAATCAGGTCAGTGATTTTGAACTGTTAATTCTGGGATAAAGACAACCTAAAATTTTATAGCCTCTGAAATGTATTATTCCTGGTTTTCATTTTTAGACTAGTTTTTATAGTAAAAAGAGGTAATGGCAACTGTTTAAGTAGTTTCATTAAACATTTCAAAATGAAAGTGTTTAATTTCTTCATCTTTTCTAAGAGAGTTGAATTAACTTTTTATAGCTGGAAAGTTAATAAAGTATGATTTTTTTATTTTCTGTTGTTGTTTGGGTTTTTTTGTTTTGTTGGCAAGTAATACCAATTTTTCTTTACAGTGGAATAGCAATGTAGCCTGTTTATGTGAGGAGTAATTTAGGAAATGTAAAAAAAAACTATCAACACTATATATAGTATAGATATCTCTAGAAAACATGAAAAGCTAATTATTGTAAGAAAGTCGGGCATAACTTGGTATAGAAATTTTAAGTTTGTGTGATGAAATAATTAATTTAAGAATTATCTCCATATTAATTCTTTTAAAGTCAGCCTGTGCACAGTCTCCAGTATGGGTCCCTCAGTGTTCCTGAGTATTTTTCTTCATAAACCTTTATACTTTCTGTAAAATCTCATAGAATGTCTCTCTATTCAGTTTTTTTACACTTTTTCTGTACAGTAAAAGTTACCTCTCTGTACTTACCAGACAGCTTCCCTAACAGTTACTTTTGCCATTATATGAGAAGATATTTAATATATGAGTTGAAGTTTTGTACTATAATGCTGCTACCTGTATATTTGAATCATCAAGCAGCTTCCTAGAAACTAAACACGTAAGTAAAATGGCAGCCAGGTTTACCAAATGCATTGTAAAATTCCTTATACATCTGTTTCAAGTAATCTAATATTCCCCCCCTGTTCTGAGTCCATTTCACGAAGACAATAATGTTAAAAAACACTGTGGAAAATACTAAGTAAGCCCCAAACTTTCTTGAGTGGATGAGATATTTCCTTTGTACTTGCGTCTCCCTGGCTGCGTGGCCAAGCTGTGGGTTTGCACGGGAGAAGTGTTGGGTGGTGGTCAGTCACAGTGACAGCCTCACTCTTGCTGTGCTGTCCCAAAATGAAAATGCTTTGGTATAAAATGGGAAATAGGCTAGTTTAAAATGTTTAATAACAGCAGCTGAAATTGCATTTCCTTTGAATTTCATTAGTATGTGTTGAGCGAAGTACTTCTATGAGGATTTTACTGTGCCAGATACATGGGCTGATGAGGCTGTCTTTGCAGGGATCTCTCAGCTGCCTCAACAGCTGTAAAAATAAAAATACCACTCACTGGCTATTAAAACTCGTAGCAGCAAATACTTCCAGTCACTTCTGGCACGCTGGAGTTAACCAGGAGATGTTTTTGTAAAATGATTAATAAGTAATTAGAATGGTGGTGGTAAATGATGATCAAAAACTATAAAATCTGATTATATTGGTAGGATATTTATAGCTTTGTTATTAAAAGGTGTAGGGTGTAATTAGAAGGAGAAGCTTAAAAAATCTTTATTATATTGCTCATTTATGCAGAAAAATGACTTGTGATCTGGAAACATTTTCACATATGAATAATTTTATGCAGGCACTTCAGCTCTTGGGTTATTCACCTATATTGACATATGTGTAACAGTTTGCAGGACCATTAAGTGAAAAAATTAATTAATAACACCAAGTAACTAAATAAAGAAAATATCTTCAGATGCACATAGGCCTGGGAAATAATTGTAACTGTCTGTGGGGCTTAGGAGTGGTTTTAGAATATATATATATAATAGCGGCGTAAATATTCAGAGCTGCCACTTCAAGGAAGTGCACACTAAACTTGTAATATCTTATAGAATAACATAATTTGTAGTGAATGCACTGTAAGGGTGCTTACTACTTTACAGAATAAATAACTTCTATTTGAAGAATTTTGTCATATTTTTGGTATATACTGTATAGCATATGTAATTTGTAGGAAATACCTTAGATTGTTTCAGATACGGTGTAGCAGTAATTGCCTAGGAAAAATACAGTATTTCTAGTACCTGTAGAGAAAAGATGGGAAGTGATTATCTAGTGGATTACAATTAAATATCAAAAAACTCTACCAACGTGCCAAAGAGCACTTTTATGGTTCATTTAAGGCAGTAGCATATTCTAGCAATCTGGAAATCCTGTTACGTCCTCTTGAGTGTATCTATCTTGTGCCATTTATTTTGTGGAGAAGAATCTTGCTGGCTGCTGCACCTCATGACCTAAACAATGCAAATGTTAAATTTACTGGGAAGAACGTAATTTCTGTCAGTGTGTCATTAGGTCAGTTCTAGTCCTAGACTCCACCAGGTTGGATTTAAATTGTGTGAAGTTTCCCTGGAAAGTCTGTCTTAGCCTTTTTGCATAAAGCATTGGATGGGATGAGAAGAAATTAAAATTACTTTTCGTTCTTTTGCCTTTACTTGTGGGAAGGATAAGCTGTTTGACTTAAAAAGAAGGATTTTTTTGTTTGTTTATTTTGTGGGGTTTTTGTTTTATAAATATGTGGTCCTGATTCTTTTGTGCAGTTCTGCCACCAAGAGCTAGGCCACTGTCCGAGGCTCTAGGCCCAACAGCTTCAAGATAATGCTGTTGCTGTGAATGTTGGTTGGAGTGGTTGTGTTGTAAACTTGATAAAGAGAATTTAACAAACCAAATCAGTCTTGCTTTGGGCTACTATAGATTATTCATTTGGGAGGCTAGCCAACATGACCTTTGAAGGCAATCTTCAAACCAGTGTATGAATGAGAACTTACGGCCTCAGGCGGCCATTGCTAAGGTAGCTGGTGTTGTCTTAAGCAATGCAACTAATGAAGCTCCAAAGAGATGGAAAATAGGTAAGAAATAAAATACCCTCGAGTCCATATAAAAGTCTTATTGTATAACAGAGTTATGTTATGTAAATTAATGCTGATTAGGCCCTCTGTAAAATGTAATATAGTTAAATATGTCACTTGGTGTCTGTCTCCCATTAGCAATAAAATACTGAACCTATGCAAGTTTCAGTTCTCCCTCTTGGAAATTGCAGAACCTTTTAAATTCACAGTGAATATTTCATAAGCAGTAATGTTATTCTACCCGTAAGCACTTTGTTGCACTGTGAGACACAAAAGGTGTGACTCTCCTAAAATTATGCATATGGATTTTAAAAATGAAACCAGCTCATAGCAAGGAGGCTGTTCTGAATTTCTGGTTAAATCCTCTTTCAGAGTGTTTACAACTCCCAGAGGTACAAGTGACAACGAGGACAGCATTATCCTCGTTTGTTTTACTTCTCTAATTATGCACATTCTTTTCTGTGAAATGGAAGTAATGAGCTTAACAGAGCAGATTGGTTATTTTTTAATATAAAGAAATTGCAAGTGGTCTGGAAAAATATGCAACAGAAACATATTTCAGTGACTTGAATTAAAACATCCTTCCAGTGTCATTAGTTTCATCAGTTAATGATGTGCCAGGAGCAAATCCTATCTGCAATGAAAGTCAACAGAGTATCCAGGAATTCAGAAAAATAACATATGGGATGCTTTAGATACTGATTTTTCAGGACAGAGTGCATTTAATGTCAGTCAACTTGTGGATTGCTTACTTCCACATGACAGAGAAAGAGCCTGTATTACCAGCACTAGCATGCAGGGCTGCTGCTGGTGTGTTGCTGCCCCACAGCCACTATAGTGACCTAACATCATCTTACAGGATTGCAATTGTGGCCGTAGCACCAAAAATTCTGTCCTGCCTGAAGAAAGCAGTTTCAAAAATACTTTATGCATAGGAATGCTTGTATTCATAAAAGTCTGGGTTACTTCCACTTATATTCTTTTCACTTTGCATTGCTTGCAATTGAAACTTCTTTAAATTCCCTGAACATTTATTGGGAAACTATTTAAGTACAAGGTAGATAGTAGAAGTAAATTTTCTAAAAGTCTGTATGTGTTGTATAAAAGTAATTTATATTAACTGTCACCATCCTTCCTACCCAATCCGATGTGTTTCTTTGATGAAGACATCCTTAAAGCACACGCTTTAAATTTTTTTCTAGTAAAGATGTTAATACAGAGAATTCATAGATCACACTTTTTTTTTTATTTGAGGTGACTGTCTTAATGCACCCTCTCATCAATAATTTAAAAATAATTTAAATTTTAAGTAATAAAGTATTGAAGTATTAAAACAGAATTAAGTGTTACTCTTAAAATGTTGAATTATCTGGTATATGTCTGAATTCTAAAAGTGCTTTGGTCAGAAGTATATTCACTGCCAATAGATTCAGATTCAATGCTAGTGATTAAAAATAGCCAAAGTAAATTATTATTTTAGCGTGACGGATTTAAGAGGGATGTGAATGGGAATAACTTGAAAATAATTTTGTTCATTTAATGTTATAATACCTTGTTTTATGTAGTAAATTTGACTTAATTTATAAATACTGTTTTATGTGATTCAGCTGTGTAAAAACAATATTTACCATTAATTGCTTTTTAATGATAACATGCCAACGTGTTACACAGAACACTTTTTCTCCTCTAAGTGCTTCTTTATTTTCTAATTACTGATGTATTTTGTTGTAAAAATACTATTTCTCTGTTGGGCAATCGTAAGATAAATAATTTTAGTAGTGAACTGTTTTCTGTATTTGACAATAAATTAATTACGTCAATTCAAAGAGCTGGTAACAAATGAAATTAATAATTGCAAACTGCTAAGTTATAAAATAATTGTGTTAAAATGATCTCAAAAAGGAGAAAACTGTGACAGAAGTTAAACATTTACAACATGTAACTGCAGAGCTCTCCAAGGAAAAATTGTATCACTATTGTAACTATCAGGAAGAGATTTATAAAAGTATTTTAAGATGAATATGGCTAAGCTGTTGGAAAAAAATACTCTCTAGAAAAGATATATGGATCTATCTCATCTTGGAAGTATTGCATGGGCGTATAGTACTTACATAGCTCATATAAGTGATTATTCATAAGAATGTCAGATACATATGTTGTCAAAGCAAATTTTGTTTAAAATATATAGCATTTGGTGCTTGCAGCTGTCAAGGGAAGTACTGATACAGTTGGGAGACATGAAAACTGCGGATGCTTGATTTTTCTGTTATTGAGAGTAAACTGTTCAAATTGGACAATATTTTTTTCAAGCAGAAATGAAAGAAAAAGACCTTTAATCTGTCAGCTTTATTGCATGAAATCCACCTTTTATAAAATGGGGTTTGATTGACAGCCTCTTTGGAAAGCTTCTTTTGAAAATCTGTATCTAAGCTTTGACATAAAAAATAGTTTTTTTTGTAAATGAGCTCATGCTTATTACGAACCTATAATAGGATTCATTCCATTCTTACAGTAGTAGGTAATTTACAGTTAGAAATCCATATTGGGGAGTAATAGATAATATAAATGTAGCAGTCATCTACAAAGTGATATGGAGTAAGTTTTCTTAACTGTTTGAGCCCCACGCTTTAGTTTATGGCAACAGCATAAATAAATCAGAATAAAAATGTCAGAACAGAGGGTGAGACTCCAATGTTGTAGGAGTTTTCTCTCTGAAAAGTTCTTTGAATATCTATGAGGTTTTTAAAAAATTTGATAACCTATAGATGAGATGTAAAAACTCAGAGTCTTAATTGACAGAAACCAAAATTGAATTAAACCTTTACAACTAGTCTCTGAGTTCCTGGGTCTAAATTTTGTAGTTATTGTCAGCAGAAAAGTAAGTAGTCTTGTATGAAAAATGTTCCTACAAGTTGCCTTGTGTAATGGACCTTAATCTTACGTTTAGACTTCTTTTTATTGTAATAGCTATAATACCAGAAGGAATACCAAAGCCTCTGTCAAACTCTGCC
The DNA here is from genome assembly GCA_020745705.1 of Hemiprocne comata. NCBI lineage: Eukaryota > Metazoa > Chordata > Aves > Apodiformes > Apodidae > Hemiprocne > Hemiprocne comata. Next base: position 107,566,096 of record CM036588.1, read on the forward strand.
TATTCATATTAATCTTTAGAATCAACTTTTTCCCCATCATCCTACAGCAAGTAAATTCCTGAACTAAAAAAAGGAATTGTAAAATGAGTGTTCTCATATAGCAGCTCTGTAGCAATGTGATATTCTTGTAGCTCTTAATTTTTTTGTGTACCTGCAGTGTTGCAAAATAAGAATAGCATGGGAAAAAGACATAAAATGTTGCACAAATAATTGATTTTTAAATGAATGTTTTCTTACCTTAGGAGTATTCCACAGAGTAGTGGAATTTCAAAATAAATACAAAAATTCCTTTTTACTGATTTTAATGTATGTCAGTCAGAGGGGAAACATGACATATATTGAGAAGTGATGGACACGATGAGAATAAGATCAAAATAGGATAATTAAGGGGAACAATACCAGTTGGGAATTGTCTGTCTTACTAGCTGCACATTAAATGGTCTCAATTACTGGTGTTTATCAAAGTGTTTGCATATGGAGGTTTACTTACTATAAATATAGAATGATAGAGATTCCCTTCAGAGGAAGAAAGGTCTGGAGCAATACACTCCTTAACTATTTTCTTATTGGCCAGATGCCTACAAGCACTTTGTCTAAACTGCAGACCAGATTGCTTTATTATTCTATACACTGCAGAAGGATGTGTAATGTTTTCTTTCAGTAATGCCCAATAACTGATTTATTAGTTTATCTTTTTTGTCCAATTGTATGTGAATGTCTGTGATTCTCAGTTGTACATGTTTTTAAGAGTTTTACACTCAGGACCTCAATTTAACAATGAGTACCTGGGTCTCTGATAACAGTAAAATAAACACTTAAATAGAGCTACAATAGACTTGGATGAATTTTCCATATAAGCATACTAAGAGTATCATAATTTGGGGAAAGAGAGGGAGTGTGCTAGAGAATACATTTCAAATATGATCACGCAACATATGGCAAGTCCTTGGTTTTAGCATCTAGTCTAAAAATGAAGGCATTATACTTTTTTGAAGTGATGTGTGTTTGTGATACATTTGGCTGATTGCTGTGAGTTTCAACAACAGATTTTTAGTGGGTCCTGTGCTCTTTAGTGGTTTTGAAGTCTTCCGAAATGTGTATTGAAATATGTCACCAGTTAAAATGCCTTTTCCAGGAGGCTTTAAGTTAAATTCAGGCAAATTAAGGTAACTGGCAAAGGTCTTATTGAATGACTGAGACCACAGTTTAACCTCAGCAGTTAGGAAGCAAGAAGAGAAATTACTTAATGTTTTATCTGAACTTTTTAAAATTAAGACAATTTGGATATATTAGAGTAATAACTATATCTGTTCCCATTTTTTCCTAATAAAACAATACTTTTTTACTTCAGTTGAATGTTAGAAGTTAGCAGATATTCTACTAAATAAGTGTGACTTTTTCATACTGATTTTTTAAAACTGAATTTAAAGCATTTTACGCTGACTCAGAAATCCAAAATATACTCCTTTACTTCCTAAACCATTTCTTTCAAAAGTTTTTTTCCTAAGGTCTTTCCTTGTCAGAGTCTTTTTGAAATATGAGGAACTTTTTGAAGGCTATAAGCTTGTGTTCCCATGTTGTGCAAGAGCACTTTGGCCTAGTACCAGCCCTTGTATACCTGAGTAGTATGGAATAAACCCACTTAATTTGAAATTTTGATCTTCTTTCACTCTTTTAAATACTCTGATAGACATGTCTGATAGGGTTGTACAATGGTTGTCTGCTAATTAATCTTTAAAAGAGCTGGACATAGTGTTTTTAATATTCTTAGTTGTGTTTCTCTACAATGTGGCTGCATTGAGACATATGAGACATATGAGATCAGGCTATTTGATGGCCTGATCATTCAAGTTAAGTGCTCTTCAAGCTCAAAAGGGAAGTTAAGTTATAAACACATCCATAGATTTTATAATTTTTTTAGTGTTATGATATAAATCTCACTAACACAATGATTTTTTGAAGTGTAATGCCATCTAATGAAGAATATAATTGCATTTTATCAGATTACAGTTACTAAGTTAATGCCATCAAGCAGGCACTTTCATATTCTGTAACTTTGTGAAAAAGTTTGATTTAATTTGGGTTTAAAGGACACAACTATGAATATATTGTCCCAGAAGTTAGAACTGTTTCCAGGGATAAATCAAAACCCCATGAACCGATAAATTTTCTTAGTTCCATTTTAAACTGGCTCCAAACCTAATTATAGATCATTATAAGCAAAGACTTGCTGCATACCCAGATGTATCCAAAGCATGTCTGGTATAAGTAGTTGTATCTTCTATCAAACCACCTTACATGTCTGTAAAAAAAAAAAAAAGAGACATGGTTTCCCTCCAAATCATCGTATTAAGATATTTACTTGAGCTTGTTTTTCATTACCACTTACGTGTAAAATGTGTGGATTTGTGATTTTTTTTTTTTTTGAGGACCAAATACTTAGCATATGGCGAGAGTATCACAGTGATTCTGTGAGTAAATCTAGCTATCCTACTGTGAGCATCTTGAAAGTCATAAAAACATAAGCTTTATTATGTTTTGAAAGAGAACTGTGATGCCAGGGTCAAGCACTTGCCAAACTCTTAGGAAGATGCAAGACTCTTGTCTCTTTACAGTGCTTCTACATTTTATAGTAAAAATGCATTTTCTTGATTGTTTTAAAATACCTTATTCTGATTATAACTTTATGGTCCACCTTCTGAATTATTACTTTATTTCCAGTCTGTAAAAAATAAATACATCTTAAAAGCTTTTATTCTTTGTGATTTACTTTTGTCAATATTCTTGCCAATATATGTCAGTAAATCTATAAATTCAATAATGTCAACTGAATCATCTTCATACTGCTAGGTCTGCAGCATTTCTGTTGTTACTGTGGCCATTAACATGGAGAGACTGACTCCAATGAGTTTCATCACCAACACATCACCTCACCCAAACAGGCATTTGTACAATGTGTGTGTCAATAATCCAATAGTCCTCTGCATTATAACACGTGCTCGTGTATAGGATTTACCTATGACTTTAGATATGTCTGATAAGGCAAAAAATACACTGTTAGCAGGATTGAGTAGGTGATCTTTGGCTGACCCTTCCAACCCAAATCATTCCATGATTCTATGATGACAGTACTCTAAAAACTGTGAGCCGTTTATTCAGCCTATTGTTATGCAGCTGTTACCAGTTAAACATAATGACATTGTACACAATCACGCAGCCTCCTGGACTTTTTACTTCCATCTGTCCTTCAGAAAGATGCCACTCCAAAATGCACCAAACTGGTAGCTGGAGCAAATGTGTATAATCTCAGTGTTTTATGAGTACCTCCTATGTTGCCAGGTACCGTGATGTATAGAAAGAACAGTAAATTAGAATTAGGCTGCCATGGACTGCAAGGCAACATGACTTCAAAACAGTTCATCAGTCTGAGAAAATACTTAGCACTTTGCTACAGAAAAGTGTAGCTCTTTGACTGTTTTCCTTGTGAGCCTAATGGAAAAGGACTGGTAGGTAATCCTTCACCTCCCATTTTGCTGAGCCAAGTACAGGGGAAGTTGGCCAGGATGTCTCAGTTGCTGCAGTCCATAAAGGAGAGGCCAGGAGGAAACATGTGTAGTCTCTTCATTTGTCTACTCTGGAAAACAAATACATAGCTAAAGATATGGGGATAAATGATAAATGGAGCTGATAATTAGCATCAACATTGGTTTGATCTGGCAAAGTTATTTCTGCATCCACTTCTTGTGCATTTTCATGGTCCATGCCATCACTCTGGTACTTGAGAGAAGGAAGATTGAAACCCCACTATTGAGTTGGATATTAAAGCTGGTAACATTACACATTTCCACAGGTTACTTTCAGATTATTATGGTGTATTTGTACCCTACTAGTAGAGTAATGATACTCTCACAGTAAGTGCCAAATCTGAGCTCCAAATAGAACACAAGTTGTGGGCCTTTGTGTGTAGCATGGATTTGACTCAGGGGTTGGAGATATGTAAACCCACTTGAGCTTCTGTACTTTCTGTAACTGCTTAATGCTTCTCAGACAGAGTCTTAATAATCTAAGGGTTCAAAGAAATTTGAATATAATGTTCAAGTAACCAACAAATAATACATGCTCTTAGATAATGTAATTTTTCTCTATGTTTAAAAGTGGCACAGGAAAGAAACTTACTCCTTTGTTCCTGAAATATTTGTTTCTTGGCACCAATTGTCTGCATGTACAGTAGATGTACTAAGTATAACCTGCCTATGATTTAATGCAGCACACATGTAGCAAATGAAAATAACATTAATACAAGTAGCTATTTTAACATGGACCTTTGGGCAAAAGGAAGCTCTGTTCTGGTCTGGACTACTTATGCCGTGATATAAATAGAAGGTTTGAATTTCCAGGACTGTCAGTCTGGCAAAGTGCATTCAACCTCAATTTGTGATGCAAGACTGCTGCTAATAATGGCCCCACTAACATTTAGTCTGTATTTCTGTTAACAGGAGGAATGCTTTTTGAATTTAGAAGCTCCTATTTCAAGAGTATGTGGCTATGACACTCCTTTCCCTCACATCTTTGAGCCTTTCTACATCCCAGACAAATGGAAATGCTATGATGCTCTTCGAAAAATGATTAACTACTGAGCATTAGTACAGGTGAGAAATAATGTCTTATACTGACTCTTTGCCTCTAAGGATTCTGACAGTGTGGTTGCAAAGTTTTGGGAAAAAGTATTACTCTTTTATTTAGTTATTTATTTATAACAAGAATTGCCTTTGGGCCTTCAGTCTTACAGGCATCTGAATATTATTAAGTAGTGCTATTGAAGTAAGTGTTTAAGATTAATTACCTTGCTCCATCAATCTGAAAATTTAAAAAATTGTATCCTGAGAAATGAAAAGAAAATAAAGTGAAAGGTTAAATGAATAGTAATGCACATAATGTATTTTCACCTATATTAGAAGACTTAGAATTATTTCATAGTCATAGAATGGTGAAGGTTGGAAGGGACCTTAAAGATCGTCAGGTTCCAACCTCCCTGCTATGAGCAGGGACACCTCACACTAGACCAGGCTGCACAAACCTCATCCAGCTGGCCTTAAACACCTCCAGGGAGGGGGCTTCCACAACCTCCCTGGGCAACCTATTCCAGTGCCTTACTACCTTCATGGTGAATAATTTATTCCTGATGTCTAACCTAAATCTCCCCTCTTTCAGTTTAAAACCATTACCCCTTGTTCTATCACAGCCCTCTCTGGTGTAAAGCCCCTTCCCAGCTTTCCTGTAGCCCCTTCAGGTACTGGAAGGCCACTCTAAGGTCTCCCCAGAGCCTTCTCTTCTCCAGGCTTAACAGCCCCAACTCTCTCAGCCTGTCATAGACAAACCATATTGATAAATGATATAATTTTTTCACTCTTCAAGGCCTGTAATCGTGTGAGGTGCTAACAAGGCCCAATTTACAGCAGATACAGGCATTGCATTGTAAGCATACACAGAGCATATCAAATACATGAAGTATCTGCATTATCTTGTTCTGTTCAAATGAAATTATAAGACTTACATTTAATATTTATTCTAAAATATTTTTTCTTTATAATCTTTAATGTAATTTGATCACACTTGAAGATTTCTGTTTGCAGAGCCCTTCAAGCACCAAGTCTGTAAAGTAATACAAATTTCTATTGTGTGTCTATTAATCACAGTCTATAACATCTTTTGTCTTTGATTTCATTGTAATATAGTACTGTAAGTGCAGTGGCCTAACAGGACTTTGGAAAGTATTGGGCATTGCTGTGAGAGAACTTCTGTTATTTAATGACCAAAGTTTAATAGTTAGGAAATGTGTCAGTGCATTGTATTATCTGCTTCCTTTGATTATGTGAATCAAGGAGCATGTTTTTGAGATTGAGTCTTGCTAGGGTCCTGGGGGTTTTAGCTGTTGACCCCATAGAGGGGAGGGCTAAGGTGGGCCCTATATTTGGGGCGCCCTCTTGTGTCCGTTTTACTTTTATGTTCGGTTGTGAACTGACTTCAAGGCCAGGGATAAGAGGTTGTCATTACTTTAATGTTAATCTTGTTTATTTGCATACTTATTTTAAGGATGCCTTTTTGCATTTCACTATTGTTGTTCCCCTCGATAGTTGGTAGTCGAGTGTCTGTATGTGAAATGGGAACTCAACCAGTGAGGCAGTGTCTCTGAAAAATAGTGTAGTTCAACTTACAATATTTCTCCAAAATCACCAGTTACTGACATACCAGAGCATGTCCTTAGGCTTCAAACTGAAGGATGTTGTGATCTTCTTTGTAGACCACGTTGCACATGCTGTCTTTTTCACGACAGTTGTTTGTGTTTTTTGTCTGTGCTGAACTGAACTTATCAAAGCCTTAGTTTTTTTTTGTTTTGTTTGTTTGTTTGGCACATCTGCAGTACAGCCAGTGAAGCTCTTCTAAAGAGAATGGGTTGGCTCAGCTCTTTCAGGAGAGTTACTGGGCCATGCCAAGTAGACTCTTATCTGTTCCTCTCCAAAGGAAAGCAAAGGACCAAATAATCTTACCAATTTGTAAGTAGAGGAGAACAAACCACAAGCATTTTGTGGTTCAGAGACTTAGTTTAACCCCCTTTCCTCCATAGGATGGTAAAGTGAGGGAAGTATGAGGTGAAAAAAAAAAAAAGGGTTCTGAGATTGGATTGAATTTGCATACAATCCAGTTTCCACACTGAAAATCCACACTAAACCTTTCTGTGAAGGTAATATGAACTGTGGAAAAGTGATCTGGATTCATAGAAACATTTCTTCTGTGGGCTGCACCACACACAAATGTCAGAGGAGGTTACTGGCCAGCTGAAAACGTGGATTTAGTATATCAGGGGCCAGGTTTATTAGGTACAGTCTGGAAAACAGTGTAAAGACACAGAAAACTGCTTTCTGGTTTGCCTAAGAAAACATCCTGATGGTGGGACTTGTCACACTGTGTTTCGGTTGGCGTGACTTGGTATTATTGTTATTGAATGAGCTGTTCAAAGGTTTTTCTAAGATCCTTAGAGGCAAATTTCAGGGGAGTATTCCCTTATTTTTCTGTGTGCTGTAGAAGGTAAGTGGTCTTAGTGATTGACCCAGCAGTTGTAGTAGATACCCATCCTGTCATCTACTCCAGAGTTAGCATGTAAGGTGATGCTCTTCCATTTCTGAGAAACAGAAGGATTGCTTTACATTTGCTTATTTTTGTACTCAGTGTAACATTTATTAATGATCTTACTTGCCATTGCTCTGGACTGATGAGGTTAATATGTTCCAAACCACCTCACATGTTGGGAGACAGGGATATCTTTTGTGAGAACTGGTGTTACAGTTTGTGTGCATTTGAACAATGTTGGGCCGCTTCCTGTCCTACTGCTGCAGAGACAGAGGAGCTAGCAGTTCCCCTTGGTTAAGAGGGAAGTAGGGTTGGCTTTTGAGTTACAGAAATGGCCAGGCTGGCTAAGTTATTGCTTGTTTATGCTTTAAGTAATTTCTGTTAGATATGACATGGCTGGCTACCTTCTTTCCCCCTCTTAACTGGCAATTTAGTGGAACTTGCTTCTTTCTTCGCTTTTTGGCTGGTTGCGGGGAGAAAACCCCTAAAACTTCCTAGTGATAGTTGTCAAATACATCAGTGGTATATAACAGATTGTCCTTTCTAACATTGTCTGAGATCTCTGTAGTTTGATGAGGAGCTATCTGCAACTTCATTTTGTGAAGTCTGCAGTGATTCCCTCCTCTTGTTACTGGGTAACACCAGGTTGTATCATGTTTCATGGTCGACTGCTGCTTGAAGTCCTCTTCACACCTGGAAAAAGCTTCTATATTAAAGCATGGGGATGCTAATTCCAAACTTATTTTTACCAGTTACAGTGTGCTTTTCTTTGTTATTGATCTGTGGAAATCTTTCAGTCCTTGCACAAGTAAGTATTTCTTACTTAAAAAAGAATGAATCTAAATCTTTAAAAAAACAACCAACCAACCAGAACCCTCCTTGAAATATGTTTGGCTGTGTGTACCTCAGACACAGAAAGGTTCCTCTCAGGTGCCTGGATTAGCTTGCTTCATTGTGTCTGAGGCTAATGCAGGGTGTTAAGCTGGATGCTGCAGTCAGTCATTTCTAAACTTAGCCTTGTTATCTTAATGTATATTTGGTTTTATTCAGCCGGTGCTGACAGTGTCTCACATACAGAGTTGCTTATCTTGACATTGACAGTACAGATGGTTTTCCTTCTCAAAGACAGAGTTTGACAAGGCATTCTGTGTACCTCACCCATGAGACAAGCAAGAATAAAATCTCTATCTTTCAGCAGCATCTTAGTTATTAAAATTTATACCTATGTTAGCTATAAGACAAATAGCTTCCAGGTAGGCAGCTGTGTTCCAGATAACACTTTGTAGTTGGAAAAAAAGATAAAGAGAAAAGAATCAGTGAGATTAGAGTGGATATACATTTCATGGATAACTGGAATGGTGTCTGACTGTTCATTTGAGGAGGGGAAAAAAAAGATAAAAGGAGAAACAGAAGAAAACAGCCCCATACTTTATAAAATATATTCTTGTAACACACCAATATATTGAGTTGTGGCTGTAGCACAGAAATGGCAAATGGTCAAGTGCTTTTCTGTTACCTTCTGCAGCTTTTTCTACTGCATTTGTATATTCTGTTTTCTTGTCAAATTCTGAATTTTAAAGCTGTCCCTGTCATGTTGCAGTTTATCTCAATGAGTCTGTGTATCTATGCAGAGACACCATTACTATTACAAATTTAGTCTCTAAAAATATGAAGCTATCACGCTGAACTTCATTATGGAACTATTTTAATCTTGATGCTTAAAGGTTAGACAATGTTAGGGGATGATGGAGGGTTGATTTAAATTTGTTTCTTTCCAAGCATGTATTTGAAGTTGTATTTCAACGTCTAATACATTTTCTCATAACCAGTGCTTCAGCTGGGAGAGACTGGCAAATGACAGCAATGCTTTCTCTTCCTCAACCAGTAAGTTGTGCTGAGAAACAGGGAGGGACCTGGTAGATACTTTGGTTGGTGTTTATTTGTTCTTTGCACTCCTGGTTATTAGCCAGGCCTTTTATAATTCCTCTCTTTGTTTGGTAAATAAAATATGAGAGACTGTGCAAAATAATTTCTTTTTAATCTGAAACTAAAAACCAGGTTTTTTTCAACACTGAATCCCACAAGTGGCAGGCCAGAGTGCCTGCCTTTTATAATGGGCTGTCTGTAACCCACTAGAATAAACAACCTCCAGAGTCCTGAGTGGGACACAGCATCCCTGGTTTAGAATGTTTTCCTCCTGGATGGCAAAAATAATGCAAATGGCTGGTTAATCATATCTTACTCACAACCAGTGAGTAGTCCAAATATAAGATAACAGCCTGCTAGTGCTATGAGTTAGTCTGTTAGGATGGCTGTTCTAAGTCTGTACTTACATTCAGACCTTGCTGAGAATTCATGCAAGATCAGGAATAATGAAATTATCTTTTAAAAAACCTAATAAATAGGAAAATAATAATTTTATTACAAAACTCCTCTTCATTGTAATAGTAGATTGATAGTATATCTAGTGGAGCTTTAAAAAAACCAACATATAACTAACACTTACCATGCTGGAGTAGGATGGAAGACACTTCATCATAAAGGTTTTGTGTAAATGGTGGTAATTAGTGCTGTCTTGTCACTAGATATAAGTTGCAGCATTTCTAATTTCTATGTGCCTACTTTGGCAGCTTAAAAAATATAAAATAGTTTTTAATACATAAGTATTTTGTTGTAATTAACATACCTTGAGGTTTAGAGGACATTAAAATTTAAACAGTAAGATTTCCATAGAGGGTGTTTTGTGTTTAACTTGTGGATATTACTTTCACTCTTAACAATTCTGATTTATTTTGTCATCTTCTTCTGCAGAGGTGAGAAGAACCACAAGGAAATACAGAAGCTGCCTTTAAAACTCTTGACACTTTACTCAGATCTTTTAGGTTTGGAATTCACATAGCAGACTGTTTTCTCAGAACTCAGCTGTTCTTAATATTCATCTTGATTATTCTTCAGAAAGTTCAAATCTTCCTTAATTATAAAATCAGTGATTAACAGGTGATTGTTATAGTAAGTAGTTTCAGGTGTATTTAAAGATATTCCAGATGCCATATGAATGTTACACATTGCCATGCTTCACTAGGTTACAGCTCTAAACTTCACTGTGTAAATATTAGAAGCAGGATTTTATTCAATAAAATACATTATGCACATGTTCTGTCTTGGTTTTATTATTTTTTGGGGAGAACGCAACAAAGTTATTTGAATGTTACTGTATTTTCAGCAAAATAAACCTTAGACAGCCAGACCAACTTGTGCTTCTGGTCTGGCTGAGACCTCCTTTAATCAGTGTAATTAATTGTCTTTCCCTGCAAGGGAAACAAAACCAGCATTCTTCTTTTCTGCTTAGTTGCTATAGGTGAGAGGCTTATTGGTACATCTTTGCTGCAGTATCTTTGTTTAATTATTTTTCCTCTAGATACAGAATGTGTCTGCTTCTAAGCAGTTGTGCAAAATGTGCCATTTTCTTGAGAAAAAATAACAATACCCTGGCATATTCATGCCAGTGGTGGGAGAGAAGGCAGCACACATACTGTTTTCTGTTGCTGAGGACACAAAAGTCTAAAATTACCAAGAGGACTCTACTCTAAAATTAAAACTGAATGTTTATTTTTCCTGTGCTAGTATAATGGGCAGTGAGCATCCCTAAGTACAGAAAGGAGTCCAGCCTTTCAGACTGAGAGCTTCTGAGCTCAGTGAAGGTTTGCTTAATTTTTAAAAATGCCCTTATTTTCTTTGACAAGCCAAGGACACAGCAAAGATGTGAAAATTATCCTCTCTTGCCCTACATTGCAGAACTGCTCAAAGGGCAGCAGATCTTCTTCCAGCACAGTAGGTTCAGAGCTTATTATGGAATTCCTTTGGTACCAGCTCTGCTCATTTTTCCACCACCTAAATTCAGTGTGTATTCAGCAGTTCCTAGTCTTTTTTGGTTGCTTTGCTCTCTGCACAAGTCAATCTCATGCTGCATTGCTTCTTATGGAGGAAGGAGGGGAGGGGTTGGGAAGATGTAGGCCAGTAGCCAGGTAACCACATTTCAATTATTATTCAGGGAGATCTTTCAGGGAAAAAGGAGAGTGCTGCTTGGGGTAGTCCTCAAGGTGTCTACTGAAACCTGCCAGGGGGGGAATCTCAGGAGAATAACTTCACTCTGCATTGTCAGTGGACATTTGCCCCTGTGCCCCTCCATCACCCATTCTGATGATCTGGGAAGTTGTTAATTGAGCAGTTCCACTGAAATCCAAGGGGAATCTGGCCTTTCGGGCAACGTGCACGCACCTGCACCTCAAAGAGATGTGCTTCTTGGGGCTCCTTGGCAACTCTCATCTCACTCTCCCAGACCTCAGGAGCAATCTCTGTAGTGTGGTTTGTTGTTTGCAACATGGGGCAATGTTTGCCCTTCAGCAGAACTCGATTCAAAAAGCCACATTCAAAACATTGGTACAGATGGAAGATGCTAAATGATAATGTTTTCAAGTCCTACTACCATTTTGTGTAAGATTCTGCATTCATAGTTCATATGTTCTCTAGAGAATCCCACAACTGATAATGAAGCTGTTCATTAATGTTTCTTATCAAAATGGCATTATTAATCAAGTCTTCTGTCTGTAAGTCTCTTGTAAATGGTGTCTATAGAATTTGTTTATTGTTTTAAATATGATTGATGCATTATTTTTTTTATATTTTTTGCACTGGATAGAAACTATCTTGGTTTTATGAACAAAATGGTTTAAATACATATTTCTCTCTGAAGAAAAAAAATAGATATTTTAGTAACTGTCTTAAAAAATGTACTGTTACTGTATTTCAAAGCATATAAAATGTTACAATTATAGTACTGCTATAGTAAAATGTGCTTTGGTAATTAATAACCTTAATACTATATATTTCATATTTACAGTTGTCATAGATAAAAGCAGTTTGTAATTTCGTGCAGAGCTTAAGTTCAAGTTGCATGTACGGAAATACAGAATAATATATTTCTTAATAAACGTGTAGAAAATATTTGCTCTTCATGTGGACTGCTACAATCTGCTTGAGGGGCAAGTTTTGTATTTTCAGTGACTGGTCATGTGTCATTTTATAGCAGTACGAAAAATGTTCCTTTCTCCTCCATTTTGGATAATAGAGTATTTTGCCCTGACAAAGACAATTAATGTTCTAAAATAGGTGCTGCTCCCAAAAGCCTGCCTAGATGGCAGTATCCCCTCACATAACCTGTGCTCAAGGATGGCAGCTGTTCCAAGTCCATGTTAAGGAAAAATGACATATAGTTCTAAACTGGACAGGAAGGTGTATGCTGTTACATGCAAATAACTGTATCCTCTTAAATTCCTCAATAATAAAATCCAGACAAGTCCTATTTTCTCATTTTTAACCACCTAGGTCTCTTAGATTAATTAGATTATACCAAAAATGTGTGGAGGAATATTCTCATATTTAACCTGGGCAGTGATTTTTTCACTCTAAGTAACTCCTTCTAAAGCAAAAAATCATGTCAGTACTCCTTGCTGATAGTCCAGAAAATTAGTAAACTATCTAGTCATGCTCATTTAGCACTAATTGCTGGAAATACTTATGGTACATAGTTTAGTGCTAGATCCTGAGCCAGCAGATTGGAATTCAAGACAGACATGGCTTTCATGGGATCCCAGATTTATTAACTGCAGTTGAAAGACTTGTATACTCTTCTCCTGTCATCTAGCTCAGTTAAGACTGCAGTGCCATAACAACCTCGTTGTATAGTGCACTAATTAATAAAAATTGGATTTAAATCATTAGAGGTATTCTCCCTTGTGGAGGTGCATGTGTCCGTAAGAGGATTAGCCAGTAGTATGTTCTCACTGTGGTAGCCAGGAGCCTTCACACAATGGCCTTCTGCTCCTATGGTCTGATAATCAATTCTGAGCTCATGAATCTTTTCAGGCAGCTCTCTTGCTCCCTTGGCTAAAAAAACTGGTGTTCCCAGTGCACTGGTATATTGCAGAAGCTCTGTTCTAGCCACATAACTTCAGAGGCAGCAACTGAAAGGAATCCATTCAGCAAGCTGGCAGAGATTGTTATCACAGCAGCTCATGGGGTTCAGTGAGCATTATATGTTCATAACAAAATAAGCTGACACAGTCTGTAAGCTCTGCCAGATTTCAGTAGACCCGAAATAAGGATGCAATTCTATTGTAGCTCTTTTGCTGCTTAGCTGCTCTGCAAGATACGTCTTTGATAGATGTGGGAGACCTACATCTGCCTTCAGTATAAACAAGATTTATAGAAGTTAATTCAGTTGCTTGTGCTCTGGCATGGAGTACCATTTGAGGCACCCTGGGGTATCCTGCATGGTCTCCATGTCTCCAGCTGGTGCTTCTTTAGGTCCTATGTGATATCTGCCAACCCGTGTGTATCTGGGGTGCCTCAGGGCATCTCAAATAGCAACTAGATGCCTGTGTTCAGGCATTTAAATAGAGCCCTTTGTTTTCTGGGGCTTAGATTGCTGATGTCTGATTTTTTATTTTTTTTTTTTAATTTTTCCTGTGAGCTTGTATAAAATGCTAGCACTGAGATTGGTGCACGCCTCCGTTTTCAAAATAAATTGCTCAAATCCCTGGTAAGTACATAAGGCAGGATACATGACATGTTGTGTGTGTGAAAGAAAGGATTGTCTCCTGGGTGTCAAGCTAATGCTGAACTGGGAAGTTAAATCAGGTTAAAAAATTTAGAGCAAAACCCTTAAAAATGTCCCCTGGCTGGACTTGGTTGTTGCAGCTCTCAGTGTTCCTGATGAGTATCTGAAGGTAGCGTGTGGGAAGGACCTGGTTCAAGTTGAACAAAGCCATGAGCAACAGTGCTGAGTTAATGGGAGATGAGGAAGCTGCAGTCCTCTTGCTTCCTGCAAGAGCTATGTGTGGGATTCAGCTCAGGATTAAGCCACCTAAATTTAGTGTCAAGATACAGGTGTGTATGGCCAAGCAGAGCAATTGAGCTAGCTAGTTAAGTGCCTTTAGGGTAATCTGACTCATTTTGGAGGCTGAACTGACTCAACTGGCTGCCGCAGTTAAGTTGGCCATGCATAGGGTGCATGAGGTGCTGTAAGGTATCCTGCCTGGCCTTTGGCTGCTAGGCTAGAAGACTTCTGATCTCCCATCAGTCTTCAGTCGTATCTGCTAGCTCAGGTATACCTTACATGCCCTAAGTCACCTCAGGCATCATTGTTAGATGCTTTTGTGGGCAACAGGTCCTAATTCTTTAGTGGCTGTGGCTTTCGTAGGATCACAACCCAAATGTGAACTTCAGATGCTTAACCTCAGATGATTTACCCATGCCATGCTTTTGACAGAAGGGAGAGTGGAGAACAAAGCACAGGAAGTGTTAGGTGGGTGCTGGGGCCGTGCACTGACTGGTACAAGAAGCTGAGAGATGGTCTGTCCCTCAGTCCAACTGCTACAAGCAGTAATGGCCTAACTCAACATCTTGTCCCCAGCCCTCTAACAGAAAGAACTAAGCCTTCTGATTAACAATACTGATTAATTTGATCATTAGCCTAATTGATATTACAAGTGCTACACTGAATCAACCCCAGTTTTGGGTTTAAGTTACTTGCTTTGAAATTGGTTTCTGGTCTTTGGTTACATTATTAAACTCAATTCTTGTCTGTCTTGGAGAAAAAAAAAAAAAGGTCCAAATAATTTTTCTACTTTAAGAGTAGAAACTGGTGTCTGTTCTTGCGCATGCAGGTCTGTGGAGAACTGTTCTACAACTGACAGTAATGTGCCACCAGTGTTTGAGAAGAACTCCCTGTTGATTCCTGTGTCTAATTAAATACTTTTATATGGTAATTAAATCATTCCTGTTTACTTGCACTCGGTTTACTCACAGCTGAATAGTTACTGAAAACAGAAATGGTCTGAATTTATGACACCTGTGGCTGTGCTGTTCTTGCAGTGTTTGTGAGCTCTGCCCTGCCTGAGCCACTGCTAGTTCCAGTTTTGTGCAGTCTCAGGCAGTTTTGAGGTAAGTGACCTGGGCTGGAGGGAGGTGGTTTCTTTCCAGTCTTTCCACCACAGCTCTTGATGGCCTCCCCTTAGCCTGGGCAGTGAAGCAACACAAGCAGTTATTTGTTCCCCCTGTGGGCAAAGCTGGTGGTAACTCCCACCACGAATTCAGAGCGTTCACACCTGACCTGGACTTGGCCCACCTTTCTCAGGAGGGAGCCCAGGAGGACACACGAGATGATGGAGGTGTGGGGCTACTCAGGTGTCTATGAGGGGCTGGCAGGGAGGACAGTCCCCACTGCCACCTCTACCCATGGCGTGGGCAGAGAGGGCCCCTCGCATGCAAACACAGCTCCTTGGCTTTCCATAGCTCTGGCACAAGTCTCATGGATAGTAAAGCTGTTCCACCCCGTTCCCCTCTGCTGCCCTGTCAGTTGAGGCTGTGCCGAGGACCTCGAGGCAGCCCTTGCCAAGGGTCTGATGGTGGAGAACAACATGGGTGCGCAGAACCACAGCAGGCTCCCGAGTGCCTTTAGTTTGGCCTGGGGAGAGGGCAGGAGGGCTTGCACAAGCCCTGCCTCTGCCCCAGCTGCAGCAGCGGGACCCTGTGGGCGATGTGGGGACTGCGACTATCCAGGGGCTGCAGGACAGCGTGTGTGAGGGCAGGCAATGGCAGTGCGGGGAGCAGCCCAGCAGGAGCAGTCCTCCAGCAGCTGGGGCAGAGCAGCTTGGTGCCCGGCAGGCAGGAAGGACAGGAGACAAAGGGAGGGGCCAGCTCACCCAGGGGACAGGGTCTGTCTGGCCTGGAGCAGCACATCCAGGCATTAGGTCTCCGTGGCGGGTGGGCCGTGATGGCTCAGATGAGCAATTAGAGGGAGAACATTGTTCAGTGATGGCCTGGGATCTGACCTGCACTCTGTGACCCCAAGCCTGCATGCATTTGCAGTGCTGCACCGTGGCTTTCCCTGTGCTTGGTTAGCTGAGCTGACTTACACTTTTTATCTGCTAATCCAGTGCTTTGCAGGAAAGGGCCAATCTAGGTATGTTTAAAATTTTGGGCTGGTTTGTGTAGAAGACAGGAGGAAGGTGCCACCAGCAGGACCCATGGCTGTAACCAAGCACTGTAGGCTTTCCTCTTCCACCTAGCCTGGTGCAGGGCAGTACCTCAAGTCAAAGCAGAAGACTCTTGAGAGGTATGTGTCATGTAGCAGTGTGGGTTTGGGTGCTTTCTTTTATTCTATATAAGAGCAGAAGATTGCATCTGCTGTTCTTTCAAAACCAATCCTACTGGCTTGACTTCAGGGATTTTCAAAGATGCCTTGAGAGAGAGCAGCGAGGCAGTGGAGGAACAAAGCACAGCCTTGTTCAAATGCCCCTCCAGTGGCTTCACGGTGTCTCATGTTGCAACCCACCAGTCCTGTGTTTTATTCACAAAACACAATTTAACTTGGGAAGAAGACTGTCAGCAGGTTGCCATTCAAATGTAAATGTGTGAGAACAAAAAGGAATAAGGACAAGGTTAGGGTATTCAGAACAGTTACTTCTTTCCAGTGACTTTTTAGTGTTGCCTTCAGTGAGGTTCCCCCTCCCCCTTTTCCCCAGCAGCCTAGCTACTTCTTCTACAAAACTTTTAAAGTGATTTTCATCTCACTTGTAATAAAACCGAAGTATAGGTTATTGAGCTGTTTTTCATTTGGTGTCTGTTACACTTGAGTTAGAGGTGGCTAAAGCAAAGGCAAGGTAGTGTTGAGCTGCCTTCTAGAGCAGAGGTGGTCTGAAGCCATTGCCTTCTTCCTCATCCTTTCCTTCCCAGCTTTTACCCCATGCTACAAGCAACCCACGGCTTCCCCAGGAATCATGGAGAGGCTAAAACACCCACCCAGGCTGTGATAGATGTGTTGTCAAAGACTGTGTGAGTCTCTGGGAGATGGCACTTCATCTAATCAGCTTTCAGCAGAGGACCTGTGATTCATCTCACGTTATGAGCAGTGAAACCACTGAGAGTTTTGCTGTTGGCTTCACTAACTGAGCCCTTAGCTACCATAGTGCTGTGGTTAAGTGAAGCCTGGAGCAAATTTGTTAGGGTTCCTCCTGTTGCTGCACCAGCTCACTCTCCTCAGGATGCTGCTGCCTCTGCTCTTTCAAAGCCGTTTTGTAGCAGTGCAGGCATTGCCTGTGTTCAGCCTGCTGTTTTGGGGGGAGGATGTTCATGTTACTGATACAATTAAAATTATCTTGTTGGAGCATAGCTGCAAAAGCAAGCTGATATTTGTTTGTGTCTGTTTCTATACACACTCACTGAAATGAGTGAGGCTACTCTTGAAAGAATCTGGCTCCCTGAGACTGAAGTTTAAAGTATTTTTCCCAATGAGTTTGATTAATTTTATTTTTAGGACAAACAGTCCTTGGGTTTCAATCATTTCCTTCTGCTATGATGGTAACATTTGTCCATATCCACAAATGAAACCTTACCATCTTTCATGTAGGTATGAAATATGGAGCCATTTTCCAAGTGGTGTATTTGGATTTATTTGCTTATTTTTCAACCAGGGGGAATAGTTAAATTAAAAGGGGCTTTGTTCTTTTATACTTATATATGAAGCTCTGCAGTCCTTTCATTAACTCTGATGCTATGCTGTGAAATTTGCTAGGCAAGCCTCACTACATTCTCTTGCAGTGAAGTGAATTACAGCTGTGAACACTCCCCCCCCTTCATTGCCATGGAACTTAGAGACCTGACACTGTACCTGAGAAATACAGGATCCTGTATGCCTACCTTGGAAACATCAGCACTTACCACCCGTCACTGGAACCTTTCTGTGCTGGCTGAGATGATGACAGGGCTTGTGCAGGACCAGCCACCCCTCAGTTTATCCCTCTGGCTTGGGGAGGATGCTGAGCACAGTGTGCCAGCAGGAGCATGGGATCAGAAATGTTCCCATGTGCATTTGCATGTGAGTAAGTGGTTCAAGTCCGGGCCACCACCAGCAACTAAATGTTGTCTTTTCAGAAGATTGAACAAAATTTCCCTCTCTGCATGGTCACCCTGTGCTGAGCCCATCAGGCAGAAAGATTTCAGGCTCTCATTTGCAGATAAACCCTCTTTTCTTTCCAGGGCCATTGAACCGTGTGGGTGGCAACCCTTTCAGCTTCACCAGCTGGTCGTTGCCTCTGCCCACAGTGGAAACGATCAGGTGTCCCTCTGCCCTGAGATGAAGGCTTCTCACGTTGTCATTTGCCAGCCCCACCACGATGGCAGTGTGCCAAGCCTGGCCGTGCAGCACATGGCTCCTGAGGCAGCATCCCAAACTGGTGTTCAGCCCTGGAGGCTGCTAATGACATGGAGCTGAAGGGTGAGCTCAGCTGGGCCAGTTGTGGGCTATTTAGACACTCCTGATTGGTTTGATCAAAAAATACTGGCAATGGAGATCGGTGGGGTTGGCCCCATCCAGCTGGTGTGAAGTGCTTGAAGTTTAGGCTACTGGAGCAATGACTACTGGCTGCCTGTGCGTGTGTTATATACACACTTTTTTGACAGGATATTTGCCATACTTTAATATCTTGGATTAAAAAAACAAAACATGGCTCATACTTTTTCAAGAGGCTGTATATAGCACAGCATTCTAGCTGCATCCCATTATCTGAAATGAGATGTTCAGAAACATCTCAGTCAAGAAACAAGAAAGTGACAAAATGTGGCGAAGGCTATAAATCATAAACTACAAAGCAAGCCCACGTCTTTCAAGAAAAGCTGCTTTATTCAGGCAAGGAAGTGCACTGAGGAGTAACTTTAAATAGCATGCATCAGAAAAACTCTCAAATTCTATATAATTTGACATAATTAAATGTAGGTATTTCATCCTACTACAATTTACTGCCTTGCCCCTAGTGCCTACAATGTTGATATTCATCATAGATTCGAGCAGTTTATTTAAGTGAAAGCTAACCCACAGTTGCAGAGCCCAGATTATAATTATCCTACTCCAAAGTGCCAGTCATGCTTCCCCCCGTTGCCCATCTGCATGCTGGCAGAGCCAGCCCCGGGCAGAGGCGTTTGCAGCCCAGCAGATGCCGGCGCCTGCGGGCAGATCCCTGAGCAGGCTGCTGCCCGCCCGGTGCCCCTGTCTTCCCTCTGGACTCCTGTTTTCAAGAGTGTTCATTTTATCTCCTTGTTTTGCTCCTTTTGTCGCCAGCGTAGCTTCAGCTCTGCCTTTTGACTGACCAGGTCTGGGGATGTCACATTTCTATGAGAACAAACAGAGTTTCAGGCAGTGTAAACAGGAAGAGAGTGTCCTGGAAACCATTTTTGTCCTGGATGTTTTCTTCAAACTAGGGAGACCCCAGTGATGATGGCTGTGAGGTGGACAGATGGACCATGGGGCTATGTGTCTCGCTTCTGAATCGGACAACTCTTGGGATTTAGTGCAGGGCCTCACAGGACTGGGATGTTGAACGTGGAAATAAACTGGCCATCAGCATGGCACCAGGACACAGGGGACTTAGTTCTGGGACACACTTGAGAAGAGCTGCCAGCCCATGAAAGTGTGCAAACCTCCTCAAAGGGAGGTGTGGTACTGAGGGTTACGGAGGCTTGTGACCAGGGCACTACTAGCTTGCCCAGAGCATTGCTGGCACATGGGGAGTGACAAGGAAGGGTGACAAGGATGTGCCAGTGCCTGCAGCAGCTCTTGTTTGTGTGGCCAAAGGGCAGGGACTGGCACTGAGGAGGCAGGCAGTGCCATGCTGTCGTGCCAAGAGCAGGCAGCAGCCTTGCTCTGCCACGGGGATGGGAGCAAAAGGCTGTTATTCAGCCCAAATCCCTGTCCCTGGGTTACTTGCTGCTCTTGTGTGATGCTCTGGAAGTGTTGTGGGACATGCAGTGAGCAGGATGAGATCCTCACCTTGCCCCCCCATCTGCCAGCAGTCCCTTGCAGGGGGAGGCACAGGTACACCAGGGAAGAGCTGAGGAGGTTCTCTCTCAGTGCTGACAGTGCAATAACCTACAAAATGACCTCTTCACTTGCATGGCTAGTTCAAGCTTACCATGGTATTGTCAGTAAACACTGAACACTGATATATGTGTGTATTATATATACTCTGCCTGGTATACACTGTCAGACCCACTATATTTTTGCTGGGATGCACTCTGCACTTATCACCAAGGTTCAGCTTAATTCCTTTGTTTCCCCTTTCCTTGCTTATTATGTCATTATTGGAAGGGAAAAAATGACCAAGAGACTTTTCCAGTGATTTATGTGGAGAGCATCTGAAAAATTGGCCCATGAAGTGCTACATTAACTCTTTGATGTGGACTTGACCCCCAGATCTGTGTTTAAAAGAGTGATGTTGGTTTAATTTCTGGTATATCAACCTGAACCCTCCCAACCACTTTTTTTTCTTTACCATCGTGCTTTCTTGCTTATGTACTTTTTTTTTTTTTTTAATTTATTTTCATTCTCTTCCTTTTACTTGTGTGAAGAAATACACCTCAAAGAAAAGTGCCAAGTTTCTGCCCGTGTGCCAAATGCTGGTGATTCACCCAGGCAGATGCATTGGAAAAGAGGGATTACACTTTGGTTTCTTTGCTGGGATCTGGTTTTAGATCCAGAAACTTAAGGCAGGGCTTGTAGCAAAGGTAGCTAAAAATACTTTAATGCAGATGTAGGACTTCCAAATCAACACAATTTCGTTAACAGAAAAATCTGTTTAAACAAGGCCCTTGATTTATTTGTTTCTTACCACTGCCTCTCAGACTTGGCCTCTCTCAGCTTGCAGCATAGGTGCAGCTACAGATGATTAAAAACATGCAAGAAAGCGTGATGGAATTTAGCTTGTGTGTTTAGTCATTCTCTAAGCAGCACTGGCTGGGCTCTCAGGGAGGGATTACCATGTCCATACATTTCTATTTTTACATCCTGCACCAAACATGTTATTACCACTGAACTGAGCAGGGCCTCATGCAGAATGAAACTTCGGGCATTGCCTCACACACCAGAGGAAGCCAATGGCATGAGCCCAGCCAAGGGGCTTTGCAGTCTGTCAGCTCTGGAAGCAGCAGTGGGGATGGGGTCTGATGGGGATGCTCGACTCAGGAGAGCTGGCTTCCCACTTAGCCCTGAAGAAGCCTCAGCCTCCCCCTGCCCTGACTGCAGCTTGCAGCTTGGGAAGGGTCTCAGGGTAAAAATCAGAGCCAGTTCCCTATTTCCATGTCCTCAAGGAGAAGCCGTAGGTTGGGACTTGGACCCAAACTTCTTGCACTTTCAGGGCTTTGCAGAGAGAAATAACTTTCATCAAGTTCTTCGCAAGTTTTCTAGTTTGCAGCTAGTACACAGGCCAGTGGTTTCACCACACAATTCAGCTACCAAGATTAAAGTCTCGAGAGCACTACTGAGCTTCCAAAGTAATAATCACAATTAAAACCCTGACATTTTTTCCTATTGCTTGAGTGTGCCAAAAGATACAGGAAATCCATGGAAAGGTAGATGGATTTTTCACTTTGGCAGATCCCATAAGATTAATACATTTGCAGAAAAGCCCTTCTGCAAGCAGTATTTATGCCAAGCATTCCTTTCTGAAGCTCACAAAATATCTGAAAGTATAAAAAAAAATTAAGTTTAGTACCTGTATGGCTTCCAGTTATAATAAAGTCAGTCATGTGACAGATATGATTGGACTGATTCTTTGTAGCATTTTGGGCTTGTTTACATATTTGAAGTTCTCTAATTCAGATCCCTGTGTCAGAAACATGTAGCAACCTTTTCACACAGACATTTTTTTAAATGTTATGTTTTGCTGTGTTCTGCCACAATCCCACTTCGTGTTTTGATACAAACTGAGAAAGGCAATAAATGAAACGTAAAGCTGGTACTCTGGGTGTGATCCACATCCCAAGTGTTTGCTGAGGTGAGCTGTCCTGAACAAAACATTCCTGCTTTTACTCTTGAGACCTCCCTTGGGCAAAATCATATTTGTGGAAAAGTGGTGGAAGTTAACAAGAAAAAATAGTCGGCCCTGGAGGGTCGGTCACCTTTTGCAGTGGAGAGCACTGTGGCTTGGCCAGGCCAGAGGCAGATATCACAGAATCACAGAATTGTCATGGTTGGAAAGGACCTCTGAGATCACAGAGTCCAACCATCAACACAAAAAAAACCCCAAACAAACACAAACAACCACACATACTCCATCAGAAAACACCAACTAAAAAAACCCGAACCCTAAAACCTTGGCCATTAGAGCATGCCCTGAAGTGCCACATCTACACATGTCTTTAATACCTCCAAGGATGGTGACTCCACCACCTCCCTGGGCAGGCTGTTCTAGTGCCTGACCACTCATTCAGTATAGACATTTTTCCTAATGTCCAATCTAAACCTCCCCTGTCGCAACTTCAGGCCTTTTCCTCTGGTCCTGTCGTTATTTACTTGGGAGAAGAGGCCATGACCCACCTCCCTACAACCTCCTTTCAGGTAGTCATAGAGAGCAATAAGGTCTCCCCTCAGCCTCCTCTTCTGCAAACTAAACACCCCCAGTTCCCTCATGGAATCATAGAATCATAGAATGGTTTGAGTTGGAAGGGACCTTAAAGATCATCTAGTTGCAAACCCCCTGCATGGGCAGGGACACCTTCCACTAGATCAGGATGCTCAGAACCCCATCCAACCTGGCCTTGAACACTTCCAGGGATCAGGCAGCCACAACTGCCCTGGGCAACCTCCTCCAGTGTCTCACCACTCTCACACTAAAGAATTTCTTCCTAATGTCTAACCTAAATCTCCCCTCTCCCTTTTAATCCATTACCTCTTGTCCTCTCACTACACGCTCTTGTAGAAAGTCCCTCCCTAGCTGCAATAATAATAACTGAGAATGTCTTTTTGATATGCTTAATTCCAGTGAGATCTCCAACCAGCAAGACAAGCTTGGCTCTGCAGGAAGGGACAGTGGCTGCTGATGGGGGTTGGATGAGAAGGCTTTAGATATGCAATGTCATGTGCTGGCAGGGACTCCAGGAAGTGCACTGGAGGACCAGGGCCAATGACGAGCCATACCCCTGTGGCGATGGTCTTCTCATGGTTGTGGTGAGTTGGAGAGAGCCTAGAGAAGGTTATAGCACCTGGGAGACGTCAGAAGAAATACAAAAACAAAACTGCAACTCTACATTGAAGATGAATGTGGTGTAAAACCCCATCCCAAAACGAGCAGATTGGTTGAAGGTAATGACATAAATTGGGTGAAGGTGATGGCAATTGCCACCTCTTTTTTGCGTAGGTGAAGGGATGCCTCAGGCAGTCGTGCTGGGCTTGTGTTGGCTGGTGGCAGGAGCAGCAGGCGTGCAGGTGAGCAGATGCCTCGTGGCACCCACTCCTGGCACGCAGGCAAAGGAGCCAACAGTGTCTGACATGGAAGGAGGCCTGAGTAATCTTGATTGCTTTTCACTGGAGGAGAACAGCGGATGCAGCTCAACAAGAGGCAGCAAAGGTCAGTAGTGCTGAGGAATTTTGTTTCCAGTAGTGCTGAGGAATTTTGTTTCCTTGGTGAGCCCATATCAGTACAGCAACAATGGAAAGGCCAGAGGGAAGGTCGAGGAGGAAAGGTGGTGAAAAGCCTTCAACAGGTAAAACATTGAACAGTGAAGTATCAACACTGTGCTTTCTCGTGGTAATAAATATGGATAGTAAGAGTTAAAACTGTTCACTTTGTCCTATAACGTTGTCAGAAGATAAGAGCTGAGAGAACATGCTGGTTTATGAGTCTGGAAATGTCTGGGAGAGCTGGACCACAGCCAGTAGTAAGATATGGTAGGAAAGTTGGTTGAGTCAGGCACATAATGAACTGGAGAGCAGGCAGGGTCCTGTGGCCATTATGCATCCAGAAAATGTTTGGGAAGAGAGGCCATGGATGACCAAGAGCATAGTGTGAACAAAACATTAACGAAGACCTAAATGAGCCAAAAATCCACTGGGAAGAAGTAGATGAAAGGGCCAACGGCTGCGGTTTTGAAGGAATCATCTGCTGGGTTTATGAGTCACGGAGACCAAAACCAGATAGGAACAAGAACTGGGCAGTCAGAGTAACAGCTTGCTGGGTCTGGGATGAACCACTAATTTATTTTGCATGCACCATATTGCTGAATCTCTCCATAGTTGAATTAAAAAATAGGGCTTTTTACACCAAGAAAAATGAATAACTCTGGTGAGCTTAATTCATACCACTTGTGTCGCTGCTTCTGAGAATCTGGTGGCCAGCAATTTTAAGTGTACGTGGGAACCTCAGGCTGTTCCCTCGCTTTCATTTCATCTATATACTGTGCTCCTGGTGAGACATTGGGAGTGGTGATGACCACTGTGAAACCAAGTTGCTTTTGTTGATCCCTCTTCCTTGCAGCTCCAGCAACTTTCCTTTCCCAAGAAGCCCCTGACTCTTGCTCTTTGTGGTGCAGAGCTTTCTGTCCCAGGGCAATGGCTGGAGAGGTGACAGCTGTCACGCACTCATGGCCAGATGTGTGCTCATGGCTGCATCTGTATCTGTAACAGAATGAGATGCTGCAAGTTATGAACTGCATTTTTTACAATGTGCTGGGCTTGCTTGGAGCCAGACTCAGGATGAGCCTTTTCTGTCACATTCCTGAGAGTTTGGGAAAAGATCTCTGAGGGCCTTTTACAGGGTGTTATTGAGGGGCCGTAGCAATTTAAATATGTGACACTGACTGTTTCTCAATCACTAATAGCCTCATGGTGCCTGGTGGATGAGAATGTCAGCATGACTGATGGATCTGGTGTTTTCCATGACTCCTGATGCTCATTTACTTCAAAGGGGGAGGTCTCTGATGTGCTAGTGTTTTCCTCCTGTTTGTGTAGATAATGGCATATCACATCTTGTGATTGTCATTTCTAATAGCAGCAACAACAGCAGTGAACCTATGATGCACATGGGAAGACCAGTGGAAGAAGAAATAGTAATGTTGATCTACCTGGACTCAGTTTCTACAGCCCTAGGTGACATTCAGGACTTTCCCCAGCAGACATAACAGAAAGTCTTGTCAAAACATCTTTACCTATAGCAAGGGGTCAGATCTGGTTTTATCCTGAATGAAACTTTGATGCAGTCAGCCATGGGATGTTCCTGGTTACTGCAGTCCCTGAAATATAAGGCACATGGTTCCTTCACAGGTCGTTTCAAATAGTTCAGCTGAACAGCAGTTTGGCTTTTGGTTTGAAAAGGTAGTTTTCTTTTCAATTGTCATTCCAAAGCAATGCTAGGAATGAGGCTGAGAAATGCTGTGACATAAAACTTGGACCTACTTCAAAAGAAGTTCTAAATGTGTTCTCTGCATAATCATCTCTGCTTAGACCTAGATCTTCTTTTTCCAAAACACTGATGGCAGTTTGGAGACCACAATACATCTCTTCACGAGTGATGTAAATTCCCGGCCCACAACTTTCCAGAGTCTGTCCAGTCATTTCCTTGCACAAATCCCGTCAAAGATGTCAGTAGCTCACCAAAGAGCTCCATTTTGGTTACATTTTCATAGTTATGCAAGTGGCACAGGATATGTCTCACTCCAAATGTACTTATTTTTCTCCCTATCAAAGACACTTCTTCCCTTGTTCAGATCAAAGACACTTGTCCACGTTAGAAGTTTCTTACATTAAGAACTAAGCTGAATAATTACAATGCATTTGCCTGATACCCCTATCAAAATGTACCTCAGTATGTTCATTACTTTTTCCTTTGTCCTCTCACTGCTGTGTTTACTTCTTGTTTATTTTCTTTTAACCTCAGAAGCACAGGAAGGCTGGCACCTGGCACTGCAGCAGCTTTGGTATTCCAATTACCATACAGCCCTTATTTTTTTTAAAGTTTCATAAAGAGCTTGGGTACATATTCCTGAGGTTATGACAAGTATTTTAAACTGGATTATGGGCTCACATAGAGAATTATATTAATGAAAAAAAGAGACTAAATGCCCAGCCAGGTGGATGCAGCAGGTGACGAGAAGCTCCAGGGATCTGTTTCTTGTTGCACTTGGGCATATTCCTCGGAGTAATTGGCTGTACGCCCTAGAAATTGCTGTGAGTGTTAGACCACATGCACTTCAAAATCACAAAACTGTCCTTTATTATTTGCTAATTAGTCAGAAAGCTCTGATAACACTGGCTAAAAAAAATACAGCCTTTGGGTGTAACTGTCTTGGCTTTGTCACCTTCAGTGGAACCTGCCCAAAATATAGAGACACCATTTTCAGCAACATGGTCCAGTACATCAGCAAGGCCAAGCATATATTCCCTTCCAGCACTTTCCTCTATCAAGTAAGGACAAGGGAAGGGAAGGGGATGGGATCTCATGGAGCAGCAAAATAGTTGTGATATCCTCAAGCCTTCAGAAAATCTTCTGTGCCTTCAGAAAGGAAGGCACAAACTTGCAGGAGTCATCTTTGAGCCTTTTCACCATTTTTGGCTCTTGGTGATACGCAAGATAGCCAAAAGAGAGGGGAGTGGCTTTCCCTCCCTTTCCTTCCCACGGTGAGTAAACCCCAAAAGTCAAGCAGGTGCTGGTCACAGGACTGCTAAACATAAAACAAGAAGTGAGGCACGAGGCAGGCCTGACTCCTTGTGCCTCTCAAGCAGTCACAGCAACTCAGCCCAGCTGCAGGAGAGCTACCAGCTGCAGGCAAGATGTGGGCTAGAAATTTTAGGATGCGACAGACAACATGTTCCCAGTAGAGATGGAAGAGATGGGAAGCATTAGCACCACTGTGCAGGGCTTTATGTATGATTTTGTTTAGGAAACTGTTTCCAGCTCTGATCAGCTGTGCTTTTAAAAAAGATAAACTGAAACAGATGTGGTAAAAGTCTCTAAGGGTGATCAAGGCAATGGGAACTCTCTCTTCCGCATGGAGACTGAGAGTGACTTGTTTGGCTTGATGACATGAAGCAAGCACGACAGTAATGAAAAATAGTGTTGAGAAATCATGGGGACAGAAGAGCTTTTTTGGTTAAATGGCAATGCTGGTAGTAGAAAAAAAAATTGTAATGAAGAAAATTAGGTCAGAAATGAGAAACTGTCTGGCTGCCTGAGGAACGGCATCTGGAAGGAGCTTTCTATCTTTCTATCAAAACAGAGCAGCAAGCAGTCAAGGTGGCTTCAGAAGGACATTGCTATGTGTAAGGAAAAGTTTGTGTGACTCTGGGAGTGAGCCTTCACACCCCTCAGATGTCTTTGAACCCTCCTGGTGCGGTGACATTCCTCCCTGGTGCCCTACACATAGGAGGCCTTGTGGAGCACTGGAAGGACAATTGCTTGACCCTGTACACCCCTGAACCTCCCCATATATTGTAAAAGCACCTGGCCTCGGGCTGCACATGCTGCATCATCCATGTTACATTTCATAGTGCTGGGCTACACAGTCTTATTGTGGCTCTAGCCTTTGGTGTCTGTTCTGCTATTCACCACTTGCTATAAACCAGAGCTGTTGCAGCTGTGCTGTTTAGCAGAGGTGCTGGAAAGATTCATGTACTAAATATGATGAAGTGCTCAGATGCTGCAGTCATGAAGGGCAGGTTAGTATACGAGGCAAGCAGGCTGGGACTTAAAACCTTGGAGAAAAGCCTGCTGAAAGACAGTGACACCTTTATTCCTGTAACCCCAGAGAACTTTGGAAAAGCCTTCGCTCAGATGGCAAAAAAACCCCATTTTCTTGCAACTGCTCATCTGAAAGTTTGGTAGGAAGAGAGCAGTGGATGCACTACCTGGTTGTGGTTAGTATGCACAAGTTGTCCAACATTTCTGCATTCCTCTGCTCTGTACTCCAGACCCTCGTCCTGTGCCCTTTGGTGTCCGGCCACTTCTGCTCAGATTTTTATTAATTCACAGTCTTGCAGAGCTGCTTAGAAATGTGACACCTGCAAAACAAAGCTAGTTTCTGTCCTTTGCCTTTCAGAAGATTGCATTAAAGCTTTTCTGTGTTCCCAGTGAAGGCAGCTAAGGCTAAAACCTCCCTCTGGCTGGAGGTGAGTCCTGTATTAATCGGCTGTTATAAATTTATCTGTACAAATGTATACTTTTGTGTAAGCAGGAAAGAAAAGTGACACGGTGTTTGTGTGGTTTGTATGCTGCTTGCAGAACCCCTGAGGACCACTAAAGAACTGCAGACAGACAGGAGTGAGATGATGATTGCTTCAGTCTGCTGATGGTCTTCAGGATATCACCTGCATATTTCTGTCAAACACCTATATGGAGGTTACACTGATCCATGTAGTGCTATGCCGTCACTTTCCCACCCAGTATCTCTGGGCTGTGAGATCAACAAGCCTACAAAGAACACTTCTTCCCCTACCTGCCTCCTTGGCCTTTCTGCTGAAGTTTCACTCTGATAATTAGTTAATGATTTTCACCTCATTTTTGATGGAAGAATCACAGCCCACTTGTGTGGCTCAGATTCCTGTTTCATTTATCTCTGTGTGTGTTACATCTGGGGGTTTAGTGAGATTATTTCTCAAATAAAAGTCCTGCGGTGTGCTGTTACCCAGGCACAGGTCTAAGGAATTAATAGACTTAGAGGATCTGGTCAATACAACAACATGAAGAAAGGACCAATTTTCCCCCAGTCAGCAGCCTAATCAGTTTTATCACAGCTCGTGGATTATCAACACTTGCTCTTTGATCAAGACACATTTGAGCTTAGGGGGTTGTCGTTGCTGTTTCCTTAATTAAATTACTTCTTTGATCACTTCTGAGAGAAGTACCTGCAGATTAAATTCCCATTCACTTTGTCTTGGACACGAGCAAAGACATCAGCTGCAGAACTCACCCTGGGATAACAACAGCAACATGAAATGTGTATTTATTCACACATACATCAACCGTAAGTCATTGCTCCCTGCTGAGGGCTTTCAAATGCAAGAACATGTTGCTCAGTTGCCTCATGGATTCTGGTTGTCTACTGGGAAATATGAGATGTCCCCTTACTCCCCTGCAATGACACACACTCTCCCAAAGCCTTAACTTCGACCCCACAACTCTGCTGTGCTGTTTCATTGCAGTTGCACTGGATGTAATAGGAACACATGGACTAGTGTGACGGAGACTGGTGGTCAGGTTTCATTCCTCATAGAGCTTCAGAAACAGCAAAACAAGGTGTTCCCTGAAGAAGCTGCAGGCTTGTATTTCAATCAAACTCCATAAAATTAGCAGTTTATGAATACCCAGAAAGCAAGTCACATGGAGGTGCAACAAATGTCCCGCAGAAGAAACAAGCTGCTCTCAGGCAGCTCCAGTTTTTTCCCCTCCTAGGGCATTCAAGAGCACAAGACCTTTTTTTTTTTTTCCTTTTCAGGACACTGTGGACTAATATTTTGAGGACACATCTAGTAGGTTTTACTTAATTCCCTTTCTGGAACCCTCTGAACTGGATCGCAAGAATAACAAAGATTTTTATTTTTTTTTTTTAGAGTGTCTGTAGTGCCAGAGTAATTATCTTTAATTAGTTATGAAATGTAAAGCTAACTGTAGCTATATCTTGTTTTCCTGTAATGTTGGCAGATATGATGTTTGTAACCAACAAAGGCAGCACTGTAACACATTGATGAGTGTGGTGAAGAAACGCTTAAAGAATGTGTAAAAATGCAACTAGTTCTTCAGCAATTGTCCCTCGTGACACTTCTGGACACTGTGCTATCTTGCCTTTCCTAAACTATGTAAAAATAAACAAGACAGTGGTGTTGATTTTAGCTATAAGAAACATTAATCTCACCTCTGATGTGTATTTGAATGGAACCATGGTTTTGTAGGGCAGCTGTGTTCTGTTAAGCAAGAAGTACCTATTAATTAAGTCTCGTTTAATCTCACCCTGACTTGACAGTCCACAGTGCCCTCACTGTGAAGCCAGCCTAGATGAAGATTCCTGAGCACATTTCCAACCTCCCCAGCACCTGGTTGCCCAACACATTCCTGTCCTCATGGACATCTCCTTCTTATCTGAGGTTCCTGCTTCTGCCTTCTCACCAGAATTTCTGGTCCCCATCTAAACCCTTCCCACAATTTCAATTGTAAAGGGCTGTTGCTCTGGATCATTCCCAGGCCCTGACCTAACACCTGAGAAGCTGATCTCTAGAAATGTTTAAAAAGCCCATGTACAAGGCTTTTTGTCTGTAGGGTTTTTTATTCCTCAGCATAGGTTATGAGCTTCATTTTAGCCTGAACTCAGGTAAACTCCAGACCTGGAAGCAGGATTTGGCATGATTAAAAATAAATTTTTCTTCTACTTCCAGCTTGCAGCACTCACCATTTCCCTGGTAAGTTTCTTCTGTGTCTGTTTGAGTTCATGTTTAATGTAGAATATATTTAAGAAATGTACAACAGCATCAAGCCATAAAATCGTCCTTAAGTGAGTCAGAAGGCCCAAATAGCTCTGCTGAAAACAAAACAAAAGAAGCTCCCAAGGCTTAACCTCTCCAAGGCCACCCACGTTTCTCATGTCCTGCCAACACCTGCTTACCCCCACTGGAAGTGAATCTGCTGAAAAGACCTATTTGGTGAAAAGTGCTGAGGTCACATTTACCAGATGTAAGGGGTGTACAACATGGGGTAACTTATTTTTGTATGTGGAAGGACTTCTCCATCCATTTCTGTTCTCTGATGAACGGGGCTCATGATGTATCACACTGGCTCATGCAGCTTACGCTGCATGTCTTCATGGCTTGCTCACTTTTTCTTTTGCAAAGTAACTTGTGAAATAGTGTTATTTCCTCCATGAAAATTTAATGATGCAGTAATTAGCTTTTTCCTACTAGTGTTTTCCAATGAAAAAATCCCTAAACCATTTTATTCACATTGTGAGCACATTTTCTGTTGCTGAAGTGCCCCCAAAAACCCCAACTGTAAAATGAAAAGATTTGGTCTATTTTTTATTTCTTGCAGGTTTAACTAAAAGAAAGACACATTTTTTCCAATCATTAAAATATACATTTTAGAATGATCTCTGTAGGGAGAACAATGTATAGCTGCTATTGTCTAAAAATGTAGTTTAGACATGATTTTAATTTAAAAAAAAAGCGGAAAACATTGTATAGCTAAATTAAGAGTTGCAAAACTCTATTTATTCTGGAAACATTTTTTTCCTGAGTTTTCTACATGTTCATGCAATTCTTCACCTACAAAAATAATTTGTAATTTATTGTAATTTATTATTGAGCTGAAGCATTTTAGAAGATTGTACTCACATGTTAATAAAACATACTTTATCTTTCATTTACAGATACCATCAGAAAATAATACTGAGCTGAGGACTCACATGACACATTTATGTTTTTCAGCTCCAGGTTCAAGTTGTTGAAGAAATATTGAGTCTGTGTTTTAAACATGTCATGATCAGTATCCTGATTATCTTTTATTTTCTGAAGTCGTCCTCTATCTGTCCATCAGACTCTGTGATGAGTTACAAGAATGATGCTGAAGGCTGCAGCGGCAGCGTGGGCATTCTAACTTACATGATTTTTGCAAAAAGGGTTGTGACTCTTTCCTTTCTGCATGTTTAAAAGAGAAAGTTACAATTATTGTAGGCAGCAGGAGAGGGCTGTAACTTCTGCATCAACAGGAAACTCCAGAGGAGTAGAGCTGGGGTGTCTGGTGTTTTAAGGAGGTCTGCTACGGTTTCAGTATCTGCTGAACAGCCACTGTCAGACCAGCTCCAGTGATGCCTTAGTGCTGTCGTTGCCATCAGAGAACTCTGTGATCTCATTCATTTACTCATTGATTTTTCTAATCCTACCTACAGTTACTATAGTCAATAAAAGGTAGGTTTGCTGTTTGAAATGTCCCTGTGGATTTAAATGCTGACAGTATGATGGAAGTGGAACATGTTTTGTCTGCTCCCCCCATTCCCTGTCCCTCATCCCCCATTCCCTGTTTCCTGTCCCAAAAGAGAAGCCAGGATTTGGAGCCTGCCTGTAGTGGGAGAACTGATGCAAGGGTCACCTCCAGAGCTGCCTTTCTGGGAGGTGTTTATCACAGCCAAATTTGTTGCACATATAAACACTAGATCTTTATGAGTTAAAGCACAGACTCACTACCCTAGTGGGCTTTCTGAAACTGAGGGACTATTTATTGTATTTAATTTCAATAAGGGATTGTGTAGGTAATCAACCCATTAACTTTTGTTTCATTTCTGTTTTTAAGTGAAAGGAGATTGTTTGCATCAGTAGATGTTTTGTGAAGTTGGCACCACTGTGGGCACCAAGGGTTAAATTGAAACATCTGGCTGTGCTGATGTTCTGAGAACCTGCTGCAAACCTGAGTATTTTTCTGGATGAAGAGACATGGTAGAGGACATGGTGAAGTATTGTATGTATGCGTCACAGTGATTACTGTCACAGCATTGTCACCGTGGGCTGAACACCTGGCCCCAGGGGAGACAGTCAGCATTTTAGTGATAACAGTGAGGACGTCAGTTCTGGGTTGAGATCAGTGTTTCTATAATGTCACAAATGGAAATGGATTGGTAATCGCTGCTGAGCCTCTCTCAGGCATTTTTCCAAATCAAAGAATCAGTGCAGATTTTGAGCCAAATTAGTCCATATTTTTCCCCCTTTTCTAAACAAGAAAAGAAAACCTGAAGTTAATTTTTATACAAAATCAGTGCTGGCAGCATTGTGTTGCAAATGGTAGTAAAATATCCCATTACTTCCTATTAAACAATCATGACTATGGTGTTGCAAAATGGAAATGTCATAACTACTCCGGCTTATTTACTCGAATACAATGAGGGATGTTGTGCAATTTACCTGAGGCATGAACTAAATAAATATCCTTTACAGGCAGATATCATCAGCACACAGCCCTGTTTGTTGTTTTTAGTTAAAGTGGAGCTATTGGCTATTTAGGAAAGTCTTTATGGATCTAAATGCCAAAGGTAGTGAGTATTTACCTGGTTGTCACTGTTTTAAATATGGCACCCAGCTGCTGAATCACTTTTTGTATGTTGCTCTTGCTCGTAAATATGTTACTCTGCCTGTTGTTTATGAGGTTGGTTGAAAGTGGGACCCCCCCGTGTGTGATGCTCATGCAGTTACTTTATGGGTTCCCATTTTCTGTGGCTTTGCCTCACCACAACTGGGAGGAATTAGTATAAAGCCTAACTGGGGACTGCGAGCTTCGGTGGCATTTGCATGTGCAATTTGGGAAACAGCAAGCTTAAACTTTGATTTATGGGCATTTTACTGCTGTCAGAGCAATACTCTGGAAATGTCCTTTCTTTTCCCTGATGATTTCATAGAATCATAGAATGGTTTGGGTTGGAAAGGACCTTTAAATGGCATCTAGTCCAACCTGCTGCAATGAGCAGGGACATCTTCAACTATACCATTACTGCTTAGTTAAATGTATAACAATAATTTTAGAAAATCCTACAAAACTAAGCTTAAATTCTAGATCTGAGGAGCATGAAATGTAATGAAATGGTTTTGGATGTATGAATGTATATTTATGAACGCAGCCCAGTCACCTGATACTAAAAATCTTCATTGGAGAAAACACTGACTGTGCTCCTGTCCCTGGGGCTGCCATGACTTGCACTTTGGGGAGGAATGGAAGGATGAGTTTGAAGCCCAGCTGGGACAAATGGCTCACACAGCATTTGCTCAGTACCAAAGGATGCCAGAATGCCTGCCCAGGATCCCTGTCTGCAGCTCCAAGGTGCAGCCAGTCTCATGGGGCTCAGCCCAGAGCTGCCGTGGCTCCTCAGAGTAGTGCTGCTCCACGGTATAATGGAAAAGGTGGAATTCTGCAAAATGGGAGGAATCTTGGCATCACTCTCTCAAGCTGTTTATTTCTATAGTGCCTCCTTAACCCCCATCTCTCTCATTGGGATCCCTACCCTATTTTCAATTCCAGCCTGGAGCATTTTGAGCATGTCATTAGGAAAAAAAAGGTTTTAATCAGGAAATTCTGAGAATGTGCTCATTAAGGTAAGTGTTTGGATGTGTGTCATTGTTTAATGCTTCACGGGGAAATTAGACATTCACCTTTCATGGCTCTCATAGTTTTGTTGGAAGAGAAAAACCAGGCACAGAAGGGGAACACCTATCAGAAGCTCCTCATCAGTACATCTCTGTCCAATCTGCATTACCTGGTGAAGTATTCACAACATCAGCAAAAGAGCCTTTCCTAAAAATCCATGGGGATTGTAACACTGTTCACGTGTGTGCATCATGCAGCTCTACCTGAG
Source organism: Hemiprocne comata (assembly GCA_020745705.1). Taxonomy (NCBI): domain Eukaryota; kingdom Metazoa; phylum Chordata; class Aves; order Apodiformes; family Apodidae; genus Hemiprocne; species Hemiprocne comata. The sequence goes on from CM036588.1 coordinate 107,600,428, forward strand.
GGGCAGTGGCCATCAGAGCAGGCAGAAGTGGGAGAGAATGGAAGAGGCATTTACGTATCTGTGAAATATGTGCAAAAGGCTGTAGCTCTCTGATCAAATTTCACTTCCCAGTTGTGCTATGATCAACAACCACACTCTGTACAGCAGTGACAAAATTAGGACATGAGTGAGGAAAAGGACCTGAGGGTGCTGGTTGACAGCTGGCTGAACATGAGCCAGCAATGTGCCCAGGTGGCCAAGAAGGCCAACAGCATCCTGGCCTGCATCAGGAATAGTGTGGCCAGCAGGAGTAGGGAGGTGATCGTGGCCCTGTACTTGGCACTGGTGAGGCCACACCTTGAGTACTGTGTGCAGTTCTGGGCCCTTCAGTACAAGAAAGACATTGAGTTGTTGGAGCATGTCCAGAGGAGAGCAACCAAGCTGGTGAAGGGTCTGGAGAACAAGTCCTATGAGGAGCATCTGAGGGAACTGGGAGTGTTTAGTCTGGAGAAAAGGAGACAGAGCGGAGACCTTATTGCTCTCTACAACTACCTGAAAGGAAGTTGTAGAGTGGTGGGGTGTAGTAAGGTGTCCTCTTCTCCCAAGTGAATAATGATAGGACTAGAGGAAATCATAAAATCACGGAATGTTAGGGGTTGGAAAGGACCTCAAAAGATCATCCGGTCCAGCCCCCCTGCCAGAGCAGGGTCTGAAGTTACACCAGGGGAGGTTTAGATTGGATATTAGGAAGAATTTCTTTACTGAAAGAGTGGTCAGGCACTGGAACAGCCTGCCCAGGGAGGTGGTTAAGCCACTGTTCCTGGAGGTATTCAAGAAACATGTAGATGTGGCAGTGCAGGGCATGGTGTAATGGTCATGGTGAGTTCTTTGAGGTTGTGTGTTGTTGGTTTTGTGCGTTTTGTGGGGATTTTTGGTTGGTTTTGGTTTTTGTTTTTTTTTGGGGGGGGGGTTGTTTTTTTCTTCCCCTGGGTGAATGGTTGGACTCTGTGATCTTAGAGCTCTTTTCCAACTGGAAGGAGTCTGTGATTCTGTGAGGTCTCCTTTGGAAGTGGCTAGCAAGTTGAAAATTGTTGTCCCACAAAGCCAGTCCCATCAGAACTCTAGTGAGACACTGATGAATGGCAGAGCAGAGAGGTGGTTGTGTCACAAAAAGGGAAGGGGGGAGAAACAAAATGCATCAAAGGGCACATTTCCTTGATAAAATGGTAAAGAGTTCATATCTGAAAACAAGAAATCATAGCTATCTGTGCATAAATAATAAAAATAATAAACCAGAGCTATCTGTAAAGTGGCATATGCTTATGCAAGTGTCACAGGATAAACTCTGAGCTTTCAAAAAGCTGGTGCTAAATGTGCTGCTACTGAAGGCAGTTTTATGGCAGCAGGGCCTGGGAACCAGGGAAAGGGGGTGGAGATATGGGTGCCAGGGGACAGGTCTCCCCTCCTCACCTCATGAGGTGCCACCAGCTGTGCTCAGCACTCAGGGCAGGCAATCATCTCCTTGCTCCTCAACAGCAGCAAGGGGGCAAAGGGGAGACCCCAAAGCACCAAAAATGCTGCTCCATACCTTGTCCTAAGTGTCAGCCGAGGCTATGTGGTGATTCAGCTCCACAGCTGCAAGTTGTTTACAGTAAACTGAGTCACCTTCCAAGCTCTAATGGGCTTTCAGTCACCTACTTCTCAAGAAAGCACTTAAAATTAGGTGTTTTAACCTTGAACGGCATCCCAACCTTAGTATTCCCTTTAGGAGAAACACTGGCTTCTTGCAAGTGAGGCTTTTTTTCCCAGCACTCTTTAAAACTCTTTTGAGCTCACCCAGGGGGGAAATCAAATAGCAATTGAATAAAGCCCAACAGGAAGAAATAATTATGATGAACAACGCATTCTAATGACTGCCTGTAACCAAATAATTTAGCCTCTCTGAGTGGTCCAGTTCCTTTGAAACTCTTCAGTGTGGCTGTTCAAGGCTTCCTTCACAAGAAGTGACAACATAAATAAAAGAAAATGCCAATGAGGGTTCCGAAGCTGCTGTATAATGTGAGATTAGAAGAAGGGAAAGGTGGCTTTCAGACTGCAGGGAGAAAATAAAATACTGAGTTTCCAGAGCACTTGCTGAGCACTTGCACTGATTTTGGCTGGAGCTGCATGTGGCTGGAGAGTTTGCAGCTCTCCAGGGCTGCTGTTTCTATATCACATGAAGACCAGCAGATAGTGGGCAACAGTAATATTTTTGCATAGCCTGCTGGCAGCTAACTGGAAGTGAGTATTATCAGTGCTGTGGTGCAGAGTGAGCTGAGTAATGCAGCAGCATCCCTTCTGTCACAGGATTCAGGTCTTTAATTTGTTTTAAAGGACTAGGGGAAGTTCTGACTTCTGGTGGCTATGTGTTAGTTGTCCATTTTCTTAGCATTGCATGTTTAAGGATCCTTAAACAGTCAGTAAGAGGCATAGCCACATGTGACAATAAAAGTGAAAGGATGGGCTGTTTTGCTGAAGAGTTTATACCAGTGCTATGCATGGGACATGCCAAGAGCAGAGTAATGGGAGGGAAGGGTGAAGAGCACTGGGGTTATGGTGATATGCTCCTCTAGTTATTTGGTTTGGGCAGGTGTGGGGAGTGTCCTTGTCCCTCCTCTCCTGACAGCAGTGACAGCTTCTGTGATTAGCACCCTTAATGGAAAGCACCTCTCCTGCTCCTGACCAACAGCCACCTTGTCGTTCCCACGACACCTTGTACCGCCTTCAGAAAGTTGCACACCTCTCTGGCACAGTAGTTTTGTGATGTGCAAGGTGTATGTTTCACCCACATGGCTGGAGTAGTGGAGATGATGTAAATGACTGTTCCTCTGTGTGTGGTGTGGTGGGTGACTGCCTTTAACTTTGTTCTTATAAGACGTCTTTGCTTTAACTTTCTGATTTAGGTATACCCTGTTTACCTTTTTGGTTTTTTTTAATAAACTCTGCCTCAAAACTGCTTTCTATGCCAGCAGGAAGAATCAGCATCCCTAGGAATAGCTGAAACCCCAGGACTGCACATCAGCTATGCTCATTTCCAGCAAAGAACAGCTCTGCTGGGACAGCCGGTGTGCTCTGAATGTCCCCAGCTGCCAGGCTGTCCCTCAGCATGCTGGCTCAGCACTCAGCTCAGCAATGGCTGGAGGCACTGGTGGCATGTACAAGGGCACTATTTCAAACATCTGTCTGGTAAAACCCAGATTCAGGCACACCACTGGACACAGCCCCACCACGGTGGTCCTTCCCCTCTGCCATCACTTCCTTTGTGTGTTGGGTGCAATGGCTCCTCTTTGCTGCCTGACCTTGCATCCCTCAAAGCAAGACAAAACCCAGACAAAAATATCACCTTGTTCATACATAATAAAAAAGTAATTTTCACCCTAAACGAGGACTAGTTTTGCTGTAAAGCTGGCATGCTCTCAATGGAAAATGGGCCCTATGCTGCTTTAACAAAATGTGCAGAGGCGAAGCTATTTGTTTATATTGAACGAGGAAAATCCCTTTACTTTGCTGTAGTTACAAATGTTTTTCACACTTGTTCATGACTTCTGTTTTTTACGTCTGGCCTGAAAGACAACTCTCTCCAGTCATCAAGTACTTCTTAACCCCATTTATGGGAAATGGTTGTGCACTGAGTCAGAGGGAAGAATGACGCGTATTGAATCACCAGCACCAGTGTCCCATGGGTTTTCCTTGGAGGCCTCTCAACTGAATATTAGCTAGGAAAACATGGGGCCATAGGGACTGGTGCACTGACTGCAGCTGGCAGCTCACCTGTCATGATTCTGTCCGTGCAGATGTGTCTGTAACTGATGGAGGCCAGGCTCTGCCTTGGCACCAGGTCAAGCACTGCAGGTTTGCATCCAGAGCTTGCATCTTACTGCACATTAATTCTTTCCAAACGGTGGATGAAGTTCTGGGCTCTGCAGCTGCTAGCCTGTTGCTCTCTGACAGCAAATTAAAACACTTCCAGGCAGCGTTTGCTGCCTCTCTCCCACCCCAGTTCTGGCAGGGCAGGAGGTGACAGCACCAGCAAAAAGAGCTTTCCTGCTCCTCGCAGCTCAGGCTTTGGTTGTGGCACCCCACCGCTCCTTTCCATCTCCACCCTTGGTCCCCTCTTCTGAGGAGGTAAGTTATGACATCCCAGAGCCAGGGGAAGAGGAGGAGGACAGCTTGGGAAAATAAAGTGCTGCAAGCACAGCTGGGTCTCAGGGCACCTGAGACCTCAGAGTGCACAACTAGTCATGTTGGAGGAGCCATTTGTTCACTGAACTGGGTTTCACATCTGACTGATCTGAGCAAATAGTGACCAGAGAGAATCATGGTGTGCCTCTGAGTCCTTTACATCCTCACTTCTTTCTGGGCTGCCAGCAATTGGGGTGCTCAGAGTTCAACCTCTGACTCAGGCCTGGAGCAAGCAAGAGATTTGTTTCCATGTGGAAACAAGCCCTTTTCACTATTAGAACAGGTGAAGCTGTCTAGGTAGGCTAGATAGCTGCAGAAGTGGGTGCCAAAATGGACATTTGTCTATAATTGCCTAAAAGAGAACATTTTTCTTAATCTGAGATCACAAAGCAGTATTATGTTGACACTCTAAAGAACTTTTTTATCCTGAATTTTTAAAGAGAAAAGGTGCTTCAGAAAAAAAATTCCTCTTTGTTACTGACTTACGTGTGCCTAGAAGTTTGTTATTTTCTGCTATGTAATAAAATGGGCTGTATTTGTTATTCTTCTGTTGCACAGATGCCTTTTAAAGTTTCTAAGAATGCTGAAAAGACTTGAAGGCTGAAGATACTTTATGCAGTCTGGATGCATCCATTACACAGGAGATGTATTCTATGGTCTTTTATGTAGACTTTGCATACTTTGTTTTGCCTGAATGAGTTTTAAAGTGCAGATAACAGCATAAAAGACATTCAGGTGAAACAAAGACAGTACGCTCTGCCTGTATGTGTGTGTGAAGGTAAAAGAGAAATGGAGAAAAGCCATCATTTACTACACTTAGCAGGTGTGAAAACTGCCCAGATCTTTGCCCAGATCCCAGTTGCCTCCCAATTTATCTCAAAATACCACCAAGCACACAAGCCCAGGAGTGCTGAAGGAGGTTGTGGAATTGAAGGGTGTTGTGCTCCCTTTGGCAGGCGATGCATCAGTTCAGCAGCCTCTGTAAATCTCAGCAGGAGATTTCATTATGTGGTCAATAAAAACTTGATCCAAGCCAAGGTCCCTGATGGACCTGATATTCCCCTTGTCTCCTGGAAGAGTCTTTGAACCCAGCTCCAGTTATGTCACCAAATTTCTGGCAAGGTCAGGCATTTTGTGGCCACCCCCTGCCAAATGGAGATTATCCAGATAGAGCAATTTCAAGTACAGAAATTACTGCCTTCCTTTGCTTTGCAAGCCATTGCTTAGTACTGGCAATTCAAAATTACTTTTCCAGTCCCACTCAAAGCTGAACACACTGTAGTGGTGTGTGAGGCTCCTTAGTTCTCCCTCTTATGAGGCCCTGTTCTTAGGCACCAATAATTTTCTAAATGTTAACCATTTGGTTTGATATTTTCTGCCTTGGACATTGGCCTCAAGCTTTTTTTGGTTTGGGTTGCTGTTTTTTTTTTTTGTTTGTTTGTTTGTTTTGTGTGTGTGTTTTTTTTAGGAAGGTGAAAGAGGAACTGGAAATTTCACCAATTTGATATGATTCCTAGGCAATCCTTCCCAGGAAGGGAGCTGGAGGAAAATATACTGATTTACCAGAGGGATGTGGAAATGAAATCTTGTGCCTTTTCCCCTGAAGAAGGCCCATACATTTGAGATGGTGGCAGTGGTACAGGCTAGGTAAGAGGGGGTACAGGAGAGGTGACAGGGACCCAGGGCTGGGAGGAGGAGGACTGAGGACAGGTTGGATGGAGCTTTGAGCAACCTGGTGGAGTGGGAGGTGTCCCTGCCCATGGCAGGGGGGTTGGAACTGATGATCAACAGCAGTGTTTTCATTGATTTTACATGGCCAAATTTTCAAGCCAGATCCTGAAAAATAAATATGAGATGATTTTCTTTCAATTCAGTGGGGGCTAAAGCATGACATCTGGAATATTCCTCTCCCGCCCTCTTGCAGGACTGAAGGTTTGACCATATGTTGTGCAAAGTTTAAATCAGACAAATACAATTAAAAAATCTGTTGTTGGCTGTTGCTAGAGAGTGATAGCAAGTTTGAGGTATGTAACCTAGGGCAAGAGAGGGTTTGCCCTTGGTTTCAGAAACCTGACACACCTGTGGTCATGATGATTGCAACTGTTTATCGCTGGTGGTCAAGCAATAACTCAGAGGGCAAACTTTAATAACTTCTGCAGCTGAATGACCTGTTGTGCAAGAAAATGTTTTCTTTCATTTAGCTTCAGCCTATTCCTTTCACGTCTCAGCTGATGCTCCTCAGTTCATGTATTGCAAGAGGTGGTGAAAAATTTATCAGGCATGGAAAGAATAATTATCAACTACTGAGAAAGTTTAAACATAAGAGTCATTAACATGCTGTTCTACTAAATTTTTGATAACAATATCCATTTTAGCAATATTCCCAGAAGCATGAATACATCTTAAGAATGTTCAGATATCAAGAAGTCATTGAGATGACTTCCCACCACAGACACACATCACAGGTGGGTAGTTGTTGAGTCTCAGTGTGCCTATGGGCTGGTGATCTGCAGGCAGCAAACTTGCCTGTTGCTTGGCCTTTTTCTCCTGCTTCATCACATCTGCTGAAATGCATTGTCTGCATGGGGGATATAAGACACAACAAATTAGATTGCATCTTGTACAGAAATTAATTTATTATATCAAATGACCATGAGCTCATAATGACTACAACTGTTGAGCTGAAATGGGTATTTTATATTAAATTACTTACATATAATAGAAAAGTACATTCTTTATTTTCTAATACAAAGCTGTTCTACAGGTCTATTTTCCTTTCCCTCTCTCTGTACAGACTACTAACCCTGGGTAAGTGGTTTGGGAAATGTAAGTAAAGATTAAGCAGGTTATTTCTGCATTATATAACTACTCTGGATTAGTGCTGCTTTAATTTATTTAAAAGTAAGTCTGCATTGCTTTCCTGTCACTCATAAATATTGATAGGTACTATTTGGTTAAATAAATAATTAGGACCATCAATTTCACTTTGGAAACCATCTGAATCCACACTGGCTAATCTCTCATCAGCTAATAAATATTGGCCAGCTGTGTTTGATGGTGTCTTAAGAAATCCAAGGATGGGGGCACTCCAAATTTAATACAGTGAGCTTCCATTATTCTGGTTTAATTATGAAGTTCCCGTGCAGAGGTTTTCATCAGTTGGCAAGGGGAATGCTTATTCTCTACTGCTGTCATCTGGGGTACTGTCTGTCATCCAGGGGAGCTGCTTTAAGGAAATGTAGGTGCCTGGGGCAAGGAAAACAAACAGCTTCCTATGTGGTGCACAGTGAAAGGAGAGGAAGAGACCAAAACTTGTCTCTGGTCAACTATTGGTCTTCTGGGGACTTCTTCTGAACTGTACCGACCCATGCAGCTCAAGAGTATATGTGAGTTTTGGGAACATGGGTGCATTCCCCCAGGGTCTGGCAATATGGCATTTTAATGCCTGTCATCTGCTCTACAGCCCCCAGGTATACTTTCCTCTACCTTTAATATGAAATAACTGAGTCATTTTTACTACAAATAATAACTGGGGACCAGCTTATGTGAAGGATCTTGGCATACCTTCCCCTTCATCCTCTTATCAATAATATTCCATCTGCCCTGGATGAATTGAAATTACCATAGAATCTTGAAAAATTAAAGAATTTTTAAAATAATAAATTGAAATAAAATTAATAATCTTTTCAGATACTTGTTCTCACTAAGTCCAGAAAAACTCTTTCCAATACATTTGTTCTGATTCTAATGGCAGGCTTCCTTGAACCAGAACAGAGCAGAGTTCTGGTGTTCAGCTGCAGCTCAGCTCTATGGAAATGCTGTTTCTCAGCAATAAAAAATTTCCTTGCTATTTCAAGGAGTAAAGCAAATATGTAACTTTACTGTTTGCACAATGAAAACTTAATTTAGCTAGCATTAAAAAAAAGAAAAAAAAAAAAAGACAAACACCACTATCCCAGTAGAAAAAGAGTATGAAAATTAAAAAGCAAATTAATTTGTGCAAGTTATCTTCCTAGTCTTTCTATGCTAAAGTCAAGTGAAGGATTCAATACAACATAACATTTTAAAATCTTTTATGCCATAGACACAATCCTCCCTAGGAGCCATATTTTGTGTTTCAAGGAGTGCAAAATTATATTCTTACTTCAGGAATGTGTTTCATAAATAAGGAGGGTTTTACTGTAAGTCATTAGCCAAATAAAATTTCTGGTAGAAGAATGGGTTGTGGAAGTAATATCTTTGTAATTTGGGCTTTGTTACTTGAAACCACGTTCTTACCAGAATCTAGTCAAACAGGAGTTTCTTCTACTTGCTGGAAAGCTGAGGCTTTGGTAGGATGGAACAGGGCTCAGCTTATTTGGTTGTTTTATTTTTTGAACAAATCCAAATGCCATGTTAAGGGAAAAAATAAATTTCCAGAGAGAAAATAAGGGGGAGCAACTCCCTCTGGTCTATTGTGTCTATTTCCTTGGTTTCCAGCAAGAGGTAAGAGCAATTGCATGTAAAATCCTGACCAAGCCCTACTGATCTGCAATGGAGCATGCTCAGTGAAATATATTTGGGTATAGTTCTGCTGACAAACACTAACAAGTTTTTATATTTGCCCTTTTTTTTTTTTTTTTTTTTAATTTTCTTCTTCAGAACCTTAGGCAGATTTGAGCAGCTTTTCTTGGACATATAATTCCTGCCCAGTATTAGTGCAGCCTTGCTGCCAAATTTCAAGCCTTTGATACAAGGACAGGAGGCAAAGCTAGAGCTTTTTGGCAAAGGAGTAAGTTTTCACAGAGTAATTCAGGTATAGATACCATTTCAAAGACATCTATTATGAGTGACCTCCAGTGTTTTCAAAGTCTTTGTTGTTGTGTTCAACCACTTTTTCATTGAAATATTATTTTAGTGCTTTATTATATACATCTACATCTGAAAGCACATAATTATATCTTTTCCAAAGTTATTTTTCAGTTCTGGAGGAAACTAAACTTGATTACAAGTGTTTTATTCCTTTCCCTGTACATTTTAAAAGGGAATGCATGAGGGTCTGCATGCATTGAGGTGACAGACATGTATTGTTGCAGACATAAGCACTTTTTATATAGTATGAGGGAAAGCAATGTCTTCACTGTCAATATAGTGTCTAGACTGATTGTATTTTAATTTGATATTTGCCACCTGCATGACTCATAAAAAGCACTAAACACCAAACCAGGAGAGAAAGAAAAACAAATCCCTGACTTCTTGCCTTGCCATAATAGAGCTGGAGTTATTTCAGGAACAAGCTGGATTGGTTTTCCCTGGGACTTAAAAATATACAAGAGACAGTGGTTTCCAGAAAAGAATTGAATGGAATGAAAAACCAGCACTGGAAGAGAAAGACCCTTCCTAGATGCTGGGTTGTTTTTCACTGGGTTATGCTGATCCGGACCTCAGAAACATGGTGTTCCCTGATAGCTTCTCCTGTGGCTAATCCCAAATCCTCTCCTCCCAGGGAGAAGAAAGCTGTGGAGTCTGAGGATAAATCATTTCTGAGAGCAGTATTTTTGTTAGGGAAGCACAATATAATAAAGCAGAGCATTCCTATTGTCAGCCATTGCTATAACAGTGCTTTGTATTGGGAAGGGCTGATAACAATTTATCAGCAGCACCAGCATAACCTTTTGCCACCACTGGGTGTGAAGGACAAACTCAAGATGACTACCAGCAGCATAGAGTAGGCTTTCCTGTTAACAAAAATCATATAAAGTCATCCTGAAAGCCTTCTTAGCATTGCTTGAGTGCTAAATCCATTGCTTCAGCAAGTTCTCCTCAATTTTTGCTAATTATATTGGAAAAACCTGGGCTCAGGCTCTTCTTCCTTCTTCTAGTGTGGGTAAAATACTGCTGAGAGGGCAAATGGTGGTGCTTTGTCTGGAGGTTTTGGGGGCCACTTGTGTTGCAAACCTGAAGATGCAGGTCTTGTTCCACTGATTCTGCCATTGTCTTGTCCCAGCTGACAGCCACCTGGTGTACTCTGACTACCTCCTTTCATCATGGGTGTGTTGGTATTAGTAAAGAGGGGGAACCTATTGTCCTAGGTTGAGCCAGGTTTAAGCTAATTTTCCTTTTACTGATTTTTTTTTCCTTCAGTAAACTTTCTTTTAAGTAGCAGCAAGTGTTCCAGCTAGTGGGCTGATAACACTGGAATGTTTATGTTTCTGCTGAGACTCCAAGGTCACTTCTTAGCTCTGCTTCTACAGAGGCTACTGAGAGCAGGAGAATTGTATCTGTGACCCCCCCCCGTAGGGGAGCTGGACTAGACAGACAGCAGAACTGACCAAAGCTATTCCATTCCATATATCTATGTAAGCTCCGAGGAAGGTCAGAGATCACAGAAGACAACTTCCTTCCTGCTTCTTCTTCCCTTCTCTTCCATCCATGGCCAGCATCCAGGGAGGACTCCATTCATCCATCACCGTTGACCCCAGGCTCAGCCCTGACCCTCATAACTCTCCCCACAGCCCTGTCTGCTCTGCTGTTATCTCAGACAGGGGTCTGAGAATTTTTGGGACTGCTCACAGATAAGGAGAGTGCCAGGGGAGCTGCTGGGGGTGGGGGGAGGCAAGAGGCTTTTGCATTTTCCTGAAAATACTTGTATATAATTGTACATATAATTAAAGCTTTCTGATTTAGTTTTCAATCCAACTAAGTCTCTCTCCTAATTCTCTCTCTCCTTCCCTACCTGTGTGGGAGGGGGAAGGGATCGAGAGCTTGTTGCCTCTGGTTTAATTGCCGATCCTGAGTCAACATTTGACACCTAGGTATGGCAGAATCTGCTAACACAGACAGTCCCAACAAGGATGATGACATCGTATTACACATTTGAGATCATGAATTTGATTTTCTGAATGCATCAAAAGCAGTGCAGTGGACCACAAACTCTTCTTGTCCCGTGAGAACACAAAACCATTTATTTTATAAACACAGTTGAGTTACTTCTCAAGATAAACTTTAAAGATGCATTCAGATTATAATCCTTTTGAGTTTGGGAAGCCTGATGCTGACTTGCCTTCATATTGTTGTGATGTTCAGAATGGTCAGTCATGGGTCTGGATCCCGCACCTTACAAATATAGAATGAAGTGTTTCTAAGTATGAAGCAATGGATGGACACAGGCTGAGCAGGAATGGTAAGATAAGCCTTAGCTTTATAAGCAGTCATAATAGCATTGCCACTTTTTTTTTTTCTGTGTTGGCAAAAGACAGCTTAAGGAAGGATTTGAAGGATGATAATGAAGTAACTGTCAATTTGCACTCTAATTACAAGCATGCAACATGAAACCACAGTACTGCTTCATTCTAGTGGTTTGGGTTGTCCAGTCTCTGGAAGATAAACATCTTTGTTTTGTCCAGAGTTTTCCTAAAATCAGAGACTGTGTTCCAGACATCGTGGTTAGCAATCGGTGTTTCAGCAGAGGGACTCCTCATGTGAGAGGGTTGGTTTGTGATAAAAATCTTTCACTTATGTGGTGGTTGATGACTGATTCTGTAGTAATCTGGGTTTCGACCAGGCTCAAAGCCCATTGACTCAGTGGATTGGGGTTAGACCTTGGGCTCTGCTCTGTTTCCCAAGTCACCGAGTCTGCTCTCAGGAATTACATGCTGTGAGAAGTGTGAGAGGTAAGAAGGAAGATAAGGCAGTCCACTTCTCAGGATAGTTTTCCAATGAATAAACACCGAGTTCTTAAGAATTCAAAGAAATAAAAAGTCTAAAATCTTTCTTTTTTGGGGAAGGCAAATGTCTTGGGAAAGAAAAGGGGGTTACTTGGTGCAGAAAAGACCTCGAAGTAGGAAGATTACCAGCAATTTTTGCCCCCTTGTAAAGCTGGTGCTATATTTTTGTTAAAATTTTGGTGGTTTAGGTTTTTTTGTTTGTTTTTTTTTTTAATCGGATGGAGTGCACATGGGTTGGTTTCAATGGAAATAAAATTTCAGCAGAAAGCTGAATTATTTAGACTTACTGGTTTACAGAAGGCAGTAAAAAATGTCTAAACACCAAATGTGCCAATAACAGCAGTAACAGTATGAAACGTCTAACAGAAAACTCCAAATCCTCCCTAAACATCCCACATCACCAGGCTTACCAAACTGTCACAAAGCTAATTGTGCCTTGGTCATTTAGTGGAGACAATAGCAGTGCCCTGCAGCAAACCTTGTTGTGTACCAGGTACAACGTTGCAGATATGAGACTGCCTGGTCCACGTCTGGTGCATTTGAGCACTTGTTGAATGCAGCTACTCTGAAAGTTCATTTTTAAGAAGGAAAACTTATTTTTAACTGTTGTAAAGATTAAGGGGATCTTGTTTTTTAAGAAACAACATGTTGTGGGACTGTGAAAGTTGCCTTGGTTTGGATGCAACGTGAGCTTTCTTTCTGAACAGAAACCACCCCAGAGCAGAGTTGTTACAGCTTTGTCCTGCATTGTGTAAGTAGATGGAAGTAACATACCTTCTCCTTTTGATCACCAGAAATATTTTAATCTGCATTAGCACTCCTGTCTCCTTAAGCTCAAGTTGGCTTGCATCCAGACTGATGGACATTGGGTCTGTGAGTCCGCCCAAACCTGCCCTGGGACAACATTTGTCCCAATGTCTTAATGTTCCTGGTTACTGCCAGCCAGGAGTTTTGCTGCTGTTGCACTGTTGTTGGTTGTTGGTATGGACCACCTGACACGTTTCTTGTGATATGCCCTTGTGTTAGAGGGGAATTCTTAATCATGTTTGGCCACAGAATAGAAATGAGAAGATGGTTTCTATCAGCAAAACAGTGAGACCCTTGAAGAAGGGACAAGTAACTGAACCTTGTTTTAGGTATTTTTAAACAAGACACAGAATCACAGAATCACAGAATCACAGAACCACCAAGGCTGGAAAAGACCTTTAAGATCATCAAGTCCAGCCTATGACCAACACCACCACACTGTCTAGACCATGGCACTAAGTGCCACATCCAGCCTTGCCTTGAACACATCCAGGGATGGAGCCTCCACCACTTCCCTGGGAAGTCTATTCCAATGTCTAATCACCCTCTCCGTGAGGAAGTGCTTCCTAATATCCAACCTAAACCTCCCGTGGAGCAGCTTCAGGCTGTGCCCTCTTGTCCTGTCACTAGTTGCCTGGAAAAAGAGCCCAGCCCCCACCTGACTACAACCTCCCTTCAGGTAGTTGAAGAGAGTGATGAGGTCCCTCCTGAGTCTCCTCTTCTCCAGGCTAAACAACCCCAGCACCCTCAACCTCTCCCTATAAGACTTTCCCTCTAGTCCTTTCACCAGCCTTGTTGCCCTCCTCTGGACCTGCTCCAGCACCTCAACATCCTTCTTGAAGTGAGGGGCCCAGAGCTGGACACAGTACTCGAGGTGAGGCCTCACCAGTGCCGTGTACAGGGGGAGAATTACATCCCTAACTCCAGCTACTCTACTCCACCCATGCCCTACCCAGAAGGCCAAGGCAATAAAGGCTCCAAACTTTCTTGATAGTTAAAGCAAACAGCCATGGTTGGAGAGGTAATCTTGTGGAAGACCAAGGAAAGTGTAAATAAGCAGAAAGCGTTCTTTTTATTTGATGATTTTCAGGTTCAATTTTTTTTTTTTTTTTTTGTGCATAGAAAATTCTTTACCTTGTAAAGATTGCAAAACATGGTGAATTTTTGAGATTACTTCGTAGAACTAACTGACTGCTGTGGGTATTCTGTGATTTCAGAATCAATTCTGTGGGAAACTATGCATCAGGAAATGATCTTTTGCGAAGCTGAAGACATAAACTTGGCCTTCTGCTCTTCTTTTTTCTGATGTATTTTGTTTTGTTATTCTCCTCATTCTCATTTATTTAATTTTCCTTTTCCCTTTCCATCCTTTTCATACTTCGTTGCTCTTGTTTTTTAAATGTGTAAACAGAGATTGAAGGGCTGAGTTCTAGTGTCTAGTTTCATTTACCAAAATGTACAACAATAGCTGAGAATACCAAAGGATATAATTGAAATAAAACCTCTGCGATAGTTTTAAGACATTTTTAGCCACTGCTTGAAATTTGTGTGGCTATGTTGGTAGATTTGTTTTGTGGCATCAAGTCACTGACATGGTGCCCTGCAGAAGGCAAAACCAATTAATAAATGGTTTTCCATTAAAATAAAATTTAAAATCCCACCAACTTTTAAAGAACAGTATTTCATAGAACATTGTTTAGAGGTCTTTATACAAATGAAACAATTTTCTGATGGATCAGGATGACAGCTCCCCCTCTCCCCATACCTGTAACTTTGGCTGCCTTGGTCTAGGAAATTTCCTGTCTTAGAAATTCATATAACTAGATAGTTATGAGATAATGTTTCCTAAAAAATTCTATGATGCAGAATAAATTACATTTACTTATTTATGAGTATTTTCTGCTTCCATATAAGCTTAGCTTAGAAATATAGACAAAATAATAATAAAAAAAGAGTCCCTTTCATTCCCTTAGTTTAAACAAATCTTGTGAGTAAAATTCAGACCCTACACAGAAGCCCTCCAGTTTCATCTGAAAAATGAGACATATTGAAATCCTCAAGGTGTGGAAGAAAAAACATCACCTTCCTTTTCAGCAGCGTATTCATATCTAGTATTCCTATCTAGGCAATAGCCTTCTGCACCCTTGCCTCCTGTAGCTTAATTTTGTAGTTTCCTATGTGTGCACATTCCCTGGCTCTTCCTCCTGGCTGATGCTGCAAGACCTGAATATTCTTCTGTCTGAGTATGGCTGGTAGAAGCATAAAAATTGCTGTCAATAAAAATGACAAATAATTACACTTCTGTAGTATATATGTTCATGACTCGAATAGGAAACAAAGTTCTAGATGTTACTGTAGACACTAAGGAATTTTTTATTACTTCACATTACATTTCTTTACCAGTTTTTTCTTGGCTTCATTCATTCTGTGTTCTCTGCACAGCAGGCAAGCTTCATCCTCTGGTGCAATTTCATAAAAACTTGAGTTTCCACAAGGGCTGAAGTTGGATAGTGATCAGTCAGGAGGTGTATGATTAATATCCTGCTAAAAGGTTGGAAGAGATGGAAGACAAGGAGAGAGCCAGAAATGGGACCGAGAAGTTTATTTCATGCTATTGACAGACAGATCAGACTGCCTCATTTCAGGCTCTTAATCTACTTGAAGTATTCAAAATGTATTTTAAATGCAACAAAGGTTTATGACAGCATTTAGTGCACCTAGAAGAATGAAGCCAGTTAAATGAGAACACAAACAAATGACTGGAGAACTGCAGGAGTGGTGAAAGGCACAGTAAGACCACTATGGATTTTTATCCAAAACATATGGTTCTTTCCAAAGTGAAGTGACCACATTGAATTAGCATTGGAAGTGGTGGGAGAAATGCTTTGGGATCTAATGAGAAACAGTTCTTCCAAATGAATGGTGTCATCATCTGTTTTCACCCATCCTGAAAAGGTCTGCTTTATGGTGCAGATCTAGGGTTTTATTTCTTTTCTTTTTTAATCTGTCCTTATCATTGTCTAGAAAGTTTTTTGATAGTTCAGAGTAATCAGTCTCTCTTATATGCTGAAGTGTCCAATCCTACACATTTGCAATATTTTTGGGAAAAAAAACAACAACCCAACATAAAAATGCAGAGACCGTATTAGCTTTTCCTAACTCATGTGGAGCTGATCCTTGGGAGTCAAATTCAGGACTGCTGGTGCGGAATTGAAACTCCCTATCCAATGTTTCAGAAAAAACATGGAGAGGAGAAAACATGATCAAAAATGATCATGGCTGAGTGTAGGACTGTTCATAACCAGTGAAGAGCTGTCTGAAGCTGATGAAAGGTCTGAGCTTCCAAAACAATGCACTGAGAAATTACCTCTAACTGCCTTGTAGCCCCAACCCAGATCCTCTTTTGTACCTTGACTTCACAAGAGTTAGCAGGCAACAATGTGCCCAAAACTCAGTAGTTTCCTTTCTTGCTGTAGGTGTTCCTTGGATCAGGGGGAATATCGACATTACTCTTACAGTTATTGTTTCCACACTTGAAATAATGCCTGGTTAAAGTGTTACCACAAGCAGGGAAAGAAGGGGAGATCTATTCTCCCTCTCTTAGGAATCAATCACTTCTCTTAAAGGCATGAAGGCCTTAATTCAGCAAAGTATTCCAAATGGATTTTTTTTTTTTTTTCCCACTTAGAAAGTTCTGTCTAAGTGAGTTGCCTTGGATTCTCTGGATGTTTGGTAGCTTCTATCAGGTTGGGTGCTACTGTGCAGGTAAAGTAGCTCCAGCCCATCTGCTGTGCTTGTGGAAACCATTGTTAAGTTCATAATGGATGCGTGGATCAGCATGTGTTGTTCATGCCCAGTAAAACCCATTGTGGTGGGGTATGTCAGGCTGCCTGTGCATAGTTGTTACCTAAATGCACCACTTGGTGATGTAGCAGAATCCTCATAAAGTGGTGTGATGTTCTTGATAATCCTGAAAATACTGAACAGAAGGATGTAAAACTCTGTGTTTCATTTTGTAGAGGCGATGTATGCAAAGCATGGTCTGAGATTTGTCAGTCAGAGCAGATAACTCCTGAAGCACTCCTCAGTTACTTTAGCTGATTTAACCCTTCTAAATATGTGACTACATCATGGCATCAAGGTCCTAATTCAAGAAGGAAAAACACCACTGAAAAGCACGACTCCCTTATACTACTTCTGTTCAGCATTGTTTCTCATGATGAAATGTCATCTTGGTTATGAAACACTGGAATGATGGAATAAAAAGGCTGAGCTTTTGATAAATTGATAATGTCAGATATCTACCTCCTGTGTAAGAGCTGGCCAGACTCCAGATTTTGTTGCTGTTTTGTGCCTAGATTGTATCTCCTGAATTTTGCAGCTTCACAGAATTTTACATAAAGAAGGGGCCACTGTGCTCATCAATCAGCTCTTCCACATCATCTAGCCTAAGACCCTGCCTGTCACCAATTTTCAGGGAAACATTTCATTACTGTGAACTGTGTCTTTCTTCCTGTGTATATCACCTTCATTTGGCTGGGTTAAGATCTGTTTTGATCCAAACTGATCTAATGGTTGGGTCTCCAAATTATTTGTCATTTTGCAGATAGCAAAATTACCAATTTAAACAGTAGCCATATTTTTTTGTTTTCTCTCAGTTCATGATTAAAGTTACAGATTAAAGCTGAAACTAGAACAAATTCTTGGTCATTATGTGGAATAACTTTCTGTGATCTCTGAGAAGCCATCTTTTAATTCTTTTTTTTAATAGGAAAACTTTTTCTTGAAAGACTTTGTGCATTCAGATATCAAGGTGATGACTGATGTGAGGGTAGGAATAGAATAGCTTAGTATTATGAAATATGCCATGTGGACAATGTTTTTAATAGTCTTAAACTTTGGAAGTTTAAGACACACTGTTTTATGTAGGAATCATTTCCAGATCCTGAAGAAAAGTGTTAGTTTTCTCAGAAATGTTCAAGTAAAGTTGACTTTTATATAACTGTGAAAAAATGTGCTGCTATGTGCAGAAATCTTTAAGAAAAGTGCCAGTTTATGTCTTTTCCCCTAATATTCCTAAAATGGTATTTATTTTCTTAAAGAAAAGAGCCAATAGGTCTGCCTTGCCCAGAAATATTTACTTGAAAATAAGTTTTGAAAAGTAAATATGTTGATTGAATTAATTGAAGAAATAACAAAATCAAAGGCTAATAATAATAATGATGATGATTATGATAGTAACAAAAGTCCAAACAATGTATCTGTCATTAAAATTTAGGCCCTGGGGAAAAGTTGGAGCTTGTCAAATGAGAGAAGAGTGCTCTGTGCAAACTGTGAGAAAAGGCAATGCCCTAGAATTAACTTCTGTATTGTGTTATTCATCGCTATTTGGTTATCCACATGGAATGGGTGAAAATATTCACAATTCATGAAAAAGGAAAAATTTTTGGGACATGATTTTTTCATTTGAAGATTCATCACGGAAGCGAACTTTATTTTTCATCAGTCTCCAGATTTAAACATTTGTCACTGATTGAGTATTAAAACCAATGCCATATGGTTTCAGTGGCCAATCACACAGCATGAATAACAACAAAAAGTGGTCAGAGTGAACATCTGGTGAACATTCTTAATCTAAATATTATCCTGATTATTCTATGAATATGTATGACTAAAAAACAATTTAATAATGAGCTAGTCCATTAGTCCGTAAGCTGCTCACAGTGAAAAGATATAATTACATTTGCAATCAATATTACTTCAAAAGAATAATAGAGTCAGTTCAAATTTAACAAGCTTCTGGTTATATCAAGCTTTTTGGTCTGTTGGAATCTTCATCTCTCTGAACCTGGAATCTGAAGGCAGTCTCTGCCAACAGATTTTAAATTTGTGTTTAGATTTGTTATATGCTTTATCCACAAACAGTACATCACTAAAAACGAAATAGAAACTTCGTTTCAGTGTGTTTAGAATATATCTCAGAGAATTCAGAATACATCTCACAGATTTCAGAATACAACAGTTTAGAATAGCGAACATAATTGTACACATGTTAAAGCAGTGTGTAATAAATTAAGAATTTCAAAGCACAGGGAATCAATCACAGAATCATAGAATCATAGAATCACAGAATGGTGAAGGTTGGAAGGGACCTTAAAGATCATCAGGTTCCAACCTCCCTGCTATGAGCAGGGGCACCTCCACTAGACCAGGCTGCACAAAGCCTCAACCAATATTTAAGGAAGACTGACTAGACTGTACTTCTTCCACAATTTCCTTCCAAGTATTCAAAACATCTAGTAACTACAAATGCAGAAAACTTTAGAGATTAGAGAGGCTCACTGACTATTGATAAAAGTTCTTTGGTAACTCTGTAAAGACATCTGCAAAAAGAGTTATTAAACAAGTGCTGGGAGCAAACAGATGCTGCATAGAGTCAAAATACAAGACTTTGGTCACTCAATCAGTAGAAAGTTTGACAATTACTTTGATGGATGAAGTGTCATAGCCTTAAAATTCTATTTGGAATAATAAAATTATTTGGGTTGGAAGGAACCTTAACAAGAATTTAGTTCCAACCCCCATGCATGGCATGGACACCTTCTACTAGGACCAGGTTGCTCAAAGCTCCATCCAACCTGCCCTCGAACATTTCCAGGGATGGGGCCTCCACAGCTTCTCAGGGTAACACATGCCAGTGTCTCACCAGCCTCACAGTCAAGAATTCCTTTCTAATATCTAATCTAAATCTACCTTCTTTCAGTTTGAAGCCATTAACCCCTGTCTTCTCACTACAAGCCCTTGTAAAAAGTCCCTCCCCAGTTTTCCTGTAGACCCTTCAGGTTCTGGAAGGCCACTACAAGGTCTCCCCAGAGACCTTCTCTTCTCCAGGCTGAACAACCCCAACTCTCTCAGCCTGTCTTCATAGGAGAGGTGCTCCAGCCCTCTGATCATCTTCATGGCCCTCCTCTGGACTTGCTCTAACAGCTTCATGTCCTTCTTATGCTGGGGGAGGGGGCAGTACTGGACACATTACTCCAGGTGGAGTCTCACAAGAGATTCTGATTTGTAATTTGAAACTAGTGAGAAATTCTGCCATTGATTTTAGGGGGTGAGGATTTCAGCCTTGCTAGTGTGCCATTTACCATACAGACAGCACATCTGCTTGGGAGAGGCATTGTAGTGAGGGTTAAGATTTTAATTTCATTTTGTCTGAGATGCATGTTTTGTGTAGGCCACCTTTCTTTCTGTGTCTTTTGTTTTCCCCACCACCTATCCTCTGTGCTGTTTGTTCATCTCAAACAAGAATGCTTTGGAGAAGTATCTGTCTCTCTTGCACATTACTTAACACCCCGAGGCTTGAAAATTGTTGAAGAATTTAGGTGCCATTGCTGTATGAACAATAATAATAATTATAATGTTATTCTTTGGAGAAATCCAAGCTGCCTTGCTGCATGGATTCATCAAATTCTTTACAGGAACAAGGCATGTATTTTTAAAAGATGTTTAATTTTTAGCACTGGCTTCAGCTAATATTACAAGTCCATGCAAAAATGTATGTATTCTGAATTTCTACAAAAATATGATGGTTTTCTTTAAAAATAATGAGTTTATGCTAGTTATTTTTGGTGATGTTTCAGGCTGAAATAACACTATAATTAGCTGCAGAAAGTCTTGTGGCTCACACCACAGCAAGTTTTAAATCTTACTGAGTCCATGGTACAGTTTTCACTTAGAAAAACAGATGAAAATAAAGAGCTTCCTAGATTTGTTTTCCCAAGCTAAGCTAGGGGAGTGACCAGCCTAAAGTAGTTTCTCCAGTCAAACACTTTTGTTAGTAGAATGATGTTGAAAGCTATTGAAACCACAACAGTTTTTTTTCAAAAAGGTAGCCTTATTTTGTTCTGTCCACAGTGTGCTAAGCAGCAGCAAAAAATCCATTTAAAAACTATATCTTTAGAAAAATTAATTGGGGGAAAAAAGCTTCCGTAATTAAATCCTTGAAGAAATGCAATACTGTCATTGAATTTCAAAATGGCAAAATGTTTGAGAAATAAAGTGTTTCTGATGCCAGTATTTCCAGAGTAGTCACTGGCCCAGACTTTATTCCATACTTACTTTCATTCTGGGAAAAAAGTGTTAATGTAATCAAGCTGCCATTGAAGTAGATGCTAAATCAAAACACTTTTCTGAGCTGGTGACAAGCTCTGCTCTCTTTTTGTTTACACTTTTTTTAAAAATAAAGATTTTATGGTGGTACTTCCAAGAAAATGGGACATTATATTTCATAGCTGTTTAGAAAGGCTTGATTTTCTAACCCTTCATGCTGTACAGTGAGTCTCAGGGAACATCAGTGCAGTCTCACTGTTCATACTTTATTTTTCCTTCCCACTGAGTTTCCCTGTTCTATCATCATCCCCATCATGACATCACATTTAAAAACTGCTGCAGGAAACAATTTGTCTTTTCTTATGTATGGTGTAAAGCACCTTGCTCCCTTCTGGCCATGATCAAATTTGCAATAAAAAGTTACAATAATTTTGGTAGAAACCGAACCTGGTTGAACTTTTTTTTTTTTTTTCTTTTTTTAAATTTAAGGACCATTCAAAGCAGGTGTTTTTCAGAGCAATGTTCAGAGAGGTGTCAGGAGAAAGGAGAGATTCAAGAAAATTTGAATTGAATCAGAATATCTTTCAGAAGATAGACTCTAACTTTTGATTTCAGCATCCCAGGAAAGACCAAATTCTTCCTAGTTTCAGTAAAAGTCTCACATAAGATAATGGCAAATATGAAAGCCTGCCTTTTTAGTTGTGAGGAGCTCAGCCATCAGGTCAATGGAAAAAAGATGATCTGTTTTGTATAAGGCAGAGAATCTGAACTAGAAAATCAAGAAACGGAGAACATAAAAATAAAGAGGATTAGACTTCATATCCACCAAGAGAAGGACTGCCTGAATCAGACAGATGTTGTTCAAGCTCTTTCTCAATGCCTAGTTTTATGTTTCAGCCTAACCAACAATAGAAACAGAGGAAAGGACAGAATTAGGGCTTCTGGCATCTGCTGCTGTTTTTAGCCCGGTTCCCTGGCTAGTTTCATAAAATGTAATGAAAACTCCAAAAATTCCTGAGACCTCCCAAAAGATAAGCAGCCAGGTGGAGAAGAAAGCAAACCCCTCAACATTCCTATCAATCTGTGTTTATTATTCACCAGAAGCCCACACAAGAAAGCAGTACTACAACTCTCCCAAACTGAACAGTATTTTAATGGGGCATTTAGAATTTGAGACACCAGACAATTCAGTCCTGAGACAAGAGAAAATAGGAAACTGGAGTTTTTTAAAACCAGTGCCCAGGGAATTACTTGTTTCTGTTGTATTGGCAATATTGTCCTGTGAGGGCAAATCTTTTACATTTTAATTTCTGCCTGTGTTTTTAATTTTTCCCTTGAGAACTTCATTTTCAGGCAAGCCCCACTCTTCAGCTGTCAGAGCAATGTTAGTAACTAGAGCAAGCTGCCACATTGATTTCTGCAGAGACCAGGAGGACTTTTGGTGATGGACAAGTAGCTTTAGGACCTGGAAGCTCCTAAACCTTCTATTTTTCACTGGATCTCATGGTTGATAACTACCCCTTGAGTTCCCACTCACAAAATCTGTCATTCCAAGATAAGCAGTTGTGGCTTTTCTGGCCAAGGATGGTGATGAGAATGAAGGTGGTGGCAAGCTAGAAGCTTACATGAAACCAGTGCTGCTCAGTTCTACCAGATAATTTTAAACATAAGGAAAAAAAAAGGGGAAGCAGGAGCATCCTAGCCCACGTTTGAATGACTCCAAAGACCAGAGGTCTTGCTTGGCAAGGGATGCACAGTGTGAATCCTATCCTGAAAAAGAGAGTCTGAGCCAGGAAGGTTTTTTCCCATTATGTCCACCAAAAATGAGGTTTTGCATGGAGAGAAACCATTTATGACGCTGGTCTGAACGTGGCAAAACAAGGGCAGAGACATTAACGTCCTTAAAAGAAAAGGAAAAATTAAATTTCTCCTAATAACTTATTCCTTTTTAAATTTGTTTTTTAATGTCCATTTCTGTTTTGATTTGGCTTGAACAAAATTTCTTTTTTAACTTTTTTGGTTCAGTCCCAGACTACAAACTCTATTATTTGCTGAGCTCTACAGAACATAGTTTATAAAGAGAATCTAAATGAGTTACAGGCCTGTGTTCCAGAAAAAATTATGCTTAGAGCCATTGCAATATTTCACTTGGATAGTGTCAAAACTGTAATATAAAATTTGAAATATATATAGGAGTATAATACTAAAATTATGATCAAGAAGTTAAAATGAAATAAGGGAAAACTGTTGAAAGGCGAAATTTTGCCATAAAATAGATTTTGTTGACACCTGAAAAGAAGAGTTGGCTCTATTAATTTTTATTGTCTCCTACTGTAAGCTGTCAAAGTTAACACAATTCCCAAATGTTTCCTACTTGATAAAAACACAGGTTTTGCTGGAAGATTGAACATTTTTTTTGAATACCACTGAAAGTTTGTACCTACAACAGCATAATGTTGATCTCCTGTGATCTGTAACAATCCCAGCAGCATTAAAAAAATATTATGGTGGGACTCACTTTTTTTCTGTGCATCTTAGGAAGGAAGGGGAAGTGAATACATATGAATATTTTACAGTCACAGAGGCCATCAGTGAAAGTAAAGGAAAGCTGGTAACAGGAACAGACTCTGAAGCAGATGGCCTGGAGCTAGGAGATTTGAATGCCCAGTACAGGAAAAATGTGGTTGCCTGCAGCCTTTCCCTCCCCTGGGGATGCCAACTGCATCTCTCCATCCAACTCCATCCAACTACTAGGAAGCTAGTAGGAACTGAAAAACTGGGCACCCACCTGTATTATATAGTGCTCTATCCACTACTAGGCTCCAGTCCAGGACAAAGAGGGTGGGAAAGACTGAGATGTAGAAAGGAGGAAGTGGCCTTGTGGACCATGCCCTGTAGTAAGAACAGATGTGAGGTATCCTGTACCATTTCGTTCAGGGACCAGGGCTTAGCCTCTCTGTTGGTGAAACACAGCTCAAGAGTCATCTGGGAGCTCCAGTCTTCTGTCAAATTCATGTCAATGAGATCATCCAACACCTTCAAATCTACTGGACTGGGGGAGAGTGAGTCCACTTTATTTTCCACAGTGTCCAATGACAGGACAAGGGGCAATGGGCACAAGCTGGAGCAATAGGAGGTTCAAGTTAAACATAAAGAAAATGTTTACTGTGAGAGTAACAGAACACAGGAACAGCCTGCCCAGAGAGGTTGTGGAGTCTCCTTCTCTGGACACATTCAAAACCCGCCTGGACACATTCCTGTGTGATCTGTAGGTGATCCTGCTCTAGCAGGGGGGGTTGGTCTAGAGGATCTTCAGAGGTCCCTTCCAACTCTGACAGCTCTATGACTTTCTATGACTATGAGAGTGGGCTGGTGGGTACCTGAGCAGGCAGATAAATATATGCAAGTTGAATATAAAATAAACACAGAGAAGAAGAACAGTTTGTGATTACTCTTCTGCTTTGCTATGAGTTGCAATGACTGTCGACTGTCTTAGTAAACCTACTGAGGTGTTAAAGTCTTAAGATGTAAACTTGCAACATGGAAATCCTAGCCATGTTGCCCCTAGCTTTTCTGGGAAAGCAGATGGAGTGACAAAGGCAATGAGCCCTGCTTCCCACACTTACCCAGGAAACCTAACCATTGGCACTAGCACTAGTCACATGGCATTTGGTGAGCTGGAGAAATGCAAAACACATCTACCCTTGGGATCCCAAGCTCCCAGACAGTGCTTTGCCTTCTTTTCAGCGAGTGTGTGGCACACGGATGTTAGCAATGAGCTGCTTCTCACAGGGTATCTGGAGACATCACCCTCGCTTAAGAGCAAATTGAAGAGCCCACCTAATGTGAGCAAGGAGAAGTTGAATCTCTCTTTGTTGATGTCGTGGGTATGACTTCATCAGCCAAGGCTGGAAAAGGCTGGACTGGATTGCCAAGAATCTCAGTTGGTGCAGAAACATCAATAAAGTTGTGTGGTAAGAGTAGTATTTCTGCTAGTGTCTTCCTACCTCAGCTTCAGTCATACTGTTGCTAAGGTGGTGGCGAGAAATAAGATTCACAAATGAATGAGAAAATAAATAATGCAAAAAAACCCCCACAAAAAACATTTTGTAAGTTAACATTTGTCACTGATACATACAAAAAAAGGTATTTGAGCCTACAGAAACAAATGTACAGTCACAGGGATTTTGTGGTCCTCTCCCTGTACAGGAAAGCAGTCACTGCACACAACTACAACATGGGCAGTGGGAGACAGAAATCTGGAAATAAGAAAGGGTGAAAAAAAAGTGGGTCAATTTAAATTGCACTGACTTTACAAGACACCAACATCTCAAAATCACTACTTTGTATTAGTTGAGATGTATCTGGGAGTCTGCCTGCAGGACCAGGCCTCATTCTTTGGTTTTAGGAGCAGACACCAGCCCACTTGGCTTTCTGAATGTGTGAAGGTCCAGGACCAGGAGATGGGTGGTTTCAGGCTCTTAGTACTCACTGCAGGCAAAGCTTGGGTGTTGGTGCAGCAGGACTGAACCTGGTGCACTGTTGCACGTGTAGAAAACAGCACGTGGCACTCTGGTGCAGCAGGAAGTCAGGGTTTTGGACTTTGTCTGGGTGGGAAGAGACTGATGTGCAGAAATAGCATGCAGATAATTTTCCTGTAGTCCTTAGTGATACAAAGAAGGCAGTTGCTAAAAGGGACAGTGCTGGGCAAAGCTAACAAAATGCTGTTGATGAAGCAGTTCAGGTCAGATGGACAGGTCCTTGAAGTAACACAGGCACCTAAAAGTTTCTTCAACACACCTGACCCAAAATGGCTTTGGAGGGTTATTCTGTCTTCCTCACTCCAGCCAAGTGTTTTAAGTGCTGAGGGGAAAGATCACATTGATAGTTTACATGTGCCCCATTAAAACTGTTTTTGGTCTAGTCTTGCATATGCTCCTAAATAAGCATGAAGTGCAGCATGTAGCTACATTAAGCCAACCCCACCACTGTCAAAGAGAAAAAATGTTTCCTCCTGATTTTCTTGATCCTAAAGATTACAACTGGTTATAAAGAGCTCTAAGCACTATGAAATTGCTAATCCTATGTGGTGACACAACTGTGCTGACTGATGCTGTAGCGTATCTATCAAAGATGTCTAGATGAACATACAGCTGTGTGTATCCATGTGAATATGTGCTCTTCCATAAATGCACACTCAATTGTGATTATTTTTTGAGATAAACTCTTCCTGTTTATTTTTAATTTACAATTAAATACTTGTAATTGCTTTCAGGAAACACACATGGAGTCCAGAGAGCAGGAGCTGGCATCAAGGCACTTCTGCCCTGTCTTTGTGGTCATCTTTACCAGCGCAAGCATTCAGTATCCTGACATGCTCTGAAGCTCTGGGGTAATATCTCCCCCAGAAGTAGAAAGCTGTGCCTTTGTTTAGCTGCATGGGCCACCAGATGCCTGTGTGGAAAGGAGTTTTCCAGTAACTAAATATGACACTTAAACTCTGAGGTTCCCATGGGAGCTAGTGATACACAGCTGACTGGAATTACAGCCTTTGAATAGGACGTCTTAGATGGAATGTATGACTACATATGAATACCTTTCCTTAAAAATAATAATGATCATCTTGTCTCAGGCCCAGTCTTCTTGTTCTCAGTCATTGGCAAGAAGTGAGATGTTTTGAGACCACATATTGGCTTTGAGGGAATGCCTTTGGCATTTGTTGAATTTGGTTTGATCAGTGATCCTTTTAATTATAAAAAAAGGAAGAAAATTAAGAAGTGGAATCTTGAAGGCTCCAGGCAGAAAATGGAACAGAGGGGTTTTCTTAAATGTAGGCTGATACCTGAAAAAAAGTTGGAATCAAAATGTAACCCTCAGGGATGAATTTAAACCATTTCTGTGCCATTTTGCTTCCAACAAGCTTGATTGACACCATCTTTCTGTTTATGTTCTTTAGCTGGTTTCTGGGATGCTGATCTTAGAGAAACCACTTAAACCATATTTCTCATCCGCTTGGGTTCTAACCAGCCCCTAGGATTAAATGACAGGCTTATTTTCCACTAATTGCTCCTTTGCCTGTCATGTAATTTGCCCTATATACAGTACAACTCCTCCAGTATTTGTCTAAAATCCTATTTTCCCTCTTTCTATTGACCTATCTTATGTCTTTTCTCACCATTTATTGCTTCAGACATGCCTATTTCTCTATCTCTGTCTGGCCTGAGGGTGATGGGTTTGTTTTTTAATTCTCCTTCTCTCAAAAACCTCTTTATTATGTGATATTTTTAAATATCATCTTTTGAATATACTTCAGTTTTGATATTTTATATGTCTGTTCTCCTCCACTCTTACCTTTTCCATTGGTAGATAATTTTCTTTTCCTTGGTTCAGTATTTACAGTTCGGTACATTTTCTGCACCATGAGCCTTCTGTGTTCCTCTTGTCTGTGCTCTTGCTTTTGATCTCTTCCTGCAGTCATTCTATTTTTGCCTTTACAGATAATTTTTCACTAAAGCCTCTTGGTCCTTCTGTCATTAACCTTTCCAGGCTCCATTGTATTTAAGTGATCACTATGTTTCTGGTGCATTATAGTAAACACGATGACCTAGTTCTTCCTTATTTTGTAGCCACAAAAGGGATATTGCTCATTACAAAGCAGCAAAACCAGAAAAAAAATAAACTGACAGCATATATTATGGAACAGAGGCAGTATATCAGAAAGATCCTAATTTTGGTCACGGTTTCCTAGCAGTGTTTAGACTTTTATCACCATCTGGCCATGTACCACCTAATAGCTTTAGTCTAATATTTCCCATTTGCTCAATAGTAAAGACATGGAAAGCACTAGAAGAAAAAAATCTTTCCAGGTTCTGTGGTAGGAAGGAAATAAGGAGTGTTTTCATTAATCGCCATCTGGTGCATGCTGTTGTCTTGCTCTCAGTGCCTCTGCCACAGAGGGTGGGGCTGTTTGTCTGGCATACCCAGGCAGATAAGAGTATTCCTCTGGCTAAAGTGTGAAAACCTTGTGCTGTTGCCAATGAAAGTCCCTGGTGATGGTGAGGGCCTATTTTTTTGGGCCTAGATTCTGCTCTTGTTTCATACAGATAAATCCTGAGATGCTGCAAGTCAATGAACAGGTAATCTCTGTGATTCCCTAGGCGGTTGTGTTCTGATCACACTATGTTTGCAGGACTTTCAGGCAAAATATTTGGGGCTAATAGTGGAGCAAATCTGTAGAAACCAAAGAATCTGTTAGAGAGTCACCTCAGAGCAGCTAAGGAGTAGAAATTTCCCTTTTTTCCAGATCTCAGAAGCAATCTTGCCCCACTTTGGATTGGTATGATGCCACTTCTTAGTCTTTAAACCAAATTATATTAAGTTCATTCTCTAGTTTTGGTTTGGCCTTTCCATTTTTCACATCCTTAGTTTGAAATATTTTTCTAATATATTCGTATTTATTTCCAGGCATCCAGCCTACTTTTATTCTGGCCTTTGCATCTTTTTTTCCTTCTCTGTTTTAGTCCAACATAAACGATTCCCTTTCAGCACACACAGTACCCTGCTTTTTATTTAAGATTGAAAGAAGGCAAGAAAGTAGTTTTCTCATGCAACTTCTAGGACATCTCCAGTTTTGTGGCATGTTTTGGCCAGTTCCTAGGTAAAGCCCAGTCATGATCATTGGCAAAACAAGTTTGTGTGTGTGGCTAATAGAACTTGTCTACAGATTAAAACACTTTGGTCTAATCTTAGTAATATTTTAGGATTGAGTTACTAGCGGGCTTTTATGTACTATTTAATTATATTTGCAAACAAGAGATGTAAGGTTGCATTCAAGTGGTTCAACTTTACATTGCCTAAATTTGCTATTCTAGGTATGGGGCCAGTCTGGCTCTTTGGAAATCACTGACACAAGAAAATGCCAAAGCAAAAGAAAAAGAGGGCTTTTTATGGTATTTGTTTGCAAGAAAGAAAGGCACATTTTTTTTTTTTTACAAATGCATATACCTGTTTTCATGGTGATCCTAAGTTTTATAGCCTGATATTGGATACCTTACTGCATTTGTGTGTGTGTGTGTAAAATGTGTAGTTGGCTTATTTGTTAGGGCAAATAAGCTGCTTACTTGCAGTGTGAGTAATCACACTGAAGGCACTGGGTTTCTCAGACTCATGTCAGGAAGGATATTAGTTCTGTTTTTATGTATCATCCATTACTGTGGGGTCCTGGCCCATGACTATGGTTCTGAGGCTCTGTAATAAAACATAAATATAATAGTTAGTAATGCTTTGGCTCCTTGAGTGGAACATCTGTCTGACCTGCACTGTAACTGAATTCAGCTTTCTTCTTTAAAATAATACTGAGATTGGAATTTTTCCCTATTTGCAGAGAAAATGAATATTTGTACCCACATATTTTCTTGAGGGGTCTAAAGCCTTCAGTACCAAGTGATGATTCTGTCTATTTTCAGGGCTCTCTTTTTTGTGGTATATGAAAATAACAGTGTTGGGAAAAATTTCTAGGGTCCCAGTGACTCTTCAGGCTGTGCAAGGTGGGTGTTTAGGCATTCAATAATCTGCAGGGATTCATGCAGTGTAAGCTGGGTATGCTGGCTCTATCTGGAGTGCTTCAGGGGGATTTAGGCATCCCAGCTGTGATCTGAGCTCACATGGAGTTCTGGCTGGGTAGGAATACAATGGGAAACACTCAAGAGAAGAAATTATGTTTATACTCAGCCCCTCTCTTTGGTACCTTTTCCAAGATGTCAGAAAATTGCTCCCCTACATGCAGGGTACTTCCCAGATGTGAAGCAGTCACTTTCAGGATGTGGCTGACAGAAGAGGTTGTCTATCCTTATGCAGTTGCTAAGCAGGTGAAGCCCTTGCTTGTCAGATTGGAGACTTGAGAGTATTCAAAGACATGGTGACACTCCAGTGACAGTGCCCCAGTCCCAAAGCCAGATCCCAGCCCATCTCTGGCACAATCAGAGCTGTGAGAATGCTCTCAGCTCCAGCTTCCCTTCTTTATGGGGCTGGGTCAGTGCTGATGGGGAAGAGTAGGTAGATGTGCAGGTCCCTATCCCACAAGTTGTACCACTAGCTGGAAGGAGTGATGAATTATATTAATTCAATAAAAAGTTAAACAGCTTCAACTGACAGGAATGGTAGCACTTCCTCCCACCCCCCTGCTCTCCTTTGCCTTGGTAGCATACCCTCTAGGTATATAATTAATGTGCTCATGGAGGACTGAGAGGTGGGTTTAGATGCTAGATCCAGACATCACCAAGTAAAGATTAAAAATGTAGCTTCCCTCCTCCCTCTTTTGTGTGGGTGAGCTCTGGGACTTCTGCCAGGCCTGGCTTGGCAGGATGCCACCAGGAGGAATACCAGTTTGTGACACTGCCTTGCATTGCCTCGTCCCGACGCAATGCTTGGCATTTCCAGGACTGAGGCACTTCTGGAGACACGCCAAGACAGAACTTGACATGCCCGACATATTATGATATTGAAGAAATACATAGGTATCTACCATAACCACGAAGAGCTCTACAATTCTGTTGGGAGTCGATGGTTTTATCATGAGTACCCAACATGGTAAGTCAAGTCATAGGTCTCCTCCTCAAGTCCTTCTAATTCTATGCTGATTGTTTTCTGAAGGGCCTCAATCCTGACTCTCAGACTTCTCAGTACTCTTGCAAATCTGACCATGGGTACTGCTAGTGAGTTCCCAACTGTAAGATTTCCACCACATGAATATTTACATTTTTGAGATTGTTATGAGTTCTGTCAAATTTATCCACTCTTCTCCTCCTTTCTGCTTCTTATTTTTGTAGGTAAAGCAACTTTTATGTCTGAGGAACTCAAAGTATTTTTTTTCATCTTTCTTGTGCTAAATTTCCTTCTCCAGACTCCACTAGAGCTGCCCAAATATACTGACAATGCCTGTAGGATAGCTTTTCTCCATTTTAATATGTTTAGCAGACCAAAGGTTTTAGCTGTTATGTCAGCTTGCCGTGTCAGGGACTTCAATATTTTTAGCTCCTGGTATGAAGGATGTATGTGACAAAGAAAGCTCCTAGGCTCTCTTTGGCTAGAGCACTGACGACTGAAATTCCTATTACAGTATCTTGGCTGAGGATAAATTTAATTCATTTGTATGTGACATTCCCCCACCCCCCAAACAGGTGGACAGAAATCAAAAAAGGACTTGGCTAGGAATCTAAGGGGGTTTGTACATGTGCATCTGTTGGTGATGGCATAGGACAGTACCGATTTTTATGTGCTCCTGATTCCATTCCCCCTTTCTTCCTCTTTCTCCCACAGCAGCAGTATGCTGAATGTGAATCTTTTAGAAAGATTATTATTATTATTCCTTTTTGCTCCTGCTGAGCACAGCGTAACTGAATACCCCCCTGGGCATAGGTCTTGGGTGTTGGAATAAAGCCAATCAGGCCTACTAGAGCTTACTAGTAGAGCTAAACACTTTGTCTGTTTGCCTGTTTGTTTTAAAAGCATTTGCTACACTTGTGTCATGAAATGATGTGTAAGTAATTCCTGAACTGAAAGCAGCATGAACATGGTTAATGATCGATTAGCAAAGAGTGTGGGCAAAGCTGAAGGTGGGAGAAACGGCCTCCCATTAGTGCTGCAGCTGCATTTACTTTCTTCATTAAAACAATCTGAAAATGAAACTCCTCAGCTCCTATCCTAGCAAAGAAGAGCATTTCATAGCATCTCTGGATGATGCAGCAGTGAGGGGACCTCAGGAGGTCTCTAGTCCAGCTTCCTGATCAAAGCAATGTCAGCTACAAAGTTCTGAGGGGTGATGAAAAGAGGGTCAAAGATAAAAGTACTGAGTTTTGTTTAGACATCCAGATAAAAGGATCAAATCTCCAAAATACAAAAAATTCAAGGGTATAAATAGGTCAACAATGAACTGATTACTGATATGTTGGCACAAAGGAGAGTCATAGCTTGCAGTGGTCTTGATCCAAAGTATGTTACAATCTGCTGAAAGTTTTGATGCAAAGTCAAAGAACTATGGATGAGACCCACAGACTGATAGTTTGTGAAAAGACCAAGGAGTGACTTGTAATGCAGTTGAGTGGTGGGAACACGTTGGTAGGTTTTCAGCAGCAGTGATACATGGGGGGGGGAGAGTCTAATCTTGGTTCTCATTACATGCATATGGAAGGGCACAAAGCAGAGGTCTTTACCCTGTGGAGGAGGTAAAGAACAAGCCCTGAGATTCTGCAGCTCTGCAGTTGTGGTGTGGATCAGTCATTCTCTTCTGGGGAGTCCAGCAATTCTTTTCTGAGTTTCACAAGATTGACCCATCCCCCCAGCCCATCTAGCTCCCTCTGGATTTGGTAGCCCTGCCCTTGAGACTATTGACTGGTCCCTCCAGTTTGGTGTCAACTGCAGACTTGATGAGAGTTCACTCTATCACCTTCTTCAGGTCACCAATAAAGATGTTGAACAGGACAAGTTCCAGTATAGACCCCTGCAATGCTGGTTTGTCACTGGCCACCAGGTAGAGTACAACCTATTGACCACTAATCTGCAAACCCAACTATCCAACCGCTTTTTTTACTCACTTGTTTTCCACCCATCCAGACTTTAATGTCTTAACTTGGATATAAGATTATTGTGGGAGATCATGTTTAAAGCCTTGTTAAGGTCAAGGTAAACGACATCCACTACCCTCTTCTCAGCTCAAAATCCACAAAATTTATCATAAAACTATTTCAGCTTAGTCAAGCATGATTTACCTGTGGTAAATCCATGTTGGCAATCTGCTTTTGCTTCTCTGTGTCCAGGACCAGTTTTTTTCTCAGTCAAGATTTTGTCTGTATTTCTGATTTGGTTCTCATCCTGTGCTGTTAGCTATTCTCTTCTCTGAACCCTTTCACTTAGCACCGATGCTTGGGAAACCTTGTTGATGAACACAGGCAAAGAAAGCATTGAGTACATAAACTTGTCTGCTATCACTAAACCACCGCTCCATTTAGCAACAGCCTCACATTTTCCTTGTTCAACCTTTTTAGTACTGATTTGGTCATAGAAGCTCATCTTGTTGCCCTTGACAGTCTTTGAAAAAAGTCTTGACTCCAGCTGGCCTTTGACATTTGTGAAAACACCTCAGCATGCCCTGGCAACATTTCCAAATTCTTCCTTTATAGCCTGGCCCTGCTTCTTCTTCCTGTTGCCATTTGGCATTGAAGCTCTGTCATGACTTTGCTGCTCATCCAGACCGCTATCCTGATAAGTCTGCTTGGTTTGCTGAGGACTGTGATGAACTTTAAAGACCTGTCAGATTCCTTCAACTGCTTGTACCCTTCAGAGATGCAGTGATGCCACCTACCAGCTCCTTGAATTGTCTGAAGTCTACTTTCCTACTCCCTGCTGTCTCCTTTCTTGCTACCCTCTGGATCTCAACTCCACTGTTTCATGGTCACTCATTGGTGGTCTACATTGCCAATAATTATCACATCTTTGATCAGCTCTTCCTTCTTAGTGAACAGTAGATCCAACCTTGCTTCACCCTTAATTGTCCATCTCATACCTCTTCCACAAATCCTCTTGACTCTCTGTGACCCACCTGCCCCATCCTTCAGGCAGCTGTCAGGGAGGTTAAATTATCCCAAGACCCATTGTTTGTGATCCAGGGATTTCTGTACAATTGAATTACTGCTATGGTGGAAATACAATGCTGAACAATGAGACTCTAGTGCTGCCCAGGTACAAGACTCTACACCATAGTGGTTCTGAAATCCTCCAAAAGTGGAGACAGCACAGCCTCTCTGGGCAATCTGTTTCCATGTTTGACAGTCTTCCTTATGGTTAACAGTAAACAAGCAAAAAAATTGTCAGAAGGAATGGATATGCTCATCATAATTTTGTGGGTGACAATTTAATGTGTACACTAGCACATGTTCATAAACCTTTTTATAACTAAGATATAAACCTTCTTTTTATAACTAAGATATCAGGAAAAAATTATAAACCATTCCATCAGATAGCTGTTGAAAGACAAATAAAACTGTCTTAAACAAATTAGTTTTCATTTTAAGAAATTATTCAGCAGAATCTTAGTGTGTCAGCAGCTTCTCTTCAGAGGATCTGCAGTGAGTATTGCCATTGCAATGCTGCGCTGCATAATGAGTATTAAAAAAGTTATAAGTTCAGCCTTATTTTTCTCTTATGGTTTGAGGTTACATTGCCACAGACTGATGGAGGCATAACATCGTGTGTGAAATCAAGCATTACCACATCTGCTGTTGTATCAAAGGCATATGTCCTAAAGTTAGAATATCACCACAGAAATTTCACAGACTAACAGAACGATATTGCGTTGCCATCCCATTAGTACTGCTTGTACTCTGACATAATTTTATACCCTTCTTTTCCCACCAGTGTTTCAAGTCTGGTATTCATGCAGCAATTTGGGACATACTTTGGTAATGATGTAGATTTATGAAGACCATAGCATGGATGATTCATGCAAAACTTTTTTTCTTCTTCTTTTTTTTTTTTTTTTAATTTCTGGACAACTTTTGGTAAAACTTCCAAAACCAACCACTCATATAACATAAATATAGAGGATACTTTTCTATTTCTAGAGGCAAATGTACTTGAAATGGGGCTTTATTTTAGTACTGTAAGAGCTGCCAGCATACAGTCACATCCTATCATCTGGGGTCATAGTCACTTGGAAAGCAAAGCAGTGTCCATTTGCAGTTGTGACTATTTGTGGTAGTTCTTACTTACCCACAAACAGAGATTTTAGTTTTGTTTTGTTTTGTTTTCCTAACAATGGCCATTTTAGCTTCAAGAAAGGTATCTCTTTCTAACAACAATAAGATCCAAAGAGAGAGCTCACACTGAAATGACTCAATGTTCTCTATGAAAGAAGGGGGAAACCCTCTTTGTAATGAGACTCTCCCTTGAGATGAGAGAGGTTTGGCAAGCCTGATGGACAGACTGAACAGCTTCTTTCTTTGCCTGAGGAATTCAGCCCTTTTAGTGGGGAATATATAAATGCCCTCCCTGGACCGGTGCAAACACATGACGTACTCCTGTGCCACTGAAAAACATTCAGACATCAAGTTCTGGCCTGTTCATGAGGATGTGCTGCAGCAGAGGGTATTTCTAAAAGGCTTTAATTCTCTTTTGGTTTTCTATGTGCTTCAGGCTGGCCCTGCCTCTGGTTCTAAACTCAGTTTTTGGGAAGATGGGCCAGTTGGAGGAGTGAGAGAGGGCAGATGATTTCCCTTGGTCAATGTGTACCTGACAGAAGCTGTGCCATTTCTTTGGTGCTCCAAAGAAATCAGCATCTACAGCCTGCACTATCATAACCAAAAGTAGGAAAGAAGGGTGTCTTGGGCATGTCCCATAGGAGAGCAAGCATCAACTGTGTCTGTGGCCACCATCAGAGGGATGCTATCCTACGATCCAGGCAGTTATCCCTAATATCCTGCATATAGCTTCTCTGAGAGATTGATGCTTTCAAAGCCTTCTCTTGGAGAGGTGGACTATGAAATATTTCAAACAGGGAGCTTAACTTTAATCTCCCATATCCCACCAGATGCCTTTTTCTGTGGGAAATCAAGGCTTTCACTCTGTCTCTGTGTGGCCACATAACTGATTTTTTCACAGGTATGAATCAAATATGCAATGGCCCAAGCAGCCAGGACATTTACGTTCCTTCTATCAAAAATTAATCAATATGCTGAGTCTCAACTATAAAATGCAAGTTTTTCTATGCAGATTTTTATGAATATTGGCTCAAACATAATATACTCCAATTTAGAACCGCACAAATAGGTTGTGACTGCGAACCTGGAACTGAGAACAAATCCAGGCCCTGCACAACAAGCCACCATCTGCTCCTTATTTAAGTTACTTCAAAACCAAATGCTTCTTTGATGCTGGCTGCAGTATGTGATCTGATTAACATAAGTAAAATCAAGCAGTTAATAAATTTGCAAGTGCCATTAGGACATGCCTTTGTAAAAAATTCATGAGTACATAGTCCTTTGTCATAAATTTTATCCACTTTCTCTCTGTCCCCCCCGTTGTTTATCAGTGGCATTTGGCACATCCCACACATCTAACTTACCACAAGTGTTGAAGCACTGAACTGCTAACGAGCCATGGCAATTCCAGGAGATGCCTCTGTTTTGACTTCATTGCCCCCTGCAAGCACCCCAAGAGCAAGAGGCAGGCTCCTTTGGAAGGTGATGTGGGTTTTAGGGAAGCTGAGTCATCATCTGGTACCCCTAATTTTGCTTTGAGGATTTTTAGAGGGAGCCTGTGTTGACTTGACTCCTAGTTTGGGATCCTTTGGTTAGATTAAATGAACCTGAGCCCTCAAGAGGACTTGAGTATCTAAGCCTTTGAGGATTTCAGCTTAATGTCTTTGTACGGGAGCAAGGTCAAATCTTTTTTATTTGCTCTTTAATGCCTGACAAATTTTTTGAATGCTATTTAAAAATAGTAATCTCTGGTAATAACTCATTTATAGAAGTTATTACTTGCCTCTAGTTTTCTTTCAACAGAGCTAGAGATAAGAGAAAAACTGGGTTATAATATTTTATAATACAATCTTGTCTTTTATTGGATTTTTTAAAACCAACAAATGCAGAAAGTCTGATGCTACATTTTAATTTGAACTGTACGTATTAATAGAATTAGGTACAAATCAGGGTTTAACATCTTGAATTTATTAACATTTTTGCATTCCTTTTTCCTTACTTAAGGACCTTTTTGGCTAACCATGTAGAACTG